>WBMV01006288.1:1490227-1502952 GCA_013396655.1 Campylorhamphus procurvoides | reverse complement strand
AAAAAAAAAAAAAAGGACAGAAAGCTCATTGTAATAACCTTAACAGTATCCCAAAGAAAATGAATTTGAAAACTAGCCATTGTTGTCTATATATGCATGTGCAGATATATACACATCCGTTGTACATCAGATGTGTATAAATGTGCATTTTGTTGGTTTGAAGATTTTACTTGTTCAGAATTTACCACAAATATTTTTCCACTAAGGAAATTTATTTACATTGCAAAGTTCACTTTTTGTTCATTGCAATACATATTTAAATTTTACAGAATGTTCACTTGCCTGGTCCAGCAATAGCTGCTACCATGTCCAGTAGAAGATGCACCTGCCTTGGTGACAGAAATAGATGTACAGAGTCTATTTGTCCATCTATATCCAACTAAAAAGAAAAAGAAAAAAACACTTTCAAGAACACTCAAGGAATTTTTCTTTACAAGTCTTGAATCAACTATTTTGATAACAGATTTTTCTGTGCTTTTGATGCAAATACAGCCATTCCAGCAGGATCTTCATCTTCTGCACAACACCTAGAAATTTAATTGTGTGTTGCTTCCAACCTGTAGCTTTGCAGGATAAATTCCGATGGGTCACTGACTATTGAGTCAAAATAAATACACAATCTCAGAATAGAAAAACTCAAGAATTCCACTGATCTGCTGATTGGGGTTTTTTCTTTAATAATACCAGAAGTAATCAACAATATAAAGTTAAGTTATTACATACTAATTATAAAATACTAGTATGAGCACCTTCTGAAATAGACATTAAAACTGTAAAGGTTCTCTTCAGGACTTCTCTCTAGTACACAGATGAATAAATTCACATACTTTCTTCATGACAAGTGGGATGCCTATAGAAGTCTAACTGTTTTGAGATAGTATGCAACAAAGCAAGTCACTTAGCTTTTGAGAGCAAATCAAACTAAAACTATCTTAATGACTTGTATAGATTTATTTTTCAATCCAAAAATCTTGTACTCCCAGATATTGGTCCATTCATGGTTATTACTCATTGCCTTGGGTGTGGCAAGGTATTGGCAGCGAGGTTTTGCAGGGCCAAGAGGTCAGGGTCTGCCTAGAGCTGGTTCCAGCCACACCTGTAATGCTCCACTTTAGGACACAGCTAAACCTACCAGCAAAGCCAGTGGTGACTCCTCAAAGAGATATTTAAGGAAGGGCAAAATGCTGCATCATCAGCAAGAAAAAACAGCAAGAAAAGCAATCCTACAAACACCAGTGTCAGGGAATGAAGAGGGGAAGCAGGTGCTTCAACTCTCAGAGCCTCTGAAAAAGATCACACCAGAACAGAAATCCACACTGCAGTTCATGGAAGATCCCACTCTGCAGCAGACAGATATGCCCGGGAGGAAGCTGTAGGCTGTGGAAAGCCCACAGAGCAGCAAGCTCCTGGATGTGCTCAGCCCATGGAGAGGAGTCCACACAGGAACAGGTTCTAACATCAGGAGAACCCATGCAGGAACAGGTCTATCCTGCTGGACTGTAGCTCATGAAGAGGAACCACACTAAAGCAGTTTGTGAAAGACTGCAACACAAGGGACCCATACTGCAGTAGAGGAAAAGACTAAGGAGGAAGGAGCAGCAGAGAAGAACTGTTACAAACTGCCTGCAACCCCTCAATTCTCCATCCTCCCTGCACTGCTCCAGGCAGTGAGGAGGTAGAAAAGTCAGGAATGATGAAATGAAGTTGAGTCTGGATAGAAAAATGGGTTACGAAAAGGTGGTTTAGTTTGTTTCTCAGCATTCAACACCATTCTACTTGGCAATAGTCAATTAATTTCCCCCAAGTTGAGTCTGTTGTGCCTGTGACAGTAGCTGCTAAGTGTTCTTATTGTCTTTATCTCAATCTATGAGCTTCTTCACCACATTCTGTCCTCCTGTCCAGTTGAGGAGTGTCAGTGAGAGCAGCTGGATAGGTGTACAACAGCCAGCAAAGGTGAAGTCACCACACTCTTGGGGAAAAAAATAACCAAACCAAAAAAACAGACATGCAACTGAGTGTATTTATATGACAGTATACTTTTGTTCATAAAGACCTTAAAGGAATATTTACCTAGGTGAGGAAAATAAATGATCAGTTTTGTATACTGTTTCCTACTATTTTTTCCATCCTTTGGAAAGAATTGTAAGAAAATTAAATTATTGAAATGGGTGTACTTGACATGAAGTTATACAGTGCATTTTCTATTTTACATACTTGAGACTCCTATTGTAACATAATTCAGTTTCCATAGAAAAACCCCAAAAAGTTTACTAGACCAAGCAATATACTGTATCTGTGTTCTTTTCAACCTGCATGAACTCTACCTGATAAAATAAAAACCAGCTCCTTCAATTCTGTCATGTAATAATACATCCATTCATTAGTTCCGATGTTACTGGTATATAATCTAAGAGTGTTTCACCTGTACTCAAGCTCAACTTGCAGAGATCACTGCTCTTCTATTATATTGAATATCTCCCATAAAACAAGAGTTACTTTCAGTTCTGCCCTTGACATTTTTCTTCCATCTACGTTACAATATATCCGATGACATAAAAATCTTCAGCCACATCTGGATATCAGTTAATTTAAGGGTGTTAACTGCATTAACTATTCATACTTTTAAAATAGCCAGTATTTTTCTACTTCACACCAAACAAAATGTTACTTAACTTTTCAAGGACTTTTCTTAACTGAATAAACAAGAAAAGTTAAAGATTGACTAGAAATTGCTAGACATGAAAAAAAATTTCCAACTTCAGTAGAAACTTTATGCTTTCTGTAAAATATAGTGTACAAGACAGTAAATAGCCTGTCTTAAATTTGGAGATGGGGGAATGTATTTACACAACTTTACTTATACACTCACATCTTTTAAGGAAAAATAAGGTTTTATTTTCAAATGCTTTGCTTCATTTTCAAATGCTTTGCTTTTTGTATCTTTATATAAAAATCAAACAAAATTAATTTTACTAGTAGTATTTCATTATGGCATTATTCTTCCATTTACTATAGATCTTCACATAAAAACTTGGAAGTAGAAATGCTCATGTTAGTTTTATAATGCTTCAATCCTGCATCTTAATTAACCATTTACAGTTTACTTGTAATTGTTGAAGTGAATTATACCCTTTTAAAATCTAAGTGATTTTAATCTGCCACCAGTTAAACACTCCACACACATGCAGACAAATCAGTCATAGTGCTACAAGAAAAAAGGATAAATGAATAGCAGCAGGAGTTTCATGAAAACAAAATAACTTTCTCAGAAGTAACTGCAATACATAAATTCATAAAACAAGATCAGAGAATCATTAAATTGGCAAAGACCTCCAAGACCATCAAGATCAACCTTCCATTGAATACCACCATGCCCACTAAACCATATCAAAGTACCACTTCTACTTGTTTTTGAACACTTAACTTCAGTCTCTCTCTAACATACAGGAATTCTCCCTTAACAGATTTCAGTGTGCCACTGACTTGTCTGGCCACTGTGAAGATATCTTATTAGACCTATTTATTGGTTTTGAATGTAAAGAAAACTAAGGGGATTCTGTTCCCTTGAGAATCTTACAATTTTTTGTATGTAGTATAAAAAAAATAAAATTCTACAGAACTACTCATTTAGTTAAAGACCAGGAAAACATGACTAACCTTAGCTCCAGGAAGTACTTCATTTTGCTTTAATGTTAGGCTCAACTCCATTCTACCAATCAGCTTACAGATCTGTACAGGGTCAGAAGGAGTAATTTCTGGCAAGTTTCTTGTTAATTGTGGATGTGGCTCATAAATGATTTTTGGATTCCAGCTAGGTGAAAGCTTTGGTTCAGTTGCCTTAAAATGTTACAGAGAAAAGAATAAGAATGTATCCCATTTCTTAAGAGATTAAAAAAAACCCAGACGAATCCAAAAAACCCAGAACCATTTCAAATAAACATATCACACAAACAATCATTTTACACAACTATAAATTTGACACTGGCATTAAAAACATGTACTGATAACTGTGAAAAAAACCCAAGGCATGCAAAATGAGAATTGTAGGGTACTTCTTAAAGTTGCAGCCAGATTCCAGTTTTTTTTTCCTCCTCCTTCCTCAAAATCAATAGGAATTGATATAAAACTTACAAAACATAGATTCAAGTAAAAGTTAAACTCCTGTATCCTTCAGAATTCATCTAATATATTAGTGTAATAATATATTCTTTCATCACTTTATATCCTTTATATAATGTATTTAATTTTACCAGCTGTGTAGCTGAACACACTGGGGAGGACTTTGCTGATGCAGGAAACTCATCCCAGAAGAAAGAGACACCTGAGAGCTGCAGCAACTTGTGAGCAAAAGCTGTGGGCTGATGTACATTAATCCCAGAGCACTCATCTGCAGTTTCATCACAGTACATAGTTCTGGGAGACAAAAGAAAGGAAATAAGGACAGTGTGTGCATGTAAGTCGTTACTTCTGTTGGGCCCTTTAGCCTTTAAGCTTTTACATGCGCTCTCTCTTCATACTATTTACAGTGCCATTCATGAAAAGAAAACCCACCACTCTCTGGGAATGGGTAGAAATCTTACATTTTCTACAGACCACCACAGGAAAATTGAGGCATGCTACCAGTGTGAATATATCCAAGTGTATTATGCTAGTTCTTATATCTAATCTGATCACTAAAGTGAAGGAGTCTGCCCAATGCTTCTATATTTATGTTTCCATTAGGGCACACACACCTCTTGCTTCAGAACCTGAACTTTTTTTAAATCTGCCACCTAATACTTTTCTGTTGTCTAATAGTACTACTTGAAAGTAACATTCTGTCAAAATAAAAGCTAAAAATTGAGAGAATATGCTCCAATCCTGTAAAATTTCTATGACATTAAATTTCTTGCATTATGAGATAGCATAAACAGCCAACTCTTAAAAGATGCAAGTCTATACATAATGGTATTTACAGTGTGAAAATACACCTATTTGTCCCTAAATATCATCTATCAAACATCAAAACAACATGCTGTTTAACCCTTTGTTTCGATATAGTTTTTAAAGTACAGAAAAGAAGGTTTGTTCTGGAAATGGACTTCCATTAGAAAAAGTTACAGCTTTACTGAAATGTCTCCTCAACTGAACATAACAATTTGAAGCTTACAAATGTTAAAAACTAAATATATTTCATTAGCAATTCTCAGCAAGCATCAGTTTTATGCAGTACTGATCTCAATACTTCACAAAAAAATAGGATTACACCCTCCCATAGGTTGAAGAAAATCTACTTTAAGAATGTGCACATTATTCTAAGTTCAAAGTGATAAGTCACATGGGCTCTTTGGAGGGCTCACGTAGGATGTAAAATCTTTCAATTATGGGCTTTTTTTCTATGACTGCACCTTTCTTTCTGAAGAAAGATTTAAAGTATCTTACTCAAAAGCGTTGGTCCCTTTTGTAAACCAAAGAGATGGCCTGATTTGTCAACAATATACATACAATGTTGAACATCTCAAAAATGGTATTCATTAACTGTGGAAGTTGATGAAAACTTGCACTTGGAAGAAAAAAACCCCAGAGCTCTTCTAATTGTGTAAACATGTTAGGAGGAATCTGAGTGGAGAAAATGCTCACTGGCATTACAGAAGAGGCACTCAAGAGCTAATGCCTAACTGTATACTAAGAACATGTGTGCATGGATGAAATGTGTTTTACAGAAAACAGCAAAAAATGCCTTAGGAAAAAAAAAACCACCACATTTAAAAAAAATCTTTACCTTTCAATTCTGACTTCAAGTGCAGTTCCACTTTTAGAGTTTTCCGGCACATGTTCTATTCGCAAAACAGTATCTAAAAAGGTAACTTTCACTCTTCTTAGAACTTAAAAGAGAAAACAAATAAAATACAATGTAGGCAATTAAGTCAAGTTACTGAACAACTTCTTTTGTAACCCTATTAAATGGTCTTTCATTTTGTTTAAGTTCTCAGTATTTATTTCAGTGGAAATAATCAATTGAGTTTAATAAGGTAACAAGACAGCAAGAGACAATGTAAACTCCTATGAAATGTCCAGTAAGTACACCCGTAGCGTACAACTGGTCTTTACGGCTCAGATATTTGAGCAAGTGACAGCTCAAACCAAGTTGTTTTGCAGCTCAGTGTGAATCATCCTCGAGGTATCTGCTTCATTGTGCACAATGTCTGAAGTCCTAAACCTTGCTGAAGCACCACACTACTTGGACTAAATAATTCAATTTCTAGACTGGCCTTTAAACATTTCCCTTAGCTCACACATTTCAGCGCTAGGTTCTCCACCACTTAACGTGGTCATAAGCCCTTAGTTTCTTCCACTGAAAAACACCACCTCCAACAAAAACCAGAATTTCTGAAGTACTTCTAGCAACATGGTGTGATTATGGAGATACATATATTATAAGAGGTCAGTTTTGCATAAAACAGCTGAAAAAACATTCCCCATTTCTCCCTCAACAGCCATTACTCCTAACAATCTAAGTTTGCGTGATGAATTAAACTGGCGTCTCCAAAATTAAGTCACCTTCCCAGTTACTGAAGCATAGATTTAGACAGGTTTATTCTGGTGAAAACAAACACCCACTTGGCCTGAAAGAAAGTTTATTCTGTCCACTGATGGAGGTATACAAATATTTTAGTCAGTAAATGGGGCTTTTTTTTTCCCTGCTTCAAAAGCAAGATCAACTGTTCTTCCTTCCTCTTTAAATTTTAAAAGGGATGTTAATAAGTGAAAATTTTTCAGGTAAGTTATGGCACTTGAGATGTCATTTTGTAAAATTTAGACACAACATAAACCAATTTAATCTCAGATGTTAATTCAGTAATTAATTCATACCTGTTTCAATAGTTTCTGCAAATTTTTCAAGTCCTTCAAAAGGCTGGGATCCTTCTCCTTGTTCATCTGTCAATTTTTGGCTAAGACACTCTTTTGCAAGCTGCATACTACTGGTCATAAAACTTGACCAATACATAGGCTCAGAACCAGATGCTGCGGAGTAAAAGAAGTCTTAATCAGTTTGACTGAGAACAATATGAAACTATAAAGACAAACTCAAGTAATAGATTTGGCACACCCATAAAAGAATTTTAACAGCTTAGTAAGATACTTAAAACCAAATTTAGTTACAATCTCTCTTCATAGACTATTTTAAAATTATTTCAATCTATTTACATTGCTTTGGTATGATTCTGGTATTTGAAAACTCAGCAAAAATAAGAGAAACCAGGTAACCTAAAGTGTAATAATTTCTGGAGTTCTTTTACTATATTGCCATGCTTTTGCAGGTAAAATTGGCAAAAATTTTAAAGAATTACTTCAAGGTCTCTTACTCCATTTGAAACATGTCCTACATTAAGAAAGACTCACCAAGGTTTAAGATGCTATCTTAGCATATTAGAGCACATTTTAAATGACTAACACAGACCTGATATAGTAAGTAGAACATAATAAAATCCAAGAGCACAGCACATACTAAGCTGACCAAGTTTTTCATCAGTCAGACTAACTTCATTGACAGTGCATTCCTATCAGTTAATGACAAGCTCAATGAGAGCAAACACTATAAAACTAGATTAGAAAAGTTAATCAAATTCAACTATAACACTCTAACACAGGCAGACCAAAGTAAACCTAGCACAAATACAAGCATGTTAAACAAGCAAATCATTCAGTCTAGTGTTCCAGTCTGGAAACATCCGTGTGGCTGTAGATGTGTGATAAAACCAGCTCTGTGGGATTTTTTCTATGCTATTTATTCTATAATAAAGCACTGTGTATTGAGTAGAACTACATGGATGCAAGTGAAAAAATAAAAAGTTTCCTCCTAATAGTATCTTTCTTTCAAAGCAGTAATTTTACATCAGAAAGGAAGATAGCTCAAACCTTAATTCCAGTTAAACAACAAAGGATGAAATGCTGAGTATATATAAGAAAGTTATTTAAGGTAACTTGCAAAAGATGAAAAATAGGTTTTATGCATTTTTCTTTCTCTTCATGATACAGCTAAAGGCATAATTTATTCCATCTTCTCTACAGTATAAAAAGGAAAACAAACGAACATCCTTCAGATGATCAAACAACAATCTTCACACAATAAAAACACAGTGAGCATTCCACACGTGCTGTAGCAACACATTTTAGCAGAATTTATGGAGGTTTGATAACGAGTGAAAATTTATCACCAGGACAGTCTAAACTAGATCAATTAGATTCATCTGGATGGTTAGAAGAACTCAGCCAATCCTCTCAGCGTTATAATCAAAGTATTTAGAGCACTTAAAAGTCATTATTTAAGATTATGATAGCAATTGAATTACATTAGTTCTTCTCCAAATATACAAGAAGATGCATCTTTTACCCTAAAGCAGTCCAAAAAAGCCAGAATCTCTCTGTAAGCCCCTTCATAGTCTTACATTATGCCATTATCCTACTGCCACCTAATAGCCAGCTACTAATGCTGACTAACAGCAGTTGGCATACAACACCCAAAACTACTAGCTAACCAAAACTCCTTTCCACACAGTATTACTTTCATTTGAATAGGTCTGAAACAGCTTGGAAGAGATACAACAGTAGGAACATTATAAACATTTTAAGTTATTTAACAGAACAACAAGTAATTGAGTTGACAAACAACTGATGAACACCTGGGTTTTTTATTACATTCTCTAACATTAATGTATTTAAACTGAATGGCATTTTAAATAAGGCTAAGAATTGACTAAAGCAAGGGTAGCCTTTTGACTATGAAGAACTGTAAAGAATCTGCTTTTCTAAAATGACAAAATAAGCCTACCGAGTCTTGGTCTTGGCCTGAAGACCATCTCTAACCCTTTTACTTCTAATGCACAGTTATCCTGTAGCAATGACCCCCATGGAACAGATAAAGAAATTGATTGGATAAATCCATCTGTGACTTCCAGAGGTGCATCTGCAGACTCCAGGATTTCATTAAGACACTAGAAGAGAATAAAATAAAAATAATAATAATGTTTTTAAAAGCACATCCATAATTACTCATCTAACAAAACACTTTGAGGCTACCAGAAAATGAATTATACTCAGAAAGACAAAAAATAACCACTTTCAAGTATTTCAATTTCATTGCACTTTGTTTCACATTAATTACCTAGTTTTCAGGAAAATACAGATTGCTTTGTGGTAGCTGCATAATCTGTATTTTTGCACTATACAAAAAAAATGTCTGCTAACTTACTCTTATAAATACCACAGTACTAACAAAAGCAAATCTATTCTTGCTTTGGTGGCACTCGAAAAACCTGAAAACAGGCCGCCAGTGAAAGTACAAAAAAGTACCTAGACTCCTAGTAACATACATAGTATGTATTTTCAATGTGATGTTCATTTTCGATTTCTCTGTGACACTGGAACAATGGAACCAAACAATCATCTCTAGCTGTGTAACATACTTGCTATTTCTAAATCACATCTTTATAGTGAAATTATAAACAATGCTACAATCAAGTTGCCTTCATATTGTACTAGTTCTGCAGTAGTAACTTCAGATTTTTAAGTCCTCAATAATCCTCAGAAAAGATTCCCTTGTTGCACTATACAGGTTTCATTACATCCATACAGGCGAAAGATATTTTTCGCATTTATGTTTAAAAAAACGTGAATCTCTGTTTGTGCCCTACTTCAAAAAGGTTGTTAAAAGTGAAGTTATGGAACAAGAACTACCTAAGTTGCTCTAATAAAATAAAAAAAACAAACTAAATCACATACCAAATTCGGTGAGTGCAACTTTCCATTATAAACAAGACCCTACTAAAGACTGTGGTTGTAATAATAGGACATAATCTTCAACTGGCAAGAAAAAGTGTGGTTTTGACCTTCCTGTGGTGAACAAGGCCGCTGATTTTACCTGAGAAAATGCATAGATTCAACATCAAAAGTTTTGAAAAAAGATAAGGATTTCCGAGTTGATTTCCATTTTAACAATATTTAAAATGTTCCAATTATACAGAAAAATTTAAAAATAAACACAATTACTTTTCAGAAGACTAGATTTTTCATTTTTATGTCTCCAGGTGCAAGTTTGCTATCATGTTAACTTGTTGCTCTGGTTATGCTTAATAACTTTGCTTTTGGAATCTTGTTTGCCTTGCATGTTCAGCTTTTCTAGTTTCTGTTCCAAAGTCCACTCAAGCAGCAGGAAAAGACACCAACTTTAAAAGAAACAGAACCTGAACAGTCCTATAGGGAAATTATTTAGGAATCAAATAATCAACTAAGCTTCAGTGACATTAAAACTTTATTTTGAACTAAAATGTAAAAGCTCAAATATAATTGAACTTAAAGATAAGAATGATACAAGTGATAATACCGTAAGATAAGTAAAAAAATATATTTGAGAAGAAAACTACTTCAAAATATCACGGGTTCATTCAAATTACTTAAACCTTTACAGAATAATTTACAATAGCAGGAAGTAAGCTAGCTATCATATTTTTAATAAGTCTTTCTCAGATGTCTTTTTGCTACCAATGTACATGGTGATAAAAATAAGTGTATTTTAGAACATTGCTTATTGTTTTAAAATACACATTTACTATCTAAAAGCAAAAAAATCTGAGGCATTCTTGATTTAAATTGCTTCATAAACAAGCCAGTTGTTCCTAGAAAGCAGCAATTAGAGCATTCCAAATGAAATTTTAAAACTGAAGCACACCAGGATTCATTTCCACATTGTTGGGCAAAAGCCTCCAGCTACGAATCACAGTAACACTAGTAGCAAAAGAGCTATTTAATCTATATTAAAGTTCAACCACAGACATTATGCATTACATTTTGATTTTTCTACACAGCCCATGTCCCAAAAGCCAAAGGCATTACAATAATAGCCCCGGGTATTACTGCATATCTCTACAATCTATAAACACATACAATGTTGGCTGAGGTATCTACAGTGCTAAGATGAAGAGAAGCATTCACAGAAATGGATATCATGTAAAAATGCAGTCATCGTGGTGATTCATTGAGAACAAGGCTACAATGACTAGGGGGAAAAGAAGAGCTGGAGTACTTCCGTCACATCTGGTTTTGCAATCTGTCATACATGAGAAAATCACGTGCAGGGAACCTCAAACATGTCATTGTTTACAAGTGGAACAGAAAAATGCTGATCCTCAAACGGGGAAGATCACCTAAGTATTACCGCATACTCACTGAACCACTGTCTGTACGTAATGAAATGCTCATTTACTACCGGCCGTACCTACTGCTGCTACAAATTATTTGCATTTTAAATAATATCACACGGACTCGCAAAGAGTGCTCGATACCCACTAGAGGGCATAACAATTCAATTAAAGCGAACAGCCTTACTGTAAAGCTTTCCACAGAAAACAAGCTGCAGACACAGCCAAAAAAAAAAAAAAAGAAAACAAAGAAGCAAACAACAAACACTGATAACACTGAGCATTTCTGTAAACGTCTGTCTCCTACCACTTTCAAACATATTTTCATATAAACAACTGGGAAAGCATTACTTGAAAACATCATGTATTCAGAAGTATTTTAAAATGCATCCAGTATGGCCTAACACCAGTATGCAGTCTAGTAAAAATGCGTTTTGGAAAAATTTCGTAAAGCAAAGTACCTAGTTCATTATCCATACTGGCCTCGAAGTCAACGACTGACTCACTGCAGTGCTTAAGGCTCCTCATGACAGACGCCTGACTGACAGGTAGAATTCAGTAACATTGGCAATTCAACCACGAAACTTTACAAATTATTACAAACACAGTAATCCAAAGATCTATGTCCACAGCAGACTGGAAGTGTGCATACGTGTGTATAGACACATACATATACAAAAACATACATGCCAGAACCGAAAAATAAAAGCCTCGTCTGGTTCAAAGTGGGGCAGCCCACCTGCTAAGCAAACTCCAGCTAAAACCAGCTTTCCATTTGTCAACAAGTGCTTTCACCATTGCAAGACTAGGGGACAATTTTTAGAATTCAATGTAACATAATCATTAAGAACCAAGATGTCTCCAACATGAAGACAAAGGATAGACACCACAGGGATTTCGTTATGGTTTTACCATACCTAGTAGTCTATGATAAGTACATCATTGATTTCTAGTAGTTTGGGCTACACTAACTCCTTCTCCTTGAAATATCAGCAGCTATTGCCTTCTTGTAGTTTTTGTTTCCTTTCTCATAATAAAAATTACGCAATCAAAGTGTGGCTAGAAAAACATAGCTGTAACAAACGCCCTGATTTTTATTTTTTTTTCCTGAGTGCTAGCACATCAGTGCAGAAATGCTAATTATGGCTGTAACTTTTTACATAAAGGAGGCTGGGTATCGCAAACAAAGTGGGTGGCGGCCGGGGGCAGGGAATCAGCTGGTCCCGCAGACGCAGCAGGAGCCGAGGGGGTGAAGCGCCGGCATCTCTTACCCACTTATCCAGAGGGACCTGCGTCAAGGAGCCGGTGCCCTGGTAGAGATCCAGGCTGAGCTGTTCCAGGCTGAGCTTCTCCTGCAAGAAGTGGCCCAGGTACCTCTGCAGCAGGTACCTGCAGGCTCTCTTCTTGATGGACTCCGAGAAAGGCCACGGCATGGCGGCTGCGCGCCGGGGGCCGCGGGGCCGGGCGGAGAGCGGAGGTGCGAGGGAGGCGAGCGGGGGCGCCGGGCCCAGGCTCGCCCCTCGGAGCGGCTCCCGCGGGGGCTCCGCT
>WBMV01006288.1:1458356-1490165 GCA_013396655.1 Campylorhamphus procurvoides | reverse complement strand
TGGGACTGTGGTCCGCGGCCGCCCGGGGTGCTGGTGGGTGCGCTCCGGGGCGCGGTCTGCGGGGGCTGCGCAGGTCGGCACGCGGGTCCTCCGCTGCCCGCAGCCTCTTCGGAGTCTGGCTGTGGGTCCGAGGTGGGGTTTGGCAGGAAGGGATGGGGCTCGGGGAGGGAACGTCTGGCGTGTGGCGGATCGGTGACTGGCAGCCCCTGTTCCCCCCTGGGTGCAGGGCTCGGCTCCCGGAGCCCTCGGGGCAGCGTCCCAAGGGGTCTGTCCCGCTGCCTCAGGCGGGTGCCCCATGGGTGTGAGCTGAGGCCCACGGGCGGCACTGCTGTCTCAGTCGCCGGGTCTGACCCTTGGTGGGACCCGCTGCTCGCAAAGGCCAGCAGCGCGTGTCTCCGGAATGTGCCGGCAGCGGTCCGTAAAAGATGACCCAAGAGCATTAGTCCTTAGCGACTGTAAACAGAAAGCTCCCATAAATGCCTTTATAGTCAGTGATAGCTCATTTAGTTCACAGACTTTTTAAAGTCGTCTTTAAATTCACCAGCAGTAGGTTTTTATTTTCTACAGCTATTGATTTCAGTTTTTGAGGCATGACTTGTGTTGCTCCTGCATTCTGGATCAGCAAAGGGCAGAATTAATGACTGCTGAATCATTATAGTCTTATGCAACAGAATGCAGATTAACCTGCCTAAGAAAAACTAACTTCAATTAAACTGATATTGCTTCTATATGTTCATGTAACCTTCTTCAGCGCTTGTCCTCAACACCCTGGTTTTGACTTCTCTGAGCTGTCATGAGGGTCTCATAGTTTCCTTTTTTTGGAGCATTAAATATGTCTGCTTAAAATATACCTTGTGTTTCATGGGGTTAATATATATTGAGTGTAATGGTGTAATATATCTAAATGTTTCTATATGCAGAATGGAGACTGATTGCAATCCTATGGAGTTGCCCGATAACACAGGATTTGAAGAGGATTCTGATTATACAGACTTTGAAGGAACAGAAGTGAAAGATATGAGACTGGAAGCTGAAGCTGTTGTGAATGATGTTTTGTTCGCTGTCAGCAACATGTTTGTCTCAAAAACCCTTCCCTGTGCAGAGGATGTGGCATATATCAATGTGGAAACCAGGGAAAGGAACAGGTACTGCCTGGAGCTCACTGAAGCAGGACTCAGGGTAAGCTAATTTATTTATAATTTCTTAAACTCCTTTGTTTTGAACAATGAACATGTTCAAAAGGTGCCCAGAAAAGTACTTCTCTGACACACAAAAAAACCCCATATTCCTCTTGTACTTTTATGAAAGTCTGTCCTATGTTTTCTCCTAGAAGAGAAAGCTTTAACTAGTTACTTCCAATAAAGCAAGAAGAACATTAATGAAGAACCAGGCATTTATTTGAGACACATAATGATGAATATTGAAGCAGCAGTTTGTTATAGGTGTGTCAGTCTTTGGTTTTCTTGGGTACCCAAAGCAATTATACAGCATCTGTACAATGCTTTTTGCACCATTTGCATTTTTTATGCAAACATGTGGATATGAGACTCCTTTTCAAAGACCATAATGATATATTTTACTAATACTCTGAGATTTGGACAAAAGGTTTTTGAAATTGTCTTACATAAGCTCCATAGTAGAAAGCACAGACTGTAATTTAAATTCAGTATTTTTTGTTCTCATGCTACTGTACTATCCTAACTGTCAAAGTTAAATGTTGTGATACCTATTACAAGGTGACCATAACCACAGAAATTTAACTACCCATCTCTTTGTTGCAGGTAGTAGCTTATGATTTTGATAAGACTGATGACAGATTGCAAACTCCATACCATGAAACTGTCTACTCCTTATTGGACTCTCTCAGCCCTGCATATCGAGAGGTGTTTGGAAATGCTTTACTGCAGAGACTAGAAGCTTTGAAGAAAGAAAGTCAGTCATGATTTATCCAGATATGAGGAAGATTTGGTATCAGAAAGAGTTCTTGTTATGAAGCACTAAGATGTTCCTTACAAACATCTTAAGCTTAATTTCTTGCATTATGGTCTAATTCATGCTAGTACATTATTATATATCATCTATATGTTATAACAAGTATATTATATAACATTTTGCTACCATGGATTTACGTATATCATAATGCTATTAAAAGCCACTTTGCTAAATAACAAAAAAATTTCTTAATTTTACTTTTTGTTGTAAGTGAACAAGTAAGTTTCTTACAACATTCAAAAACTTTGGTCTGTTCAAAACTAAAAAATTGAGACTGAATGTTATATATACAAGTAGTTTTTTGTGTAGTAGTTTTTTTCATATCTGCTTTTTAAAACAGAAGCTAAATACTTGCTGTACCCAATTAATGGAAAAAATAATTGGGAAAACTACTGTTCTGCAAAGAATATTAGCTAGATTTGCTGTCCATAAATCTGCATATTCTCAGCTTTGTTAACAAGAGAGATGGTTCTTCAACAGTTGAGCATTGCTCACATAGTGGCAGTATCTGAGTTAAAAGCAAGGCTCAGCATTAATTGATCTGTCCTTGTCCATGGTAACCAGCAAGCTCCAAATAATACTGCTAATATATGAATGTATTGTCTGAATTGCAAATGATTAAGCACAGAATTAATGGGCTACACATTTCCTAAAGATTATGTTTTACATGCTCTCTCTATATATATCTATGCTATATTGCAACTGTTTGGGAGGCTTGGAAGGCATTTTAGCCTGTTTACTATTTTGAATGTGTGTTTACATAATGTACAGGATATACCCAAGAATATTTTTGCTTCAGCCTTTACTTTCTATAATACAGTACTTTGGTACTCCCGATTGTCACATTTTCTCCTTCAATTGTACAGCGTCCTCTCCTAATGAGTACTAAGTAAGCACTGCAATGTTGATTGCATTGTATTGGTTTGAAACCAAAGGCTGCATGAAATTTGCTAAGACTAATACAAACTGGAAGATAACTTGTATTTTCTACTTAAAAACTGGTACAATTCTCTTTATAAATCTGTTCTGCTGTAGCTTTTCAAGTATGTACTGAATGGTAGACTTTTTAAAAATTAGAATTGGGTAGAAATGCCTGTGCAGTTGAAATAATGTTCTGTGCTGTTCAAATTTTTTTGTATTCTTCTATTATTCTGTATTTGTGTATCATAATTTAAACAATCCTGCCATTATTCTTCTATGCTTTTATGACAAGTACATACAGTAGTTTTTTGGAGCCACATTTAGAGATATATCAGTTCTCACAGATTCCAGTGACTTCAGTAGAGCTATATTGACTTGTACCTGCTATGGGTTAGCCATACCGATCAGAGAAGCCTAGTGGAGTTTTTGTAATGGCTTTGGGTTAGTGATGTACAACTATGACTGACAAGACAATTGCAATTTTTGCTTCTATTCTCAAGAGCTTAATTTCGTTGTTATTATCTTTTTGTGTTGAAACTTCTGATACTAGTCCTCTGCCCTAGGGTATGCTTCCATACTCAAAATTGTTCATAGGCTCTCTTTTGCACACAGGTCTGTGGCACGTGGTTAGTCCTCTGTGAGGAGAATGTACTTTAGTAAATTTGTATTTGAATATTTTTCCTTGCAACTAATTTACTTGTTCGATTTCAATGACTAAAGAATTAAATAAATGTCCCAGTGTGTTGCAGTTTTCTTGGAGGGGGGGAGAGTGGGCTAACTTGAAAGAGGGGAGGGAACTACTTGAACGGGGAGAGCAAACAACTGAAATCATCGTGCCCTTAGGAAAATCTTAAGTGTCAAATAGTCAAGTATTTGGAGAACTTCGGCTGCAAGCTTGTATCTGTTGAAACTTTGTCCTGAAAGAAAAAAAAAACAAAGTAGGTGGTTGTAAAGTAGGACGTGGAAAGGGAGTGTTGGAAATCCAAGTGGAAAGACGCCAAACTAAATGTCACATTGCTATGTTTGGTTTGTTGTTTTTTTTTTTTGTTAGACATCTTTAAACTGCTTCGTCATTTTGCGTGCTTGTTTTAAAGGTAATACTCTCAAAACAGGTATTTTGTAGGTGTTAAGAGAAGAAACTTGTGCTGTTTCTTAAGAGGTGTTGCAGTGTTAACTCAGAAGTGAGACAGCCACGTCATCCCACCGTGTCTGGGTTACTGAGGATTTCTGAAAAGGCTTTCCTGTCCCCGTACTTAGGCACTGCCGCCTCTGTGGAGGGAGCTGCTCTGCAGCACTCACAAGGGGGAATTCCAGCAGCTCTCCTTCGGCCGCCCGTTGTTTTCCTTATCGGAGCTGTTACCGCCCCGCTGTGGGACGGGCCGGGCCCGGCCCCGCCGCCCTCTGCGCAGGCGCCGCCGGTCGCGTGGCAACGGGCGGCGCGGGCCGTGGCCATGGCGGCGATGGAGGCGGAGGGGGTCCCGGGGGTGACGGCGATGGAGGCGGCGGGGGTCCCGGGGGTGACGGCAGGGCCGCCGCGGGGACGGCGCCTCTTCCTCAACCACCTCGACTCCTACTGCGGCCGCGTCATCGGCGAGGTGACCGCGGGGCCGCCCGCGCTGCTCGAGGCGCCGCGGCTGGTCACCTGAAATAGCTGCCGAGGAGAGGGACCGGGGCAGGGAGGGGGTGACATAAGGNCTTTTGCACACAGGTCTGTGGCACGTGGTTAGTCCTCTGTGAGGAGAATGTACTTTAGTAAATTTGTATTTGAATATTTTTCCTTGCAACTAATTTACTTGTTCGATTTCAATGACTAAAGAATTAAATAAATGTCCCAGTGTGTTGCAGTTTTCTTGGAGGGGGGGAGAGTGGGCTAACTTGAAAGAGGGGAGGGAACTACTTGAACGGGGAGAGCAAACAACTGAAATCATCGTGCCCTTAGGAAAATCTTAAGTGTCAAATAGTCAAGTATTTGGAGAACTTCGGCTGCAAGCTTGTATCTGTTGAAACTTTGTCCTGAAAGAAAAAAAAAACAAAGTAGGTGGTTGTAAAGTAGGACGTGGAAAGGGAGTGTTGGAAATCCAAGTGGAAAGACGCCAAACTAAATGTCACATTGCTATGTTTGGTTTGTTGTTTTTTTTTTTTGTTAGACATCTTTAAACTGCTTCGTCATTTTGCGTGCTTGTTTTAAAGGTAATACTCTCAAAACAGGTATTTTGTAGGTGTTAAGAGAAGAAACTTGTGCTGTTTCTTAAGAGGTGTTGCAGTGTTAACTCAGAAGTGAGACAGCCACGTCATCCCACCGTGTCTGGGTTACTGAGGATTTCTGAAAAGGCTTTCCTGTCCCCGTACTTAGGCACTGCCGCCTCTGTGGAGGGAGCTGCTCTGCAGCACTCACAAGGGGGAATTCCAGCAGCTCTCCTTCGGCCGCCCGTTGTTTTCCTTATCGGAGCTGTTACCGCCCCGCTGTGGGACGGGCCGGGCCCGGCCCCGCCGCCCTCTGCGCAGGCGCCGCCGGTCGCGTGGCAACGGGCGGCGCGGGCCGTGGCCATGGCGGCGATGGAGGCGGAGGGGGTCCCGGGGGGGACGGCGATGGAGGCGGCGGGGGTCCCGGGGGTGACGGCAGGGCCGCCGCGGGGACGGCGCCTCTTCCTCAACCACCTCGACTCCTACTGCGGCCGCGTCATCGGCGAGGTGACCGCGGGGCCGCCCGCGCTGCTCGAGGCGCCGCGGCTGGTCACCTGAAATAGCTGCCGAGGAGAGGGACCGGGGCAGGGAGGGGTTGACATAAGGAGGAGAAAAAATAAGAGTTGCGGGCAGTTAGAGCCCAGGCAGCAGCTGCACTCTGTGGAGGGAGCTCTGCCGAGAGGCCGGCGCAGAGCAGGCGCGTCCAGCGACTCGCAGCACCTTCGGCTTTGAGACGTGGGACACAAGACAAAACACCGCAGCTGAGGCCGGGCAGTGCCCAGCGCCTCCCTGCTCGATGGGAAGCTGTTCTGGAGGGCACCACCAACAGCAGGGGCAGGGCAAGGCAGGGGTGCTGGTGTCTGCTCGAGGTCACGGGCCTCGTTAGATACTTGCAAACAAATTGTGTGTCTTGTATATTTGCAGTATTTATCCACCTGTGTTGTTGGGGCGACGCTTGAAAAGGGAGAGGAAGAAGAGGAGGAGGAGGAAGATGAAAATGGTTCAGCTGTTGAGGTTCCTAGTAGCCCAAAGGAGGAAGTCTATGAAATAGTGGGTACTCTTTCTAAACCAAGGAGGGCAAAACCACGTTTTGCACAGGATATATATGCAGTAAGTCTTGTTTCAGATTGTGAGTCTTGTTTCAGATTGCCATTAGACAACATTAGAAATATTGTAAGTCATGTAAAATGACCTATACTAAAGAAATGGTCTTTTGTTCCTGCTGGAAGCTCTATGTATCTATTTTATTCTTTCTTCCTGCAACACTCTCTGGTTTCCTCTCTACTAGGTCTGATACAGCACATAGTAAAAGGAAGGAACTCAGACTCAAAATAGATTTTTTAAAGTTATTAACAGGGCATCATCTATCTTGATGATCCATAGGTCTGTTTTCTTTTTCCCTGAAAGTATTTTTCATATTTTCTGTGTCTTCTATCACTGTTTTAAAAATATTGGTGCTGGAATTCAAGTTAGTCTCCCTCTTAACTGTTCACTGAAATCACAGCTTTCACTAGCGGCTTATTGTTCTGAAAACCTACATCTTTGTGTAAAGCTGTGTATGTCCAGAGTTGAGTTAACTAAAGGAGGCTTACTTTTAGGAATGTGAGTGCTTATTGCTTGATTAGAATTGCCTCTCTCTCAAACTGCTTATTATAAATTGATTCGTCTTCTTCTTGAAGAATCTCTTTGCACATTTGAAAATTTTAATTCAAGTGTCTATACAGCTGAGATGTTCAATCAGGAAATTATAGCTGGCAGTATTTAATTTTAAACACTACTTTTGCCCAAAGTGTTTGCTGCAATTGCTCAAGTGATACAGACAATCTGCACTTAACAAAAATTACAGGATGATATTTTGCAAGGAAATGGGCGTTTTTGTCTTCTCCATTCTGCCAACTGATACTTGTTTAAAATACCTGTAATGGATATTTTTTGATACAACTGGAATAAAAATATGGATCGTAAAATACCATTGAAAGTTCGTATTTTTGAACTATGTTAATGTGTACCCTAAATTAAAAGTCTGAGATTTTAATTTGCATTTTATTGGCTTCCTTGTAACTGACAAAGTTTTATAACTGTCTTATGAATTATTCTAACATTGTAGTGTTAGAAAACCACATTCCATCAGGAAGCTAAACTAGAATTTTTTTTTGTGTAACAGAATTTAACTATTTTTCCCTTAGGTCTCTCCTCAAGATGAATTCTTAAGTCACTTGCTTGCATGTGAGGTAGTTTTATATAATATCACTGAGGATGCAGACCAAATAGAGGAAGCAACGTGGGCTGCTTCTGGTTAGTATAGCTATCTACTGAACAGATCTGGTTGCTATACAGCTATCAATATTTACCATAAATGTGTAATGAAATTACGAGGGATTTATAGTTCATTTCAATACAAAACCTTGATGGAGAAATGCTGCATGAATTGTTTGGTTAAATACCAAGGAACCATGGGATGCCCTCTCATATTTAGAAAGGAGAGAAGCTGTCCTGGAATGGTCCAACTCTTTTAATGACACATCTATGTAGGCAGTTGTTTCCCTAAATAACTATCAACCATCATCTCATCTATTTTTATTGGGAGGTGGGTAGAAAATTTGCTCTGTGATATTCAAAGAATGTTTGAATGTTTCATATAAGTATTTCAAGTATATTTTGACTTGAGTCCTGTTAAAAAATACTGCTATCAGTCTTTCGGAAACTTTCTCCTGATCATTACATCCAAATTCTAATAGTTGTTGGGAATCCTTTTACGGTGACAGTGCAATATTATTCTTTATATGATAGCTAAACTAAATTATGCTTTCCTCTTTATAGTATATTTGGACAAGAAAAGCATTTACATAACAAAATAATTTTGTTTGATATTAAAATAAGAAAGCTGTGCTTGCATCCAATAGCTCCTTCTTTTTTTCTGTCATGAAAAATGTACGCTTCTATTTCCTTTCAGTATCTCAGCAGTCAATAAAGATGAATCATTTCCTGATATAGATTGTTTGGATTTCTTTCCCATTATATGTAACTCTGTGAAGATTATGTTCCAAATAATTTGATTCTTTATTACCGTTATTTCAGTATTTCTTTTCTTTCCTGAGTTATTATCTTTATTTTATATTACCTTAAATAAAAAGCATTTGCTAAAAATACGTATCACATAGACCATTTAGATATGAATGTCTATACAGGACCTTTATATAAAAGCCAAAATACAGTTTGAATCATATATCTTAAAATAAATGAAGTCCTTGCTTGCATTTAACAGCCCTACATAAGGAAATAGAGAATTTTGAAAGACCAAAGTTATTCATCCTCATTTCAACAATAATGACCTGGGCAAATACGAAACTTCCTGACCCTGTGAGTAATATGAAAACATTAAATTTTTTTTTAACCAAATATCGCCACTTAATGAAAAATATTCATCAAATTCAATTAAACAATATATTTCAGGTATGTACTTCAATGATAGCTAATAAAGTTAATATCAGCAAGTGAGGGGTTTCTTTAGGATTCTTTCACCCTGAATCATTACTTACTGCCAAAACTGTTAAATGTGTTCCACTGACAGAAGTTTAGGCATTGGGCTACAATGATACAGAAAGATATAAGGGGCTGCTTGGTCAATAAAATACATATTTAAAACAATGTATAGACAGATGAATGGATACATCTTTATATATGTCAAATATTGTCAGGAACCGTGCTGGACACTCTGGAATAAGCTATTGCAATTCTCAAATTCATTGTTACAGAAAACGTTTTTTGACTTTTTTTGTGTAATACTATATATAATAAAAAATAATGCCTTTTAAAATATAGAAAATAGTTTAAAATTTTGTACTGTGAAAGCACCAAGGTTATGGGTTCAATCCCCATATGGGCCATTCAAGAGCTGGACTTGATGGTCTTTGTGGGTTCCTTCCAACTCAGAATATTCTGTGAAATCTGTGAAAATTTAAATTGAACTAGTGATATTTTTAAAATGTTGAACCTCAAGATTCAGAAACTGTAAGAATTTCAAACGAAAATGAAGTTAAAACAGATTTAAAAAATACTTTTAAAGAACTTTAACCATAGGCCTTTAAAAATTGTTCTAAGAAATATGTAACAGTCATTTTTTTATTTTGTAGGAAAATCCTGAGACTCCTTTTACTGATGAAGATTATCGCACAAGAAAATCTCATCCTAACTTTATGGATCACATAAATGCTGAAAAACTCATTGTGAAACTTGGAAAAACTGTATGTAAAGTACTTATTTATAAAAATAAATTGTTTTGTCTTCTTACATACAGCTTTATCTTAGTAATGGAAATTACCAACAATTTGAATAAATTTAAGAATATGTTATTCTCTTTATAAAAACGGATTACATCAATAATTAATAAAATATGGTAGTATAGAAAATACTATAATGTCTTTTGAAGCCTAAGTGTATGCATAATATAAATCCCCAAATATGCGTTTCTTTCCTTAGGTAGTGAGTAAATCATGTTAATCTCACCTAAAAATATACTGATTCTTTGATTGTATCAGAGAATCACAGCTGGGGCCTATGTGGGAAAAGGCTTGAGAATGAAAGACTGGAGCAAAGGGATATTGGTACAGCTTTAAAGAAAAGCAGCATTTCTAAATATTAGCACACCATGTTAGTATTATGTGTAATTTAAATACTTAAAAGGATGTTCTGGCCACACCCAGCATGTTCCTGGATAGTTTGTGCTTATGGAGCAGAGTGCTTATTGACTTTTATTCCACCCTATAATTCACTTTAAAATCATGGCCATAGAGCTGACCCAGAATAACTATATGTTATCACTTTAGATGTGTTTTAAAATAAGTATCAGCAATGGCTCAGGTTATGCTTCACAATTCAGGAAAATGAATGCTGTTGTCACTAGTGATGGAGTACTATGAAGGTTATAGGAGGCCAGTGAAATACATACATTGTATGATGGTGTCATTTGGTCATTCTTTTAGCAGTCTCACATAATCAATATGATTCACTGTCCATTGCAGAAATTTGTCAGGCTAATAATAGAGAGGGGAAAACTTTGCTCTGATTTGAATATACACTTGTCATCTTATGCCCTGATGAGAAAATAAGACTAGACATTGTATTCTGTTCTAACATGGGTCTAAGAGTATGAAATACCAGTAAAATTTGGTTTACAGCTTGAAAAATCAGTGGTAAATTGGTTTTTTCTTTTAATATGCTAACATGAAGTTAAAAGACCATGGAATAACTCTCACACTTGCAGTGTTAGAAACACAAAGATAGTAAATGTCCATCAGACATGGCAATAACTTCTGCCACAACTAACACCCAGGTGAACTATTGACTCTACTTTTCTGACTAGTCTGAAGCACTGAGTCACAGTATAACAAAAACATTAATATAATTAGCTTCTAAATGTTTGTCAGACTGAACATCTGTTGAGAAGACAGTGGAACAATATGTAGCAGCACATGATAAAAGCAACTTGAATATTTTCAATACATACCTCCTCTAGGCCTTTCAAAAGGAGCCCTTTTCTTCCAGAACTCCAGGATCAGCATCAATGGATATCAGTGCCCCTGGGTAGTTTGTGTCAGCACTTTGGAACAAGAAGGCTCCAAAGCATCTGTTCTCCCCAGGAGATCAACATTAGCTTCCTGTGATGGCTGAAGGCTCCTGGATTACAGTTCTTACTCATTTCTAAACTCAGTGGCATCTGGGGAATGTGCCATCAGTGAAAGAAATTACAGTGTTAGCACTCTCCACAAAGAGTTCAGACATCAGGATTCATTCATCAGTCCTGTCAGTCAGGTAGAGAAGATCTTGTGCCAAGAGTAGAAGGGTTTCTTAGCCTTGGCATCTGTTCAGAATGCTGCTGTTACTTAAAGAAAGATTTCACCTGTCTGCATTAGTGTATCTCCTGCTTATTTTTGATTGAAATCCAGTGAGAGCTGTAACCTAGAAGTCTTTGCTTATCACTAGCAATATTTTACCTTTACCTTTCTGGCAGGGCATTCAGGCTGTGCAGCTTCTCTCAGAAGTTGCTGACTCTGGGGTCCTGCCAAACTCAGAACCTTTGGAGAAATATATGCCTACTACAGACAGAAAAAGCCTTCATCTCCCAGCTCTGTTCTCAGTGGCATCACAGTTCCAGAATCCATTAATTTAGGCCTATTTCCCACTTGAAGCACTTTATTAGAATAAAGCAAACAAACATAAAACAAGCAGAGTCTGGAACTGAAGATTCCAACTAGAATCTGACATCTAGTGGCTTTAATAAATATTACACATGTACGTGATGCTGTCTGGAACTAAACATGCTGTGTGGAACTGCAACTTGCCTAAGAATTGCCTTATTTTTTAAATTAACTATATCAAAGTAACTTCAAGTAGTACCTTCTCATATGTGTGACTTGTGACACTAAATAGGGGACTTGAACCTATTTTAGTGGTTTGTATTTCAGTGAAGTACAGCACATGGTGCCAAACTTTGTCTCCACAACTCACAGAAGTTAGTGCAAAAAATCCTGTCTTATGTTCTTCCTAGGGGAAAAGCACTCCCTGTGCTTTCACAAGAGACAGATTTTTCCTGCTAGGACATGGAAATTACTATATGTCTTCTGAGGCATGTTTGCAGAGCAACCCTGGAAGCTGCTGCTTTTAAGTTACAAACAGTAAATCATGGTAGTGCTTCAGCAAACTCAGTGTGTGTTAAGATCTGATTAGTTAGAAATGCTCTGCCTAAATTAAGGTGCAAATGAGACCATATGCCAACATCAATAACACGGTTTTATTTAACAATGAACGTGACACAGAGAGATAGAAAGAAGTAGGAAAGACAGGAGAGGGACAGAGACACCAAGGAGAAGATACCACCTATGGGTCTGGTGGTGTTTTGGTGGTCTTTCTTCAGCTTGGGCTTCTGGGTGATGGGTGTCCCAAGGTTGTTCAGAACTTTTCACTATTTATACATTTTAGCAAACAAAGGAATTAGAGCTAATTGGCTACACAGTTTTCTGATTCTATTGGTTAAATATTTCCCTCACTTCTAATGCTAATTAGTTCACAGTAAAGACACTTAGTCTTTCTCTTCCTTTGAGTTGGTAGCAGTGAGTAGGTGGTTGTGATCTTGCCCTGAAGGATTTACCTTTTACCCAGTCAGAGTTGATACCAGTACAGTTGCTGAGTTGGCTTTCCTTGTGGCCTATAAACTCTGTGTTCTTTGTGTCCATTATCAGTGATACATTCCTCTCCCAAGGCTTTGTACACCTCCCCCTGGGTCTGAGATAGCACCCAGACAACAACACCACCTTAATCTTATCTCTAGTTCCCGCTATGGTGGCTTAATTTACAGTCTAAGTTCCAGTAATCCACAGAAGCATATCTGTGAGGGCATCAGTGGTTGGTGGTGGTTCCCAATGCCATCTGTCCCATAACTTGGGGTGATCTTTGTTTGATATGTGTATGAGCAGTTGTTTCTTTACACAATTTCCCAGAGTAGGAATTTTTGTCCTGATACGTTAACCAGGATGAGCTAACCAGATCTCACCTTGACGAGGCCAGGAGACAGCACCATCCTGTCCTTCCCTTCTGTGATTATCTCATGGCAAAGTCCTTCTGTGGCCTTTACAGTGTTTGAGACAGCAACTGTGCTCTTTATATCCTTACAGTGTGGAAGCTCTTATGCTATCTGTAATGTCTTCTGATTTTAGTGTTTCTTATGATTAATAACAAGCTGTTGAATTCAACTAAATTGAGGCAGTTTTTATTACAATGTTTTACACTGTAAGTAGGTTAGATAAAAACACATACAATACACTGATGCTACAACTTGTCATTACTTCATATGATACTTTGCTTATATAGTTAAAGATTGGCTAACACATTCCTTATTTTTATGTTTCTTAAATATTATAAAAAATAACCAAAGCTTAATTTCTCACAAAAAAAAAAAAAAGTAGAGTCCAAATCTGTGCATTTATCCCCATCACTGGTAAAGGCAGGTTCTTTTACATTGTATGACGGAAATATACAATATGCAGGGTCTTTACAACATGAGAATTATTTAATAACTTTGTTCCTTCTTAAAAATATCAAGGTGACTTGCTTGAAAGTTTTTCTGCTTTAGATGATATAAAAATATTTTTTTACCTGTATAACAATCCTCACCATTTACACAAACTGTAACATGTATGTCCAAGCAGACAGGCAAATTTTTGACATTACAAAGTAATGGTCAGCAAAAAATATGTGGGTTAATCATGATGCATGGTTAGGAAAACATTTAAATAGTTCACAGATTTTTTTTTTTAAATTGTTTATCCAAGTGAAAGTAATGAAATTGTAAAATCATTAATTCAGTGTTTCCCACTCTTTTAGGCAGACAAATGCAAATATAATGCAATGGAAAAAAATAGCTTAAGTGAATTTCAGAGTTATTTTTTCTTGGAAATAGAAAATAAAAGCATGGATTATCTTGTTCATTTAATTAATTTGTATAACTTCCAATTTTTTAACTCTTAAAATTTTTTTAGAATTTCAGTTCAAACGTAGACACAACGATTTTGATTGTGCAATTTTTTTTTTTTAAGGAAATAAAAAACTGCAGGATATGCAACAATTGATATGGTTACCGATTTTGAATGGTAGAGTTTGTACACTTTGTACATTTAGTACACAGATACTCAAGTTTCAGTGTAAGCCTGTATCCCAACTGCAGTACTAGATTTTAATAAAAACTTTCTTCCTGATTTTACTTTGCAGAACAAAAATAAATTTTCAACTTATGTTGTTGCCTCAGGACATCAATATGGAGCTGAGGAAGGAATCTTCCACTATTTTTTTAAGGTAGGCATCCAACTAAATTTGAAGAAATCTTAAAATTTCTAGGGGCAAACTGAAGCAGAATTGAATGCATTTTTAGCAGCTTTGGTCCCATAAGCTTAACGCTTTCATGAGCAGAACTGATTATTTGATCCTTTTGAAATATTTTAACTACAGTGAAAGTGGTTTTCACTTTTTTGTCTCTATATTTTTTTTAGATTTTTCTATAGTTTTTGAACAGTATCTCTATATGTACTTTCCAGTGATAACATGTCTGTCATACCAATGAAATTTTCCGCCAAGCATTTGTCTTTCAGGGGATATAAAGTAATGTTTGTCAAGATTAAAGAATATTCCTTAAAATAAGGAAGTTTCTTGTTTTTCATAGGCTGCCAATCAGTATTTCTCAAAAATTTTTTCCTTTACTGCTGTTCCATTAATCACTCGATAAAATGAACTTTAAATCCTGAAGATATAGATTTGCCTAGTAAACAAATGCTTCTTTTTTTGCTCTAGTTAAAAGTAACCTTTTTTTCCTCACTTCATTCTCTGTATTTTCAGATGTGTTGGCTTAGTGAGACTCCTTCAATACCTGTTTTTGATGATGGAAAGAATTTTATTCCAACCATTCATATTCTTGATTTAGCAGCGTAAGTGGGAATAAAGTTCCCCTGGGCAACAATTGATGCCAGCTAGATAACAAATCCAAATCCACTGGAGGCTCTTAAATTGCGTGAGTTGGTTTAAGGTCACTCTTTGGCCCTTTTTGCTGAGTCTAATAGAGCCTTCAGTTTCGTTAGTACTAGATGTGCCTCCTGGAAACCTTATCTGACTGTTGCACTGGGGCTCTGCTTTTAAGAAATGATGAGCCATGCTCCATATAGAGTGTGATACCAGGTGGATTGTGGACTCTACAGCAGGCTAAGATAGTATCTTTCATAGATGTTGTTTTTTATCCTTTGAACTTCGTTCCAAATAAAATATCCAGCTGTGCTTTATTAAGTAAAATGTATATGAAAATGTCATACTCTGAAGTATTCTGCAAGACTTTACAGACTCTTGGTAATGTTCTTGAAATGCGTTTAACAACAAAAGCACAGTATGCTTCTGTAAGTACCGGCCCTGGCTGTATTTGCTGTGTTTCAGAGTGTTGCAAAATGTAGCAGACCACAGGCCAAAAGTTCAGTATATACTTGCTGTGGATACATCTAGGCACACTCTTGAAGAATTAGTAAAGGTAAGAGATTTGATAAAGGTAGGAGATTTTGATTCTTTTTTTTTTTTTTAAGATATCTGTAAGGTTTGAAAAACTATCCATGTTACTGAAGTAGAAGTTCCTAGGTCCTCTTGAATTACCTCATGTAGTAAATTACATAGAAGATTATTTTTAAATCCTCCAAAACTTCTGTCCTCTGAACAAAACACATTACTTGGACCTGATTTTGCAGAACTAACTTTTGAGGTATTATCATTAATTTAGGTCGAAACTTTACCTTAAGAAAGTTCTGGTGAATTTTTATGGCATTCACAGTACTATAATTAGATTGCTCGAACACTTTACAATGTTTTCCCCTTCACTTAGTGTAATATATCTTGTTTTTCCAAGCATTTCAAAGTTAAGTCTAGAAGTATGTGAACTATACACTGTGATAGAGTCAACTCACAGGAAACTTCCTCATGTAGATTGAGCAAATGTTACGTAAGGACCAAATATGAGCCCAATTTTATTTTGTTGTTGTTGTATCAAAGTGTTTAATGGGACACTGTGTTAGGGAGCTCACAAGAAGATGAAATCTGTGCTTTGGTTTGGGTAAATATACAGGGTCTCACTGAAAAGTTGATAGTTGAAGACCCATTCCATAGGAATGAACCATAATCCAGTGAGTCAACATTCCTACGGAAGAAGCAAAGGTCACGGTAAATTTTGAAGCTGTGGTCAACCATGAGAAAGAATATCATATTAAAAAATGGTCACAAAGACATTAAAAACATTAAATCCTTGGAGGAGAAGGGTAGAGACTATTGAAACTTACATTATAAACCATGTAAGTCCATTTCATCTACTTATTAAAAAAAGTTTGAGAAAGTGAAAATAAAAATTAGCACTGTTAAACTGTAGGTTGAGAAAAACAAGATGACAGGCTTCAAAAAGTTATGGTTATATCCAGATGAATAAAATAAAAAGATAAGTGAAAAACAGAACTATCAGGGAAGCCACAGAATTAATATTATTTTTTCAAGTAATTGAAAACGGATGCCAGAAAATTGATAAGGCAAATTGATGATCATGGTATAAAAGGATCACTTATAGAAGACAAGGCAATAGCAGGCAATTTTATATTAGTGGTAAGAATTCGAAAGCCTAATAATGCTTCAGGATCTCTTTGTGAATAACTTGTTAGAGGATATGTATAAAACTAAAGCATCTGTAGAAAAGACTATCAAATGAACTGACAAAATGGACACAAAGAAGTCACCAGAGTCCTATGGTATTCACTGAAGACAACACTGAAATAGCTCAAGGGTGATATACCTCTGGATTGCAAATTCACACATACAATTTGCTGTTTTACACTGTCCTGACACTTGAAGATTGGAGAATGATAAATGTGCCAATGTAAAAAGGGAGGTTCCTAAAATATTTTGGGAATTATAAGCCAATATACCTAATGATGTCAGCTAACAACCAGATACATTATAAGAAATGATAAATTAAATGCATGAGAGGATACCCAGAAATTATTCTGTTTGGGAAGAGCCAATGTGACTTTTGTAAAATGCTTTCACAAGAAATACTTTACAAGAAGGTGCTGTCAAATACTTTGGAAATCTCCTGAAGTTCTATAATATGACTAGCCAATGTGGGTAAGGGTGAACAAGATGATGTAGTCTACTTGATTTTCCCAAAGGCTTTCAAAGAAGTACTTCACCAATAGCTGTTGAGAAGCAGCTAGACATCAAAGAGAGTGGTTTGTGTCCTTTCATGGCTATGTGGTTGTTTAGAAATGGGAAATAGAAGGCATGAGTAAGTGAACATTTTTTGTGAGTGGGAAGTTGCCAGCAGAGAGAATGTTGCAGAGAGTCGTCTTGGCAGGGAGCTGTACCAGCCCAGAGGAAGGCTGGAATGGCACATGGGAGAGAAACACCTTGAACGTTATAGTTGAAAACAGCTGAAGATGAGAAGAGTATTTGGAAGGAGTACCATATATGTTTTTCCCATGCTTACTTTCATTCACTTTCATAATTGGCATCATTGGAGACAGAATGCTGGAATACATGTAGATTTGATCTGATGGTCTATATCAATGTTTAAGATTTTATAGAATCTAATGGGATTTAAATCTATTTTAAAGGGCTGTAGGAGTAACTAACAATTGCTGTCTAATGATGAAATGCAAATGATATATGGAGAGTTATCAGTGGCATTGATCTGAAAACCCTTCCTGATTGTGAACAGAATTAGATACCTCAGGAACCTGAAGTAAACGTGCTGGGAAATAATACAGGTCTCCAAATAGATCTTAAGCCCTTGGAAGTTTTGCATAGACTTGAGAGCTTCACACAAGTTTTCTATGGTTTTGGGTTGTTTCTTTGTTTTATTTTTTTAATTGCAGGTACTAGAGAGAAAGTGTTGTATAGCAAACAAGAGCTATTTAATACTAACATTAGAATTAGGATACTGTTCTTAGATCTATCTCAAATCAATACTCTGATTTTTCAGGTACAGTGTAACATAAAATTTAAAGCACACATTTTATTCACACAAATCCTGTTGAGTTTTTTTCTAAGAATCTGATTTGTTAAATGTTTTTGGTTTTGTTTGTGTGTTTTTGTTTTTTTTGATAGTGCATCAGTAAAAATGTTGGACCGGGAAAAATTACGAAGATTTCTAAAGAAAATGCATTCCTGAGCAAAGATTTAACAGTCAGTTCTTTTCTTTCTTTTATTACTTCAGGAAAGTATGTAAATTAAAAGTAAAATATCATTAAATATATTTTTTTTTGTATTTCACCAGAAAAAGTTAACACCAAAATATGCCTAAAAATGTATAATTTGAATGTAGAAAATAAACCAAGCAAAATTTAACCATCATAGAACAGATTACTTTAAGGAGTTACAATCTGATTTAAAAAAAAAAAACACTGAAGCACTGATGTCATTGTGCCCCTTAGCATACTGAAGCACTCTACCAAAACCTACACAAAATAAGAAAAATAACAAAAAATAAAGTTAATAATGCAGTGCTGCTAAAGCTGATGAACACAGCATACATAAATTATGTTGTGTTTATCTGGAATAAACTATTCATAGGAGAATTACAAATTACAACTCAGGTAGTTTTAAGATAGTACTTGATAAATTTATGAAAGAGGTGATTCCTTTCAATTACGTGAAACATGCATTTTAGAAAGTAATTATTTACTGTTTCATGTTCTAATAGTTCATGAGAACACTCAAATGCAACTATACATTGAAAACTAATATTTTTTTAAAGCTTAAAATGTCCATTTTGCTTTGTATGCGAATCTTCTTTCCCTATGCTTTAATTTTTTCTATTGTCCCTATCTATTCTAGTATCTACTTTCAGCTAACTGTTCTTTTAATATGCATAGCTGAAGTCTGTAAATAAATTGCTTTGTTCCCTCAGCAAATGCATTTGGATATGTTGCTTGTGAACCTGCAAATGGAAGCTAATTTTCTGAAAGAGACTTTCAACATTAAGTGGGTTGCTGAGGCAGGACTGATAGAGAACATTGAAAAAGTTGTCAAGGAGTACAAGCAAAGTCGAGGATTACTGGTAATGCTTTGTTGTACACTATTCTAAAGTGCACCTCTCTTTCTTTTTCCCCAACAGAAATGGTTATATAAACACAAGCTTTGATTTATTCCAGTAAAAATACATAGAAGCCTGACATAGATGCAAAATAAGTGAACATAAAACCTGAAAATGCAATTGAAGAAATGAGGCAATATTAATTAAAACGCCAATGATTAAGTTTTATTTCTTTATGCCTAAAACTGAAATTCTGTAAATGCATATTAGCTTCATGATGGAGAAGCTGCTGTTCTGAAGGTAGTTTCTTTATGCAAGGGCACTCTTGGTATATTTAGCTTCAAGAATACAGTATGTGTATCTTTTATTTAAGCTTTCCTATGATAATCAATAGTTAGGTGAGTATTTTGTGCCCTTCTTTATATTTAGTGAGTCAGGATATTCAATTGCAATTCAGCCTTCGTTTTCACCCTGCTCTGTTGCGTAATTTACTGGGCAGTTTTGCTGTTTCCAATGTTAGTTTGATATTCAGAACTTCTGCATTCAACTGTATAGAGAGGCTTATTGAAAGGTTCAGAAAAATGCTTGTATATGTTCGAGTTCTGACTGGTGTAATAATGCTGTTCAGCACGTCTAAATCTTGTTCAAACAAGAGTTCAGGGCATGTAAAACAAAATACAGCTACCATTGTTCAAGGTTATTTGTTGAAAGTCCCTACATAGCTCTGAAAGGATTATCAGATCTGTGTTTGGGTTAAACAACTGCATCTGAGTACATATGCATCTAATTTTAAAAAATCAGTACAAAATACAGACCAACCAAGTAGCAGGAAGGCTGTCTAGACCGTCTCTGTTGCTACTCTATTAAATTTTCAGAGTTTGTGCTGTCAGATTTACTAAATTAAGAGAGGCAGTTAATTATGTATGATTTTGAGTTTGTTGCATAACATGTTTAATAAGTGTAAACTGGAATCTTAATTACACTTATTCATCCTCAGGCTGGGTAGACTGAAATGAGAAATTGCTAATATCTTGAGATTGTGATGGATCTGAAATTTTTGAGGTTAAAATAATTATTGTAATGGAGGCAAATCTGATAAACAGGACTATTGCGTGGTTAGAGTAGAATATTTACACCTCATTCCAAAATTCACTGCATTCGTTCTGTGGGATTGTATCTCATCTCTTCAGATTATTCAAACACTAGTCACAAGTAGGTCAGCAAGTCTACTAAATAGAAGCATGCTTTCTCTCCAACCCTAAAGTTCTACGTATAAGTAACTGTGGTACTCAAAACCTGTGGGTGATATAGCCGATATTCAGCAATAAATAAATAAATTAATAAACCCAAAATATGTTTTCAGTTTTAATTATAATTGCTATTTCCTATTAATTGTATTTAAAAGATTGTTTCTTTTACATAAAAACACCTGTGCTGTTCAAATGATGTTATATCTTCAGCTTTTTGTTTTCCAGCCTCTCAAAGTTTGCATTCATGGTCCTCCTGGGGCTGGCAAATCTACCATTGCTGAGGAGCTCTGCAAACACTACAGGCTACATTACATTAAGATAAATGATGTGATATCTGAAAAAATTGCACATCTGGTGTGTTGCTGTTTTCTAATGTTCCTATTATTTTCATTTATATGATATTAAAATGTTTGGCATAATTTAAAAATTAGTTATAATCCCGTTATTTTAGAATAAAAGTATCTTTCAACATACTGATTATTTCTGGGCATTGCGCTGAATTCTTTTTAGAGACTGAAGGTTTCCCAGTATCTCACTGTCTAAGAGATACATGAAATGAATTGTTGATTTTTTTTTTTCTTTTATTACAGCTGTGTATAAAATAAATTTGGCTATGGACTTTCTGAACCTATTCATATATCTCTTCTTGTCATCAGGAGAAAATTGTGGCTAAAGAACAGGACAGTGTGGTAGAGGAGGGAGAAGATGATGTAGAGGAGCAGGGTGAAAACATAGAAGCAGCACAGGAGTTATTAGATGGAATAAAAGAAAATATGGAACTGAATAAAGGTAGGAAATACAAAGTTAAAGTTACTATATTAAAAGCAACTACTGCAACCCCATGCAAATGGAAAATCAGGAAACAAATCTGTGCTCTAGAACTTTTACTTCCTATTAAAAGCAAGAAAAATGCTCTGTCCATTTGTACATACCTTATTTAAAAATCAACTACGGTGTTTTACATTATGTTACTGTGGTGCCCACCAAGGCTGCTCTATCATTCATCTTGTCAATTGGACAGGGGATAAAAAGTATAATGAAAGGTTCCGTGAGTTGAGATAGGACAGAAAGAGCACTCACTGATTACTGTCATGGGCAAAAGAGTCTCAGCTTGGGGAAATTACTGAAATAAATTGCAAATCAACGTCAAAATCAGAGCAGGATAATAATAATAATAAGAATAACAAATCTTAAAAATATCTTCCTCCCACCCCTCCCTTCCCTCCCATATTTAAGTTGATTCCCAATTCTCTACCTCCTTCTCCCAGCACCACTGTGAGATAGGGAATGGGGGTTGTGGTCAGTTCATCACATGTTGTTTCTGCTGCTGCTCCCTCCTCAGGGAGAGGAGTCCTATCCCTGCTCCAGTGTGGGGTCCCTCCAACAGGCAGCAATCCTCCAGGAACTTCTCCAGTGTGAGTCCTTCCCATGGGCTCCAGTTCTTCATGAACTGTTCCAGCGTGGGTCCCTTCCACAGGGTGCAGTCCTTCAGGAACAGGCTGCTCCATCATGGGTCCTCTATGGGGTCACAAGTCCTGCCAGCAGACCTGCTCTAGCACGGGTTCCTCTCTCCATGGAGCCACAGGTCCTGTCAGGAGCCTGCTCAGTATAGGCTTCCCATGAAGTCACAACCTTCTTTTGGGCATCTACCTCCTCCCATGTGGGCCTCCTCCTTGGACTGCACATGCTTCTCTGCTCCCCCATGGACTTCCATGGGCTGCAGGGTGACAGGCTGTCTCACCATGGTCTTCACCAAAGGTTGCATGTGGATCTTTGCTTTGGCACCTGGAGCAGCTCCTCCACTGCTTCTTGGCTGACCTGGGTGTCTGCAGCGCTGTGCCTCTCACAGACTCTCACTCCTGCCTTCTCTGGCCACATTTACTTCTGCGCAATGGCTTATTCACTTCTTAAATATGTTATCACAGAGCTGTTACCACCATCTCTTATTGGCTTGGCCTTGACCAGTGGAAGGTCTTTCCTGGAGCTGGCTGGCATTACCTCTGTTGGACATGGGGGAAGCTTCTACCAGCTTCTTAGAGAAGCCAGCCCTGTAGCCCCTCTGGCTACCAAAACTTGGCCTTGCAGACCCAATGCAATTATATACCTTGTATATTAAAAGCAATGCATATTTCAAATACTTTGGTGCTTCTTTAATTGTAGAAGCTTCATCTTTCTTCTTCTTCAGGTTTTTTTTTTAATAGCATCATGTTTTATTCTCAGAACAGAGAGCATAATTTATATAATATAAAGTAAAAAGTTGGTGAAGTATATGTTTACCAATCTTGCAAAAATAAAAGTATTCTAGTAAGGAAGAGTATTAGTGCACAGACATATGAGATTGTGGAGGAATTTTAAGTACTTTATACCTCATTAGAAAGTAAATAGTATTTACTGGTGCCTGGAGAGAATTTTAATGCCTATAGATTGAAAAAGGTCCATAAAATTGCCATTACTGAAAAGTATGAGTTATCATCTATACATGAATAAAGTTATGTTGTTTTTGACTTACTGCTCAATATTTTCCATGTGGTATAAAGTGATCCCCATTAAAAATGCATTCTATCTCTAAAGGTTTATCTGATTTGGATCTTGTGTGTTTGCAGAGCAATGAACTTATATCCAGAAGCTTCAGTAATGAGATCTATGGCAGCATCTCTTCTACATGCTTTGATTTGTTGTTTAAAATAGTAATGACTTTTAAAATAGTAACATACTTCTATGATTAGAATAGTTTATAAATATATAAGACGTTTAATAACCAAAGCGAAATACAGTAGGAACTCAATGTTTGCAAAAGGACAAAAATTCAAATCAAACCAAACTTTTTAACTTCCACATATTTTCTGAACAATATAGGACAAGTTAAACCCATTCATATCTCAATCTATTATTTTGAAAATGGAACTTATAAAACATTTAACTTCTTTTTAGCAAGACTATCTTTGCATCTTACTGTTAAATGTAAATAGAAAATTATTGCTTTGTCTAATGATTTTTTCTATACATATTTCTTTACTGCTTCTGTTAAAATCTGATTATATTATTCTAAATAAAACTAATTTCATGTTTAGTATCTTTAATGTTCTAATATTTATATCCCTGTAAACACAAATGTCATTTTATTTTACAGCTTCATATTCCGTAAATCACTTACAACACATAATATGCAAATAGTAACTCAAAATATATGACTTCTTTAGGGTCCAAGTAGAAGTTTCTTTGATAAATGAATTTCAATGTTTGTAAAATAATGTCAGATATGTTGTTTCTGTAAACTAGGTACCTATTAACCTTCTTTGTCTTAGGTCATCTAGATAATCAGTATATTGTTACAATTGTGAAGGATAAGCTCAAATCTATGCCTTGTAAGAATCAGGGATATGTTTTAGATGGGTTCCCAGAGACGTATGAGCAGGCAACAGAACTTTTTAGTGGTAAGTACTGTTGCTTTTGGTTTAGTTGCTGCCTTTGCTTCTATTGCTGCTATTATCGTCATCATTCTTGTTCTCAGTGCCATACTCGTTGAAGTGTATCAGCACTGTAATGACTGCAGTGCACGATACAAACCAAAGCTGTTCTCACATGATTCTTAGAGTGCAAGAAAGATTGTTATCCACCTTATTTAATTTATGCACAAGATAGTTTTCAGATCATCTTTCCTGGCAAAGTAGTAAGTAAATGCACAAACATGGAAGATGTTTTCATGTTTCATGTTGGTCTACTCTGCTTAAATAAGCTCTGCAGCAAAATCTCTTTGTAATATTCAAGGGCCACTGAATGAGGGGATCCAGCCAGTGTATGTTTTGTGAGCCAAATTAGAGTGGGTTTATGAGATCAACAACAGTAGATATGACTTCAGAGAAGTTCTGCAACATGCCTTTCAAATCATGAGCAAGCACTGTCTATACATTAAGACCAAGATTAAAAATCGTCTTCAAATGAAAATTACAACATGAGATCTGAAGGAAAAAAAAACCAGTTTTGTTCAGCTTAGTATGCTGTTCTCTAAATGATCATGCTCGGAGGATGCTCTTCATGCAGTTTTACTGACTATTCACAACAGCAGACACTAAATGGCAAAAAACATACAACTGTAAAATGTTTCTACTCACTGTTATGAGTCTTGTCTCTGTTTTTGGCAGAATAACGTACTTGGCAAGAGGAGAGGTGAAAGACAAGACAAGAGTTTTATAATTGAACACGTTTTAAAATTGTGTATGCATGTACATACCGCTGCTGTACAGGCAAACAATTGCTAGTGTCCCCAGGTAGAATTCTGTGGTAGTTAGAAGCATGAATTACTTATTGAATTCTCTAAACTGGTGTCAAGGTTAGATTGATTTCCAACTGTTAGTATAATCGGGATATAGACAGACTTGTGTTTGTACTGAGCACATTTTTAGCAAAACAGTGAAAATGTCAATAGTTTCTTACTTTTGTTTTAGTGGAAGAGGACAGTGAAGAAGAAGAGATACAAGGCAAAATGCCCAAGTATAATAAAGTAATCATACCTGGTAAGTTTGATAGATTTCTTTTTAAATAAAATAATGAGTTTTGAAATAATGCTGCCACCAATGAGAAGTCTAAAATACAACTCCATCTGTTCCTATTGAATTTAACTTAAAATAAATATCTATTTCATGTGATGCTGCTGCCCTCATATTTGAAAGTAAACAAGTAATCATAGAATTATTAGGTTAGAAAAGACCACTAAGAACATCAAGTCCAACTGTCAACCCAACACTGCCAAGTCCGTCACTAAACTTTGTCCCTAAGTGCCACATCTCCATATCACTTAAATACCTTCAGGGGTGGTGACTCAAACAAGTCTCTAGACAGCCTGTTCCAATGCTTGATAACCCTTTTGGTAAAGCAATTTTTCTTAATCAAAAGGAATATTTTGGTTTGGTTTGTGGTATTTTATTATTAATTTTTTTCTTGTGAAAATGCCATCAGCTGTTGGCTGATAAAAATAGTAGTGACTCCCTTTCTTATGATTACAGCAGATAATAATAGAATTAAAAAAATGACCTCCTGAACTTGGCATAATAAATACCATAAGTTTATCTTTAGTATGATATACTGAAAAATTTTACCAAATTTATTGTAGTGCCTCAGTTACGCTGGGAATTAAAATGAAGTAGAAAATGTAGAAATTGCTTCATTCTGGTGTTTTTGCTATTCTTAAATTCTTTGGAAATTTTGATTATATTCAAACAGTATGCTTTTCTTCACAGAATTTGTTTTTTCTTTGACTGCGTCTGATGAATTCCTTATAAACAGAATAATAAATCTGCCAGAGAGTGTTGTTGCTGGGACTCATTATACCCAGGACAGGTTCCCGCAATCTCTGAAACTCTTCCGAGAGTCGAACACAGATGATACGACAGTTCTCAACTACTTTGATGAACTTGAAATACATCCTCAGTTTATTGGTATGAAATCATAATTATTTTAATACATTTCTTCTTAGATCATCTTAAAAGGCAAATTATTTTAGCTGAAACTAGTAAAGAAAATCAGGTTTAAAAATTTCCTTCTGTGTAGCAAAAAATTATTATTTATAAGCAACTGAAAACAACATCTTGAAAATTCAAACAACATGAGCACCGTATATTTTTAGGTCTTGCAGTTATTTACTAATGTCTGTTGATAATTGACAAAAGCCTTGAAATACTCGCTCTTGTATTGTTTAAAAGATGTAGCTGTATATGAAGATCCTGAGAACAGATTTATCATACAAAAGATGATCAAAGAAATTGGAGAACCTCGGAATTATGGCCTGACAGATGAAGAAAAAGAGATTTTGGAACGCAAAGCAGCTGAGGAACGCCTTGTCAAAGAAGCTCAAGAAAAAGCTGAACAAGAGCGTAGAGAAGCTGAGGAAAGGGCTGAAAGGATGGCAAGACTGGAAGAGTGGGTAGGTTGATACATGTTTATGGAAAAACATTGTTATTTATGTGTTTTAAATGGCTTCAAGCAATCTTTATGTAAGCACACTTGAGAAGTGTGGCCTAAATTCTGTCATTCTTTATATCATGCTTTAGTTCTGGGTTAGGCTGTCTTCACAGTGTGTTTGGGCCCAGCCTACAGAATACAGTCTCCTTTTTATTACAGATATTGCATTTTTTTGCATGTCTATAATATTTTTATGCTACTCTTGTTGTTGCTGCTGTGCTGTAGTTCTTCTATTTTACCATTTATAAATATCTGCAATAAACAATGGTGAATTTCCATACCAAGTCTTCTAGGACTTTTGCATTTTGGACATTTTACTTCCAAGCAACTGACCAAGTCTTGATTATCAAACTAGATTTTGAACTCAACTCTGAACAACATTCCAGTCTGGCATTGCAAAAAGATTTCTGAGCCTACAAGAACACATGTGAGAGTTGAGTCCTCAGTTCAGTAAGGGCTACCTGTGCAGGCTGAAGGATAATTTTTGTTGGCTAATAATTTAATAAGTACTCGGCATTTAGGAGGCTACCTGACCTCACATGATTTGCACATGGTGCTTTTCCCTTATTTACTTTGCCACACCTAAGAACATTTTAGGTAAATAACCTGAAATGCATACTGTAAGAATGTTCTTGTTCACACCCAAAGTCAGGTTGTGTCACCAGAAGGCAGGTCTATTGTCTTCTTTTTGAACTACTTGAAACTAAACTGATCATTCCACAGAGAGGTACTTTTCTTATATTTGAATGTCCATAGGTGCCTATGGGGAAATGATATGCTGAAATTACTCACTTTTAAAGAAGCATTTACATTATTGCTCTGATGTTGGCTTGGAAATAAGGGCTTTTTTTGTTATTGCTATGCTTATTTACAGCTTCATTCAACATTTAATAGAGTTTTGTACTCTGTAAAATTTGTAGGGACAGTTAACACATTCTAGCTGTATTCAATCCAAAGCCATCTACCTTCAAAGGAGCAAACTGTGCATTACTCAAAGCTAAAGTAGGTGTTTCAATGAAATGTGTGCTTAAGGTTATCATTTTAAATAGGCAGATGCTCAGGAAATCTAAGCAACTGTGCATTTGCCCTTGAGACTGTATATTAGTTACTGTCTTTAAGTAATGATCAAAGATCACTTGCAAGATTTATTCAGTAGCATTCCTGGATTGAGTGAATAAGTTAAATATTTTATTTTATATATGTTGTATATATATATAATTATTATATTCTCTTTGGTGATCAGTGACAGGACTCAAGGGAATGGCCTGAAGGTGTGTCAGAGAGGTTTAGGTTGGGTATCAGAAAAAGGTTCTTCACAGAGAGGGTGGTTGGGCACTGGAACAGGCTCCCTAGGGCAGCAGTCACAGCACCAAGCCTGAGAGAGTTCAAAAGGCATTTGAACAATACCCTGGGGCCCACTGTGTGACTCTTGGGGATGGTCCCGTGCAAGGCCAGGAGTTGGACTCAATGATCCTTTTGCATCCCTTCTAACTCAGCATATTCAATGATTCTGTGACTAGTGTATTGGTTTTATCTGAACATTGCTTTTGTGTTATGCCTAGAGTATAGAAAGGCAGTCTTCAGATTATCATCTGTTTGCTGTATCTATATATGACTCAGGCTACTCATGAATAAAATGGGAGAAGAGAGGACAATGAAAATGAGTTGGAATAATCTTCTGCCTAAAGCTACTGAAAGTAGGCATGCTACTATGTGCTATTGAATGAAAGAAAGAAAAAATTGAAGCAGTTTTATTTCCTCACTCCACCTATTTTTTTGAGTGTAATAATTGTATTTGATTTAACCTGAATATGAAAATAAATTTAGCTATTGTAAACAGACTTAATTTACTGTGGTTTTAGTCTAACTCTCAAGCCTCGCAAAAACATCAATGAAATAAAAGCAAAACAAAGCAAAGCAAACACAAACAAACAAACCCAACACAATTTATCATTTTCTATTTAGAGAGCCAGGGCTCTTTTCTGACTAAAAATACTCTCCCTCCAGTTCAAAGAACCTTAAGAAACCATCTGCATTTGCAATAGCACTAATTTTTGAAGTGCTACATTGTATTCCAACTATTTTGCCAAATACCGTATGGAAACAGGCCCACTGGAAGACTTCAGAATAAACCTCTTTTGGGGTGTTAAAGAAGAAAAATAAAATATGGAGATTATTTCCATACCCATCAAGTTCAATTCTTTGTCACCAGTGTGTCATGTGCTCTAAATTTAATAAACAGTTAATAGTTTTTTTCCTGCCAAGGTGTGTTTTAAAGTTCCATCCACAGCTTCTAATACTAATTTTTTTCCTCTAGGACAGAATTATTATTTAGCAAAGTGCTATTTGGTAAATGTTGTAAACCTTAGTATTTAAGATTTTTTAAAAATTTTGTTTTCATTACTTGTAGAATAAACAGCTGGAGGAAGTGAAAAGACAAGAACAAGAGTTACTGGAGGCCCAGTCCATTCCACTACGAAACTATTTAATGAAGAATGTCATGCCAACACTTATGCAAGGGATAAATGAATGCTGTAGGATCAGGCCAGATGATCCAGTCAATTTTCTGGTAAGGTGATTATGTTTTGTTTCTTAAATATGTTTCATATAGACCCAAAGGACCAACATAAGGACTTAATTCTTTTCCCCCACTGTCACAGTAACAAACTAATTAATGATTACTATCTGCAATTCTGGTGAACAGCAATTATAGTGGAAATTAAACCCCAGCAATGACTCTTTATGGATTCAATTGATAATGTGTGTCAAGGAAGGGCATAATCCAGTTTAATTAAACAGTAATAGGGCAAGAATCAACTACCAGAATCTGTTTCCCTTTGGTATGTATACTCTGCACATCTTATGTACCCTGACAATTCTGCTGTAACATAAGAGGCCTGCAAGGTAAAGAACCTTTTGACACTAGACTCTCATCTCCATTAAATAGGCTCATTGGCACGGATCTGCTAGCTCGAGGCAGATGCCCCAAAGGAGGGACCACAAAAGAAATCCCTTACAATCTAAACTCCCCCTCCCTCACATGAAGTCTGGACCAGCAGCCATATCAGGGGCTGGGGTCTTATTGCTGTCTATTGGTTTGCAGTTTGGTTACCAAGTGGTTGCTGAGTGGTCCTCTTCACACCCTCTTACATTGGCTTCAGTGCGTGTTTTGGTCAGTTCTGTAGTCCATGCTGTAATATGGTTGTTACAGTTCATATACCACAATCTATGGGCTGCCTACTTCAGCTAGTAATTTTAAGTAATATTTAAGCTGCAGCTTTGTCTATTCTAACTATTATTAATGTTCAGATTGTTAGTGGCAGGTTTCACTGTGATCCATCTTTGACTTACACAACATAACCATATCGTTCAGATGAAGTTCAGCTTGTGGCCTAACAGTTCTATCTGCTTATGTCTACTTTCAAATGATTTAAAATTTTTAATCTTTCAGAAATGGGGGACATCACTCTCCATGCACCCCTCTAGCCACAAAAGAACATGTTGTTGTAATGAATGCAAACTTTTCAGTAACTACCTTCACAATACACATATAAATTAATGAAAAAATCCCATAGGACATTCATAGAATAATTCCAGTTGGAAATGACCTCAGGAAAATACCCATTTATAATTGCATTCAGGCTGGAATGCAGGTGCAGTAGCTTTATTACTGTGCTGTTCTTCCTGCACATCCTAACCATGTTATTAACATGCTGAAACAGAGTATTTCATTAACAAGCAAAAACATAAAATGAAAGCAAGCAACAGTGTTGCAATGTCACTTCGGGCACAAAGGAACATTTTCTTGTTTTAACCTTTTTGGTGACAATTACCTGTAGCTGTATGAGCATGAGAACTTCCCTAATAACTGCATAGCTTTTAGAGATCACTGTCATCTACTCTTCTGGGTGCAGAAATCAGGCCCTACGGTACTCCCTAGGCTCTTCCATGGAGTGACAAATACTGTCATAAATGGCTCACTTCCTTCTCTTGCCCAGGATAGAAACAGGGTGACTGCTACGGAGAGGGAGAATGAGGTCAATGGTATTTTGGATGGTATTTGGGGGAAAGAGATTTCTCTGACATAGCTGCCAGAAATTACATTTTAATGCCATTTAATACTCTCTTAAAGTTCTTTAAAGCAATGTTATCCACTATATCTTTGTTATTTTTCATATACTTGAAAGTTGGAAACATAAAAATAATCATAACTTTGAAACTCTTCTGTTTATAGGCAGAATATCTTTTCAAGAACGGTCCTGATATTGACTGGAATAAACGTTAAATCCTAGGAGCAGCAGGAATTGTGAAACAAAAACCTGGGAAATACCTAATACGTTTTACATAAAAATACTTAGTTTCTCAAACTATTTTTGTTTAGGCTTATTATGTAATCTTCCTTTTTATTTCTCACACTTTATTACTAAATTGTATTGGGTTTTTAATATTACTTCTACCAAAATTAAATTTACTGCACATATTGATTAATCCATTTACACATTTGTATTTCATATGCCTGTTTGAACATGTGAAGCATAAGGATCTGTTCTCTCTCCACAATCTTCCTCCTGGATTTAGTTTTAGATACACATTCTATTTAAGCAATATAGTATTTTCCTGATCTATAGTGAATGTAGGCAGCCTGAGAAAAGCTTTTATATAAAAAAAAAAGGTATTTTTACTGAAAATGGAAATAAATAGAAGTAGCAAGCTCTCTTATTTCCCCTCCTGGCTACCAAGAGGCAAAAAGTCACATCATGTATTCTTCCTATGCTGCACTGAAGCCTGATTGGTAAAGTTTCCCAGCACAGCTATGTCATAAAGCCTGTGTTTTACTTTGGTATCCAACATATGGGTGTAGTTTTCATTTAATTATCTTCAGCATTCAATATTACATGTTTTTCATAGATTCTTGAAGAATCTAGACTTTCCAGCACATGGCTGTCATTCCCAATTTTACTGACTTCATCCAGCTCTCACAGGAGCTGTATCAATGCTGACTGAACTGAAACTGATAGCAAACTTCGTGTGAAACAAATATGGGATTTTGTCAAAACAGAAGGCAAGGACCCTTTAGGTGAAAGGGTGGGGAGGAAAGAGGAAGAACTGAAAGAACGGTGATAAACTTTTACACTTATTTTATCTGTAACTTTTAGTATCAGAATTTTAGATGTGTTAATGCCCAATGTTCTTATTCAGATACATTAATATTTTTACAGACGAGTCTTATTTCATCATAGAGTCACACAGCACAAGTAGGTGCTGAGAGCCAGGAACAGAGTACAGAACCATCATCTCCTACTCTAAAGAAACACAATTTTTTGCGATCTGTGTATCCTCTGTACCGTCAGCCCAGGTTACCACTTGTCCTGTGAGGCTGCTGAAGATGAAATAGTCGGTAGTTTTGGCGAATTTTTTAGTTTGAAAGTACAGTTTCAGAAACTGAAAAAACAAGGCAAACCAGGAGGTTTTCTGTAAGCGTTACTGTAATGCGTTTACTTCTCTAAGAATGAACTTCTGAGTTGATCTATAAAGAGCGTGACTTTTTTTTTTTTTTTACGTTTTCTGATCGTGTGCGCAGGCTGCAGCAGGCGGAGGTTCCACGGGCAGTTCCCGGGCAGGGCTGGGTGGGCTCCCTGTGAGTCGCGGAGCACAAAGGGCGCCTTCGCTGCTCCGGCCCTCCCGCGCATGCGCCGCGCCGCGCACCTCGCCGCTTTGTTTTCAAACCCCCGCCGGGACCACCGGGAACTACATCTCCCGGCGTGCCCCGCGGCACCGCGCATCGCCTGCGCACGCGCGACCCGGCGAGCGTGCGCACCGTGCGGGGGTGTCCGCGGCGCTGCGTCAGGTCCCCCCCCGGCCCGGGACGTTGCTGTGGTAGCGCCCGGGCGCCATGTTAGAAGGCCG
>WBMV01006288.1:1059521-1458181 GCA_013396655.1 Campylorhamphus procurvoides | reverse complement strand
TCAGGGCCAGGCGTCTTCTCTGCCGAGAGCCCCGGCCAGGGCTCTCCCCCCGCGGCCGCGCGGGCGGTTTCTCCCCGTTCCGGGGGCAGCACAGCCCGCCCGAACCGCTGGTTCCAGCGGGCGGCCCGAGCCCGCCCCGCCACCCTTGGAACCCCCGATCCCGACGGCGCCGGGCAGCGCCCCCGGCCGGCAGCGCGGGCGGCGGGGCCGCGTGTGTGCCCCCCATCGCTGCCGAGGACCCGAGGGCTTGTGCTTTGGTCTTGCCATGCCGTGACCCGGCTGGCAGTCGGGAATAACTAAGTGTGACATGATTCATCTCCGTTTGTTCGCTGATTTCTATCACCTCACCCTCTGCAATTTTTTGCCTTCTTCCTTTTTCTTCTTTTTTTTCCTCGCTGACTTTTTAACGATTCCTACTTGAGACGACAGAACTTTCAACTGCTCAGTTCCGTAGTTCGTAATCCTACTATTTTATTACCTTACACAAATCGAGGGAACCAGTGATGTGTAGGTGGTCAAGTGACTTTTAAGAATAAGGCATTGTTGATATGTTAGGTTCGGTTGGTTGGTTGGTTTGTCTTTTACTGAAGGAAAAATAGGAAAAGAAAAGGGATTATTCACTGTTTTTTTTTCTCACTGTTATTATTTGGTTTTATTCACTATTTTAAATATGTACACTGTAAGTGAAGGATAGCCATGCTTGCCTGTTGTGGTTGTTTAACTCAGTCTAAAATACTGCAGTTAGTCATGGGGTAGATAACACAATAGAAACTTACCTGAAAGAGTTTATGGCAGGGAAAAGACAGTGGGTGAATGCAGGGAGGAAAATGATAGTGCCAAGTAGATTCTAATGCTTGTATAATGAAGCTGCAATGTCCTTATATCTGTAAGTTTTGCACATGTTCATTATAGCAATGAAAAGTTACAGGAAATCAGCTTTGAAGCTGACTAGTTGTTTCAGCCTCAGGAAAATGGGAGGGTGTTTATTCTCCTTGTTTTCATTCTTAGTTTATTTTGTTGTGACTACATAAATTCCAAATGCTTAGTAACAACTTTTAAAAGCTTGGGCTACTTGTATGAGCTGTAGTAAGAGGGATCTTCAACTTTGAAAAGTTTGGAATGGCTTGATAATTTTTCTTAATGTAGGTGTTTATGCTACTTTAACTTGAAACTCTTAAACAACATTACACAGTTATATTTGCAGTAATATATTACTATTTTCACTAAAAACATTACTTGGCATAACTAGTACAGAAGGTTTATTGTAGTTAGCAAAAGTGAAGCTTTTCAGTTTATGCATTTGTTCAGTCACTTGTACATTTGAAATTAGTGACTTCGTATCATTCAGTCAGGACTTCACAGTGAACATTTTAATGCCAGTAAGTTGAAAGGTTAGTAAATGTTAATTCTTTAATTGATGAAGTGATACTGCTGACTTAAATTTGGAGGCGGGGGAAAAGGCAGCTTAGTAATAAGTTCCTTTTCTGTATAAGTCTTTCCAGTTGATGCTTTCATGCTTTTGGATAATCTTTTTGAGTGGAAGTGGAACAACCCTATGTTACTGCCCAACTTTCAAGATGACAAAATGTCCCCCCCTCACCCTGCCTTTTTTGTTTGTGGGGTTTTTTTTCTGGCCTGACCTTTCAATGCATCCTTTACACTTCATTTTCAAGGGTGGTGTTTGCAATTGACAGACTGAGACAGAGCGATCTCCCATCCAACCAGATTCTTATTCTTGACTTGAAAGTTCACGGTCTCCCAGATGTGTACAGCGGGGTTGGCACTGTATGTGTATTTCTGCTTATTAACAGTAGCATGCAAAACTATAAAACCAAGCAAATTCTTTATGTATGTGACATATCAGTAGTAAGAGAGCTAACTCGGGTTCTGCTGATGCTGATAGCTGGCATTTGCAGAAACCTTTTAAAGTTTAAAAAAATACTAGATTTATCCTATTAACTTATGTGACTGTTTTTTACAATTCTCATGTGTGAAGAGATAGCATCTGCATAAGAAAAAAGTCTTTAACTTTGAATTGTTAAAAAAAAGCTGTTTAGAAACAAAGTGACTACTTCCACTGTTAGAAAGATACATTTTGGTGAGCAGTTAGGTACAGAATGTTCCTGTGCATTATCTGAAATGTAAGGTTCTAGGGAAAAATGAAGCTCACTAAGCTGTTCATGTTTTGGTTGGGTCTGGGGTTTATGCAGAAAGACTACTGACTTAGTGGAGATGCAGCTATGTTTATGTGAATGATGATGTAGTCTTTTTATGTAACCTGGGCATTTCTGACCCTCCAAATAAGAGAAAAGCACCATGAATCTGTTTCTTGGTAAGCTGTTGAATTTCTGTGTCTGCTGAAACCATTGCAAAACACTTTTGTTCTGTTTTGGGTTTTTTCTGCAATCAGAAGTGGGAAACTGCAGTCACATATCTGACCATTTAAATGTGCTATAAGCAGTCTAAACTTTTAAGTATTTTGGTATTGGTAACTTCTGTATTAGAGTTTTGGGATATCCTCAATAATTATTTTTTCCAGTCTTTATTGCAGACAGTCAAGCTTATTCTCACTTCTGAAGTAAGACTTTTCATGTTTTCTTTCACTGAACTTTGCTTTAAACTTATGCAAAGTGATTGTTTTCTTGACTTTGAATTAGTGACTGTCAACTTGCATGCCGGAAGTACAGCACTGTATTTAAAATGGCTTGTACCTGTTGAGAGTGGATACATAGTGTTTCTGAACAGAGAGAGCTCAGATTTTTATAGGCTGTTAGGAAAAGAATTAAATTTTTTAACTTTGCAAAGTGTAGGCCCAACTTTAGAAGAATAGGTGCTTTAATGTAAAGTGATAGCTTTCTTAATTGAGAAGCAATTAATATAAAATCTATGTTGAGGATTAATTTGTTTGATGCAGTACAGAGGAACTAGATGGCAAGGATGTGTGGTTTTACAATAGTTTTTAGTCTTCTAATATCACTCTAAAAAAAGACTGAGTTTATACCTCTTAATGTAGAGGTACTGCACAGAAATTGGAAGCCCAGTTATTTAGGGCTGAGCAGATTTCACTGCTGAGATGAATCTCTTACAGTGAAATGCTTTGTGTGATTCCTAGTTCTTGGTTTTAGACTTCTGTTATATTTTGATTTTTTAAATTACTACCTCTTGAGTTTTTTGCCTCCAGAATAGCAGTAAAAATAATGTTTGGTTCAAGTGCTGCCTTTACAGTTTAGTAGCACTTTCTGTTCTTTACACCTGAGAAAATTCTCTTGAAATTGATGTTAGTAAGAATGTTGTGGATGGGTTTGTATTTAGAGGTACTGCCTTCCCTATTTTCTGCAAACAAGAGCCAGAGAACTCAGAAGGGAGTCCAAGGTTAGCAGAATGTGTATGAATGATCTTCCTTTTGCCGTAGGTCCATCTCTTCTGTGGGTCAGTTGCCTGTTGATGCTCCCATACCTGTGTTCAAATGAGTTTTTTTGTGTCTTGAACATCTCACACTGACAGTTGAAAACCTGATTTTATGGTCTAAATGTTCCAGTGATATTGTGCTAAGTACTGAAACTTTTGTTCAGGAAGGACAGCTGTGTTGCCTTAACCAGTTAAAACATACTCCCCAGTAACTGATGTGCGCAGGCATTGCTAAGGTTTTCTGCCTAGATTTTTGAAACTCTTAGTGCAGTCATGGTGTTAGCATTAAGCTAGAAATATCAATCTGAAATTGCCAGTCATTGTTGGGGGAAATTTTAAAAGAAGCAAACAAAACCCCTCCACAGACTTTTTCTGAAATTGGACACAGTGCAGCTTGAGCTCTGTGAATTTAGCTCCAGCTGATTAACCAGATGGTGTGGTGACTAGTATTACCTAAGGAATCTGACTTTAGGGTCTTACATCAGTAAATAAGAAGAAATAAATTTTACTGAGGTGATCAGTAGAGGCAAATAAGTGAGGATAGTCATTGAGATTCCTTAAGTTGTGTATTTTGCCTTGGTATCTGGACAAGTTTGAAGCTTTGGTGAGCTTTAAACTGTTATGATTTGTTCAGTTTTAAATTGCCTTGTGTTTTTAAGATTTCAGTTTTTTGTATTGTCTTATTTTTGGTCAAGTATCCCAAACTTCAGGAACATAATGTTTAGATAGTGTGGTTCTGATTGCAACTGTATTTTGCTTGTTATAAGAAATGGAAAATATTAAATAACACTAAAAATATTACTGGTAGAACTGAGGTAGAATACTGGGAGTGAAGAGGAACAAGAGCTTAGAAAGACGGGCTTGCAAATGGGGATAGGTGTTTGTAACAGGATTGTTGTTTCTTCCGAGGATGGAGAAAAGTTCCCATGTTGTAAAAGAAAACAATAGTTCAGAACTTGGTATTTATCTCCAGCTCTTAGTGTTATATAGAACAGTATTACCTGCATTTGCTCTTAAGTCTGTGTTCTCTTTACATGGATTTGTTCAGGCTACAACTTGATCTTTAGAAGATGCACTGTAAACCCGCCTTCCACTTTAGAATGTTGTGTGGTCGCTTCCATTTAAAGGAGTTTAAAGGTGTATCTTATGGAAACTGTAAAGCTTCTTACAAGGTTTATTTGTTTTTTTTTCTTTCACTTTTGCACTCTAATTAAGATGGGGTTTAGCAGTTTAGTATTGCTACGGTCTGCTCCTTATGCTTTGGTAGTTACTGATAACAATATAAGAAGATACTGCCTACTAAAACTGTGTTGTGTAGAAAAAGTTCAGCTGTACTGCTGTTAACAAAGACTAGAGCTTTGTGTCTGTGGTTTTGTAGGGGGAAAAAGTACACGTGTATTTCTTAGAGATGAGAGGAATTAATATTTGAATATGAAATACTGGATCATAACACTTTAGAACTAATCCACTGTAGCTACTGCCCATTTGGCAGCTGGTTTAAATTGTCAGTATATGTTCTTCAAAAATCCAGGTTAAAGCAGAGCTACAACAGTAGCATGGTACATTTAATTCTACATTTGGATTTGTGCAATTGACACAAAAAAAGTGTGCAATTGACAGCTTGTATTCATCACGGAGTGAGAATAAGATCTGGATGTTTATATGTGGTTGATCAAAAAGCCTCAAGCTGTATCTTAATTTTCTTTGGGATCTTAAAAAGAAAAGATGAGAGTTTTTTAGTTTTTTCTTTGTGTTTTCTGTTGCTGTTTGATTTTATTTTTTAGAAAAGAAACAAGCCCTTAACATGCATTCAGTTGTGTCAGACGTTGATGAGGTTTGCCAAGTCTGCCTCTGCTGTTGTCAGGATTGAATAGCTGGAATGGGATTTCCAGTTGCTCTTTAATACTCTGTTTTTTGCTAATGCTTAACTTTAGTGACTAGCAGATGTAACATACCATCAATGTATTGACCCCCCAACGAGGCCATAACATCTTTGATCCTCTGGGGTACAGCACTGATACCTCTTTTCACCTTTCTGTTTGAAGAAATTTGGTATTTTAAGCTGTTCTCTGGATGTGTCACAGGTAAAAATTACTATGTCTATAAGTCTTACCAAGAGGGAAGATACTGGAGTATGAGTGTGATCTTCATGGGTTTAGGAAAAAGTGGATGTATCTAGGAGTAAATATAAGAATTGTAGCTGGTTTTATGTTGTAGTTCCCAAAGATGTATATCTAGTGATTGATTTTACTGGCTGTTTGAAGCTGTCGTTGAGTGGAGTTTCAAAGCTTGTCTGTGCCCTGTTACCATACTCTAGTGATCCTGTAGGGGGTTGAGTCCTGGCAGCTTGGTGTTTTGTGAAGGCAGACCTGCACATTGCACTGCCAGGGTTGTGTGTAAAACCACATTAGGGAAGAGATCTGATGTTTGTTTGGGTTTTATGTACTGTAATTTTACAGGAAAGACGAAGGATTATTTTTAAATTATTAGTTCTTGAATTGGTCAATTATGGCACTTAAAAGAAGTTGGAAGACAGATGTCACTGCCAGCATTGCTGACTTAAGGAATCAGCTTCACAGAATTTGGTTTTGAGTGAGGTTGAGTCTTTTTTGAAATCTAGTAACAGGGTCTGCCAGGCTGTGTTTTACCAGCCATTTTAACGAAGTTTAATGTCTGTTGAATTAGATACAGTTTATTGCTATGAATGGGTGAAAATTGTAGTCAGACCTTTAGGAAATTGTTACACAAAGCTAAAATATTGATTGCTTTGTATCAGTGCTTTAAAAACCTCTAAAAGTAAACTGAAAAGTCTTAAAATAAAAGCAAATTTATTTTTTTGTTTCAGCAGTTGGCAAAAGGGGAGAATTTGTAGTTCAAATTTAACTACTTGCTTTGTGGTATAAGTGAAAATATCCAAGATATCCAAAGGATGTTTATATATTGAGACATTTGTTTTCTGACTGCTTTTTTTAGAGGCAGCTAAGTGACTGAAGCTACTATTTGTGTTGACATTCTTATAATTTTTTTAGAGAGAAAAAATGTTTTAGTGGCTTCCTCTGTCCTTAATTTCAATTACTGGTTTATATAAATCTGAACAACTTTAAAAAAATGTTTTCATTGATACCTAAAGTCCTAAGGTCTGTATGATTTGTTTGGTTGCCACCAAATTCTTCATTAGGTAATTAAAAGCTCATAGCTGCAGGAAGCAATAACAAATATTTGCATATGTTTCCCCACTCCCCATGAGCCCTTGGGGTTTAATTTTTTTTAATGTACACTTTTTTGGCATATTTTTCCTCGTTGGTGGGATTTTTTGTTTTGGTTTTGGGTTTTTTTTGCTAATGAGCAAAGGGACAGATGTGCTAGAAGTTGCTTTGTGAGAAACTTGCATTGGAACTGAATTCTTGATTGTGAACAAATTATAGTTCTTAGAATTGTTTTAGAATGGATTTAACTTGTGGCAAATTAGATCATGTTTTGTTGATTCCCATGAATTTTAAGTTTAGGCGTTCTTTTTTAATACTTAGTCTTTATGGAAATGAGGAATGAAATCCTGAGGACATGATGGCGACAAATTATGAAAGTAAAAGTTGTACTTTTTTTTCCACACGTAATACATAGTTAGCCTGATAAAAATATTTCTCATTTTGTATAATAGAAATATTATATAATACATATAAATATGACAGACTGATATTACAGCAATGTGCAGTCTGCCAAGAGTGGGACTTAATCTGTTGTTTGGCTTTTTGACGTTAAGGATCCTCTTTGCTTTAGACTTTATGAAAGTTGAAGAAGCCCATGCTGATGATAAATTTTTTGCCCTAGTAAAATAAAAAAAAAAATCAGGGAAAAAACTGTGAATGCATAATGTGAATTAAAAAACACCCAGCTCCCCATGAAGCAAGGCTATTTATAATATTGTCAGCACAGGCTGAGCTGACATGGTTTGGCTAACTGACCAAGTTATGGCAGCCAGCAGAGAAGTCAGTTTCAAACCAGTGTACAGTGCTGATGGGCTCAAAATATACTAAAGCCTCCCTACTTAGTTGAATGTTTTGAGGGTGTGAAGTCAGGTGATGTAAAAGAAAATGACTCATAGCAACTTGTAACCCTGCAATCAGTATTAAGAGTTGGAGAAAGGTAATTCTGTCTTAATAGCACAGATTTAACACAGATTGATTTCGGATATAAGTGCTAACACTAGGCTTAACTTTTTATTTCCTTAGTATCTATCTCTTGTTGGTTACTCTGATGAGAAAAAGTAAATTAATTTTGTTTTGTTTCTGTCAGTAACTTTATTTAATTGCCTTTATTAGTCCTGTTACAACCCAGGGATCACAAACACAGCAACTACAGAAGCATTATGGCATTACCTCACCTATCAGTTTAGCTGCCCCCAAGGAGTCTGACTGCATGCTTACCCAGAAATTAATTGAAACCCTAAAACCTTATGGTGTATTTGAAGAGGAGGAAGAGCTGCAACGCAGGTGAGTAAACACTCTAACAGTCGTTTTTTTCCTGTTGTGAGGTTCATGTAATCGACTACTGAGCCCCAAGCATGTTTGTGTTCTTTTAAATGCTTTCTTAAAAGCCTAGTGGAATTGTAAGCTCTATTTTTCATACCTTAAGAGGAATACCTCAAAACACAGAAAGGAATTAAATTTACCTTTATATTTTAGAGGCTGGCTTGCATTTTTCCCTCTTCATTGCTGTGTTGTCACAGTGGACCTTATTAAGCTTTCTAGAGTTTTTTTTGTCCTCTCAGTACTGCTTCTCATTGTTCTTTTGGATGCATGTGTTATATGAATTAAAATTTTATTTTGACAATCAGTAGAGTTCGTATGTGTGCACGCCTTTCATGCTTGTATTTTTTTTGAGCTTAAATCACTGAAATATATTTAAGGGGGGGAAATACAGTGGGAATGTTGTAATGGTGACTGTGTCAATATATATATAAAAAGATCTGTAATTACATCTGCAGTGTTGCTATAGTTGACCTACTGTCTAGTGATGATCAAGGTCTTAAAAATTGCTGCTAGTTTGGTCCAAGGTCGTGATCTATGATTCTGCTGTTTTATCAATAGGATTCTAATTTTGGGAAAATTAAATAACTTGGTAAAGGAATGGATACGGGAAATCAGTGAAAGCAAGGTATGGACGTATTTTACGTGGAATTGCTCATACTGTGATTCTAAGGCTACTGTTAGAGGATAATTCCAAAATAAGTTCCTAGTCTAAATGGGATGAACCTTAGATTTGGGGATCAAAACAGATACCATCTTTGTGTAGCTTCTTTTGTTACCAGGCAGTGTTACCCCTTAAAAGAGAAACCTTGTCAGAGAAAGAAACTGATAGATGTACCTTGACTTTGTCAAAATTCGTGCATATAATGCTGTATTAATTATATACTGAGATTGTTTGGCTTTGTGAAACGGTGCTAGATTTTAAAATTTGCTCCCTGCATCTTTATGGTCTGTGGATTTTTTCTTGAATGTGAATCCTGTAATGTTACTTTTGTAGACTGATAATGCCAATACTGTTTTTGCCAGGTTGTAGTAACCTCTATCCCAGCACGCTTTTTTTGAGTGGTTATAGGCTTGCAAAAACAAGTAGGTATTTTTAGGAGTATAAGCTAGTTTGCTTTGAGTATATTTGGGATTGTATTTATTCTGTACACTTTTGAACAAGATTATGGGCAGGGACTGCCTTGCTATATACATCTTGATCCTTGAAAACAAAGTAGTGATAGTATCATGCCTGGTGTAAGAGTGGAAGCTACTTAATTTAATCGAGTATACATTGCAAAATACAATTTTTGATTTATTTAATCTGCTTTGTAACTATTCATGTAGGGTTTCAGATTGTAGCTTTGTATCCTGTTAGGAAAGGATAACTCTCTTTGCCCAGAGTACTGTGGATTCAACAGGTGTTTATAGATGATACAAATCCAGGAACTTTAGTAGACGTACCTGAATAATTTGAACATAACATATCTCTCCCAACCCCCAAATTTCATTTATTTAAAGGCTATATATAGTATGGGTGTCTTTGAAGGTAGTCCTGTAGATAGTATTTTTGTTTTGCTCTAAATTGGAATCCATCGTCAATTTGCAAGTCAGTTTACAATGCTTGAGTGAAGCAAAATGTGTTTGATCTCTGTAACATTATAAAGCTGTTGCACCTGAAGTGCAGAATTGGTGGGACAGTTACTAGGTTTGAAGCAGTAACGTGTAATATAGTTGAGATGCAACAGGTAGTTCCCAAGTGGCAAACATACCTTAGTCTTTTCTGTAAATGCTGAGTTAATTATTTCAGTGGTTAAGCAGCATAAATTTTGTGGAATATTTTTCCTCTTATTTGAAAATAAATTATGTATGTTGTTATAACTTCTGAAGGTAAAATAACAAATTTTATTTGCTCCATTTAGAATCTTCCACAGTCTGTAATAGAAAACGTTGGAGGAAAAATTTTTACATTTGGATCCTATAGATTAGGGGTTCATACAAAAGGTAAATGTTACTTTTATGATAAAAATCTGTGTTTGAGCTAATGACTGATCTTGCTGTCTTTTGAGGTGGTGTTGGATTTCTTCATTTTTTTGGTCAATCATATGGTCTTAACTCTAAATAAAAGAAATATATTCCTATGTTATGTTTTTATCATGGATTGAGAAACAGAAAAAAGGTTTGAAATTATTTACAAATAGAGGAAGTTGTATACTTAGATTCTCATGTTTTGCTCTTTGAAAATTACTACAAATGCTTTACAATTGAAATGAGAGTATGTATGGGTTCAGTATGTTTAATGGCCATGACATTTTTTCATTTAGCTTGACTTAGGGTTTCCAAAGAAACGCCATTCCACATGATGAGAAACTAAATATTCCTGTTCAATTAAAAAAAAAAATTGTCTATTGCTGGTATTCCATGCGTGTGAAGTGTTGAGTAATTTGCCTGTGCTAATTAACAATTTCAGGTGCTGATATTGATGCCCTGTGTGTTGCACCAAGACATGTTGAACGAAGTGATTTTTTCACATCATTTTATGAGAAGTTGAAACAACAAGAAGAAGTGAAAGATCTGAGGGTATGTGAAATGCCTGATACAGGTTGCTGACCTGAGGATGCGGAAAAGTCAATAGTGAAAGATGATGCATTAAATAAGTAACTATAACTTTAGTGTTAAGACTTGCAGTGGATTTTTCAGCAAAGCATATTGCCACAGTGGAAATAGAGATTCTTCCAAATTTGCTTTGCTCTCACTTAATAGAGACACTCATTTAAAAATCTGGATGCCAGAACTATTTCCTGGCATTTGTGTTAATATGGCGAAATTTCTGATTACTCTCTAGCAGCAGGCAGATGCAAATGTGTTAGCTTGAAAAGGACAAACTTGTGTGTTTTTAATGATGCTTTTATGCTGCTTTCTTATAATTTCATGCTTATATGAACAGCTACAGTGGTTGATACTAACTAAACTTTTTATATTGGCTGTCAGCTGTGCATTTGGAAAGGGAAGTTTTATTTTTAGTGTGTCATTATTAAATGGTTATGGAAAATTTTTACATGCTAAAAATGAAGGTTTTCCTTCTAGTAGTGGAAGACAGTAGTGTACACAGTATTTTGTTTCTGTTATACCTAAATGACAAGCCTTGCTAGGTCAGCAGGTGGGAACTTTAATCTTCTCGATATTGGCTTAGAGTAAATTTTCTGTGCTGCAGTTCTTCGGGTTTTTTTGGGTTGTTTTTAGATGAAGATAGTTGCTGGCAAGTCTTTGTTTAGTTTAGTCTTGCTCTCATAAAATAAATGGGAATTGTCTGCAACATTTTTCCACTCTATGCATCCTGTGGCTGATAACTACCAGGGTAGTGCAGATATCTGGTGGCAATACTTACATGCAGTGAAACAACTGTTTTGAATGCTTTAGTATCTGAACACTTCTAATAATCCTTAAATCCACATGCTATACTTGAGAGGATTCAGGTTTTCAGGTTTCCATTCAACTTTGCTGTAAACTCTTAACTCCAGGTAATGTAGTTGTTTTAGCAGCAAGGTATGTGTGCTATTCAGTGTAGCTCTGCAGTGATGCAGGGAGTCATAACACTTTTAAACTATTCCAGCTAGTCTTAAAGTTTGTACATTTCCATCTTTAGATGGCAAGATAGACTTTCTTAGTGGTTTCTCTAGTGAATGAGTCTGAGAGACTTGTGAATTTGATATTTTCCTTAGGATCCATCCTGCCAACCAGTAACATTAAGGCAATCTTAACTAAGGTTAGGCATATACAGTAATGTTGTCTCCTCTTCTTGAGAAGAACTGAAACATTCTTGGAAAAGTTTACGCTCCAACAGTTCATAGTATTTCTTATTCAGAGGTAGGCAGTGTTCTTTGCTTTTACAAAAGCAATGTACTGCAGATCTGCATTTAGTTCAGATGCTCAGTTCAGGAAATTGATGTTCATAGCTGATGGCAGAGTAGATGCAAAGTTCTAGGGTTTCATCAAGGGTGCTGTTTGTAAAAGCACCTTATTACTGACCATGTTTAGATAAGATGGTTGGTTCACTCTGGAGACTGCTGATTTTTAACTCATTTAGGTGAGGTAGCAGAATCACAGAGTATTGAGTTGGAAGGAACCCACAAGGATCATCGAGTCCAGCTCAGTGAATGGCCCATATGGGGATCAAATACGTGACCTTGGTGTTATTAGCACTGTGCTCTAACCAACTGAGCTAATCTCAAGGCAGACTGCATAGTTACACAGTTATCTCCTCATTTATCATAAAATACTGACCAGAGAAACACAAATAAGAGGCTTTTTAGAGTAAGAATCCCCATAGCTTGGCCTTGGAATACTCAGAGATACTTGTGAGGAGTAAAAGATGTTTGATCATGTCCTGTATGTAGGGAGAAAGAGGGTTAAGACCCTGGGGTAACATCACGAGTTGGTACAAGTTTGGATTATAATTAACACCTAGACAGTTGCAGCATGTAGTAGGTTAGTTCTTAATGCATAAATCCTCAAAGGTGAAGAAAGAAGTTGCTGAAATTAACCTGAAAACAGAAAAGAATCTATATAATAGCATTTCATTATAATTGTTTAAACTTGGTAACTATTGTTTGTAAATGTTCTCTATCCTTAAAATAAAATACAATTTTTTCCCCCTAGGCTGTTGAAGAAGCTTTTGTCCCAGTTATTAAACTTTGTTTTGATGGAATAGAGGTAAAGATCATATTTTAATTTGTTTTAGTAGAACATCTTTAAAACGAAGTTTTTAAGATATTTATAACTCATTCATTATTATTCATTAATATGAATGCTGTTTAAATGACTTTTTAAGTCCATAACCAAAACCTTGACAACAGTCCTCAGTTGTGTAATTTAAAATGGAGATTTAAAACTAAAAGATGTTTTCCTTGATGTACTTAGAGCTGTATGCAAAGTATCTGTTCTTTTTTTACCACTGCTACCCACTTGTACTGATTAGTTTACTGACCTGTAGAGAACCAGTATTGCTGTTATTTCTATTAAATGTTAAGTCTAAATTATAATCATAAGGTGGTCTCAATAATTTTTGTGATTGCTAATGATTAATTGCCTGAGCATGAAAGATATGTTTTAGTATCTCACATTTTAGGAAGTTTTAGTCTTTAATTAGTTCTTAAAAATGCACTGCTGAAGTCAAGCTTTGTCCTAAACTCTTCTCGTGTCTGTAAACACGTGACTTAAACAATGGTTTTGGTGCCTGTAAGCCTGATTGAACAGCTGTTGTAGATCATCAAACTTGCTTAACTTGATTTTTTCCTAAGAAAACAGGAATGGTGCTTTCAAAAGAGGCTCTGTTAATGGTTCTCAGACTTACATAGTCAACCTGTCGTCTCCTGGGGACAAGACAGAAATATATGGGCTGTTCATGAGAAGTGTCCTTCACAGTGGGGAAAGAATTCCCATGCTAATCTTCTGGCAAATTACATGGAGTAATATTGTGCGCAAGATTGGACAGTTCCTTCTCTCCCAGACTGAGTTAAATCTCTGCCTTGCAGTTACAGTGGTCCTTTAGTTAGGGTACTGACAATTTTTGTGTTGTGAAGACGGACTGCCCCCTCTGCCCTCATCACTCCAGCTTGTCTTTTCACCAACATTTGTCAGTTGACACTTAGGCAGAGAGATGTTATTCTCCCCCTGAAAGTGATATGCAGAGAAATGTGATACTGTGCAGTAACCTAGCCTGTAATTTTTCATCTCTGTCAGCCATTTTATTACCGTCATACACAGTTGGGTATTAAGAACATTTTTCTGGCGAGTCTATTTTCTGTTTACATGGCTTACATATTCATTCTCAATTTTGAAACTTGCCATAACTGTGCTCTGGTAAATTTTGGTTTTGCATGTTCCCCCCTGCCATTATTTACATTCAAGCCAGTGTTTTCTCTCCTATTTAAAAAGTGAACTTCAAAATACAAGCCTAAATAGGGGAGAAAAAAGGACTGTTTGCTCTGAAAGAAGTAGTATCTTGTTCCAATATAGTAATTAATGATGGCCTTTGATGGGCTTAGGTTTATAACTGAGACTTAACTCCTGTTGCTGACAGTGCATTAGAGTTCTCTAGTCTTGACTACTATCTTATGGTAAGCACACTCTTTGTATATATAGGTGGTGTTGGGCCACAATTTCTGATGGTTGTGTTTGTGCCCAGTTTTGTCAGTATAAAAATGTTTTGTTTAAATTTTCCTTTTGCTAATTCAGGCAAAACATGTCAGGAGTGAGAACTGAGCAAAAAGGACTTTAGTTTTGTGGTGATCCTTCTAGTAAAATTTCAGAAGTTTTTTACAATACCCGTTTTCACATATGGATTTTATGTTCTTGCTTAAAATAAGCAAAAAACTTCTTGATTTTTTTTTCGTTCTTCATGTAGAATACTGATTGCCTCCCCCTCATTCCCCAGTTACATAGGACGGACTTTTAATTTCTTTATTTCAGAAATCCTTTTATTGTCAATGAGCTTTGAATCTTTAGAGGTGTGAGCAGAACTTTAAGCTGAAGTTCAAAAATCAACTTGTTTTACATTGAAAAGTAGTATTTTTGACTTAAGTAGGAACTTCTAATTGTAGTATAGATAAGACTAGCTGTAAAGGACTTTGAAGTAAAAAATGCACTGAATAATTTAGAAATTACTTTTCTGCAGAGAAGTGCTTCATAGTTTAAAATAGATAGATGCAAAATTTTAAGTACCTACAAAAAGTCTCTAAGGTATCTTCAGCTTCATGTTATGTGAAATAATTTTATTGTAACTAAACCAGTTTTGGTCTTGGTGCAACAGTGCTAGGTATTTCATTGTCTTGTAGGCCAAGTGATTCCAGTTGATGATTAAAAACCTCATCTGGTGAAGTGCCCTTGCTGCCTTCCAGACAGGCTGCTGATAGGCAATTCATATTGCCATCAACTGACTGATGAAAAGGCAAACTGATTTCTCCACTCTGTGCAGTGTCCTTGTGAGTGGGGCAGTGTGAAACTGTAGCTCAATGCTGAATAGTATTTCAGATGTTCTTGGCCTAGAAAAGCTGCTGTGTTAAAGTATTGCAGAAGTAGTAGAAGAGAAATTGGACGTAATTTCAAAACGTTTACACTTGCTCAGCAGCTGAATTTTCAGACCTTTGTTTTCCATAATCAGATATGTAGACTCTTCATAGATACTGGTCCTGTACAGAGGCAACTAGTTACCTGTGTACTTTACAGGACTAGATGGGAAAGGTCTCCTACTTTTTCCATAATTCAGTGATAATTTTCATAGAATCACAGAGTGTGCTGAGTTGAAAGTGATCCACAGGGATCATCGAGTCAAACTCCTGACTTTACACAGGACACTCCAAGAATCATACCATGTGCCTGAGAATATTGTCCAAACTCTTCTTGAACTTTGTCAGGCTTGGTGCTGTGACCACTTCCCTGGGGAACCTGTTCCAGTGTCCAACCACCCTCTGGGTGAAAAACCTTTTCACGATATCTAACCTAAACCTCCCCTGACTCAGCTTCCTGTTGTTTTCTTTGGTTCTGTCACTGGTTATGAGAGTAAAGAGGTCTGTACCTGCCCCTCCTCTTCCCCTCGTGAGGATGTTGGAGACTGCAGTGAGGTCTCCCCTCACTCTTCTCTAAAATTCTTCTCTGTAATATTTGAGAATATTGAGGTTAAAACTAGGATTATGTTTTCATGGCTTGCTCTGATGTGGTAGAATTTTATATTCTGGATTTAGAAGTGATGCTTGCCTGCAAATAACTTTTATTTACATAAAACAAATCAAAATAGTTTTTGTGTTTGTGCTTGTTCTGCATAAGTCTCAATGTGTGTTTCATCATCTTGGAAAAGGAGTCAAAAGATAGGTGAAACATCTGAAAGTTTTAATGTCTGTGAAGGATGTTAGTATGTGTTATTTAAAGAGAATCTTTGTACTAGGAAGACTGTTGTTACTAGTAATTTAATGAAAATTGAATTATAGAATTAATTCTGCAGAAGAAAGAACAGTTTTCTAATGTCTTGTCTCTTTTGTTTTTTTAAGATTGATATTTTGTTTGCAAGATTAGCTCTGCAAACTATTCCTGAAGACTTAGACCTACGAGACGACAGCCTACTTAAAAATTTAGACATTAGATGCATACGAAGTCTTAATGGTATGTATATACGGTTTTGTGCATCAACTTCTTGTCTAATCTTTAAGTATCTTATGTTCTTTGATGCAATAGTTGCGGACTGGACTGAAAATACAGCAACTTCATATCTAGAAATAAAGTTGTAGCTGGTTTTATATAACTCCTTGGAGAGAAGGGTTGTTTCTTGTTGGCTGGACTTTTTATAACTTTTTTCTTTTATTTGGTTATTAAATGGTTCTAGAAATTAATAGAGCTTTCAAGACTCTTGTGTGGAGCACTACCTATTTCTGTAATTTGTGTGTTTATTTTTTAATTTGTCTGTGTTTTAATGCGCATAAATATACATGAAATTACTTCAGTGATAAATGGGAGATACCAAAATGCTTGTCAGACAGATCTTCAGTAGCTTACTAACTTGTAACCTTAACTTCTCTACAGTACCATAGCTTAAAAAATGGTTATTTATGTACAGGGTCATAGGGGTTTCAGCTTGGATGCAGGTTGGTAGGAGCATGTGAGATATCACTGATTTCTGTTATAAGCTAAAAACTTGATGGTTTGGGGTTATCGTAGCTGCTTATACTATTCTGTGAAATTCACATTGATGCAGTCTCTAGAATTCATACTTGCCTCCTATTTGCTTTGAAAGAAACCCCTAGTCTTAGATAATACTATTTTCTTGCAAACAGTTGTCTACAACTACTTAGTAACAATGAAGAACTAGTTATTCTTGATTTAAAAAAAAATGAAGCAGTTAATATTGCTGTCTGTAATGTTATTCTTAAGTCTGAAAACATCCCATCAAAGTTGCGCTACAACTAACATGTTTAAAAACTATTCTTCTTGGCCTGTTCTTGTAAATTTAAAGCTTTTACCTATGACTAGCAGGTTTTCTGTAGGTTCATGAAGTCTCATTTTTTTTTTAATTTGCCCGTCCATTCTGTGATAAACTGCATATATTCACATAGCAGCAGAACTTGTTTCTTTATTCAACAGCTTGTGCAATTCATTAATAACAGAGCATTAAGTACCAGTTTGAAATTGTAGTTAAGCACACATGAATTGTCTACCTGAGTGCTGCTGTAAAAATAAAAGTCAAGTGAAAATATGTTAAGCTTCCTAATTCAAAACAAAAGGGATCAGAATAAGAAATGAGTGTCCAGCATGCTGATCTAAAAAGTTTGATAGCCTTTTGAAGGTCAGGGAGGATAAATAAGCAAAAAACTTTGGAGGCAGCAAGCATAATGAATTCTTTATTTTGCAGGTTGCCGGGTAACCGATGAAATTTTGCATCTAGTACCAAACATTGACAACTTCAGGTTAACACTGAGAGCTATCAAACTGTGGGCAAAACGTAAGCAGTTTCTTTACAAAATCCGTAGTTTTCATTACCTCTTATTGGTTGCTGATATATCTTTTTTTGTCTCTTCTCAATCCGCAGGCCACAACATCTATTCCAATATACTAGGTTTCCTTGGCGGTGTTTCCTGGGCTATGCTAGTAGCAAGAACTTGCCAGCTTTATCCAAATGCAATAGCATCAACTCTTGTACATAAATTTTTCTTGGTATTTTCTAAATGGTATGTTTTTTTTGTTGTTTTGTTTTGGTTTTTTTCTTTTAATTTAGATTAAACTAAAATAAAATTGTTTGTAGACACTAAATTTTAGTCCTGTTTTTATGGTACTATTTTCAGCTGTTACCAGATTAAGACAGTAGTTAGAGGGTATGGTTCTTGCCACCAAGAAGCTGTTCGCTTGATATTTCCAATAAGTCATCCAATATTTCTTGTTCTTAAAGTATCCAAAACAAAACCACTGAGTTCTTAATTAAAATTTTCTCAAGTATTTGTTGTAACTCAACATTAATCTTCAGGTAAAACAATATAGTGCAAAATAATAGCAGAAGCCCCAAAATTAAAAATTGTTTAATGTTCAGATACTGGGATAATGTGTAGAGGAGGTATGCCAGTGTCTGGTTTAGGCACATGGCTTAAACGCAGTTTGGAAGAATTGGTGGCAAAAATGTGGTTTTTAATCTTGTCTGTGGAATGGTAGGTGTTTCAGAATTAGTACAGTTTCATACTCTTGAGTCAGTTACCTCAGTAAGATGAGTTGAATAACTCTGATGGGAACATTCTAAGTACATTTAGAATGAATGGGACAAAAATGAACTTTGCAGTTGACAAATTAATGTGGTTTTCCTTGAAAGACTGTGTCTGGATACCTATAGTCTTCATGAGACACTGACAGATTTTTAGGAATCATCATACCAAAGTGTTGCTTTACTTCAAGTATAGTGTCTTTTCTTCCTAACGTGAACATAGTTTGCACACTTTCACTGTCTTGAATTCATAGACTTTATATCTTCCTTGAGGTATGTAGTGTTAAGTAATACTTTCCCACTTTAAGCTGATAGAGCAGAATTGGTTGCAATCTCTTTTCAATGTGTTTCTTGTACTTCTGCCCATTTTATACATGCATAGCATAGGAGCATTAGTGTACAAATTTCAAGAGATTAGCTGACTTCTGCTCTTTCTATAAAGACTTTTCAGGGGAGTAAGATGACTTGAAGAACAGAACTGTTATTTTTAGTGTTTCATTCAACATGGTTTCTTTTTGCCTTGATTATAATTTTCTTTTAGTACATATGATTTGTAACGATGCTATGATGCTGTAATCGTGCTGGCTGTTTGTTCTGCAGTTTTTGCATGAAACAGCTAGCTTGAAGATGGACCCAATGTCAATCTTCACAGAGGAATTTCTCTTTGATTGGTATATTTTAGGAAGAATTTAGAGAAGTTTAACTTAGTTACCTCAACCAGTAGTTATAAACTACAGAAAATTAATTGTTCTGCTGCCCTGGAGAAGCTAATACCTGCTGTACTGTGGTTCAGTAATACAGCTTATTTAAACAACCCCAAATAGACCAACACAGTCTTGAGGAAATGGTGCTTTACATTGAGAACAGGGTTAAGAAGGATCGCATTCAAAAGTATTGTTTGTTGAACATACATGGTTATATCCAATAGTCTTATTCAGTGCTACAATCTTTTTGAACAGGGAATGGCCAAATCCAGTGCTATTGAAACAGCCAGAAGAATGCAATCTTAATTTGCCTGTATGGGACCCAAGGGTTAGTGTGTTATTTTTTCCCCTCTAAGTCACACTGTACAATAAATTCAGTTGCTTAAAAAATTCTAGGTGAACATCATTTTGGGTTTATTAAACTTACTGTTGTGGTGTTATATCTTCTTCAGAGATAATATTTAGTTTTCCTGAGTATGGAAAAAAGTTACCCTAATTTTCTGAACTGACCACTTGAAGCACACTTGCTGAACAATGTACTTTTTACTCTCAACTTTTGCAATAAGCAATCTTAATAAAAATTAAGCATAATTAGATCTATGCCTTAAATCAATGCCTTTTTGAAAAACCACTATTACAATCGTTTGTGTATGCCTTTAAACCTGTTACTTTTGCAAGTGTCTTGAATTTCAGTGCAACAGTCACTGCTGGATAAGTTTGGTTCTGTAGAGTTGTAGCAATGTGTCTTTTCATCTTGAACCAAGGAAGATCATAACTTGAAGTCTTCTAGTTGCTTTGTATATTTATAGCATTCAGCATTTATTCTAAGGACATTAGACATTAGTGTCCTTGAGGCAGTCAATAAAACAACTTGAAGCAGCTCACATTCTGAGGTTTCAGGAGGGCATAGCATAAGTATGTTCAATGCTGTTTTGTCAATCAGAATAGTTGATGTTCAACTAATCTTTTTTTTGGTGACTAGTGTAAGCATCAGAGTTTGAGTTGTATGCCCTTTTGTGCTTCAAATCTGCTTTTTCTGGTTGACAAAAGTTCATGTGAGACAGTTGAAAATGTGTTCCTGAGTGTTATTCCTGAGATAGGGGCTTTGAGGTCAGTGTGTGATGGGAACTATCTGTGTTGTAGTAGCTAATCAAAGTGGGCTAAGTTAATGAGGGCTTTATCTTTTATTTACCTTCTACACGATTGCTACCCTAATGATATTTTTTAATGTATTTTCTGTGTGTATGTTGTGTCCCTTTTTTGTTATCCTGTGTGCTGTTTAATAAAAGACACGTTAATGCAAGTGATGCTTCTGTCAGGTTGCCTAGAGCCTCTTTTCTTAAACTGGCTCTTAATTTTCAGTAGTGTCGCAGAAATAAAGTATAAAATATAATTTCCAAGGTCTGAACACAAGTCATTCTGCAGAAGGTGCTCATATGTTGATTAAGTATCCTTGGTTTCATGGGATCACAGGCTGATTTCTATTGAAGAGGGAAATTGTTCTGTTCGGTTGGTATTTCTGAACTCAGAAATATCTGCAACTTAATGTGCTGACAGGTTACAGCCCTCCGACATCACTGTGGTTCAGAATGATGTCCTTTGTGAAAGCATTATCCTTGTTTTCTAAACTTTCTCTGAACTCTTGGTCTGCATAGGGTATCTTAGAACTTAAGACTTGGTTGTAGTAAAGGGAGAAATCCAAATTTGTTAACTGATGTGTATGCTTGAAGAAAACTGATTGGCTGTTGTTATATGTAGGTAAACCCCAGTGATAGGTACCATCTTATGCCTATAATTACACCAGCATACCCACAGCAGAACTCTACGTACAATGTGTCCGTTTCCACACGGATGGTCATGGTTGAGGAATTTAAACAAGGTAAGTATTGTCTTATGCTCTCTATGTGAATGTTTTCAAACAGATTTAAAATAGTTTCCTTGTGGGTATGCTTTGCGAGGGGGGAGGTGGGTGGATGTTAAGTAACCTACTGACATGAGACTCTTTTGAGGGTGATACAGCTTGGCCCATTAGGCTTAAAAATGCTTAAAGTTGCAAGTTTAGTGGACACTTCTGCAGTGTCTCCTTCACTCTTAGAAACTGAGGGTAATTGAATAGAATGCCTTATGCTCTGAAAATTAGAACTACTCATTCAATAACTATTTTAGTGACTTTAGGTTGTGTCATGCCCTGTGGAAGATGAGCATAATAGTTCCAGTTGATGCCTGTTTCTAGGCCTAATACAAGAAAATATACTTGCTTGAAGATGAGTCCTCTGGATTTATCTGAGTGACTTACTTGAATAATTATAGAAGATAAAATGTTATCAAAGCAAGAAGTAGATTTGATGAAGCGAACAACTCCTAATAGCTCTGAGAGCAGTACCTTATTCCCACTGTTTCTTTGCCTTGTACAATGCCTTACACAAGGGGTGATTCAAATAATATAAGGAAAAAGATCTCTGTTCTTTCAACTGAGTAGTTACTGTGGCATATACAAAAGGTTAAATTGAACTATGCTACACTGCAGAACAGAAATATGTGAAATCATCAGTCTGATGAATTAACATATATTATACAGACTTTATTGAGGTTTCTGTAATTATATGATTTGTATAACGACCACTTAATGTATGACTCGATTATAAAGGCTATTGATAAATTGCTGTGAATTTGAAGGGAGGAAATAATAGTAGCCTTTGCTAAGTTAATAAACTGTCTTTGGATATTAAACTGTATTAAAAAAAAGTTTAAAATTTATTTTTTTTTTATAATTTAGGTCTTGCTATCACAGATGAAATTTTGCTGAGTAAGGCAGAGTGGTCCAAACTTTTTGAAGCTCCAAACTTCTTTCAGAAGTACAAGTATGTATTTTATGGCATGGCAGAATATTTTAAGTTTATCAGTTGAAATACCTAATAATGCTCTGTAGCACAGGATATTAAATATACATACATTAGATATCCAAAATGTGTTTTGTTAGGATTTTTTTATGCAGTGGGAGAGTGAATGTGTTGCTGTCCTTTCTCTTAGAAAATGAATGATATCCTCAGGTACTTTTTTGTGTCTTAAGCATGTATTTCAGAAACCTGTTAGTTCCTGACCAATTATTTAGGATGTCACCAGTTAACTATGCAGTTAATATGCTACCAATAAAATTGAAGATGTATCAGCTGGTTTGACTAACAGAAATGTTCTTAGTGCTGTCAGTAAGCATTCTAAAAATGGGTCTTACGTCCTAGGAAAAAAAGATGTCAAAAGAACTTATTCTAAAGGTCAATATTTAAGATGAATAAGTACTTGAAACTGTGTTTTCTTCTGTCAATATAGTCAACAGTTCATTCTGATAATAAAAGCCATTTTTGCAATTGTGTTGACCAACTACCAGATGTACTAGTTATTACTAGATTTTTTTTTTCATTAAAGCTTAAGGCTTTTGGATCTTTATTAATTCTTTCCACACCTAGCTTTTCTAATTTTGCAGTGTCTCTAAGGGAAATACTGAAGTTCACACTTCACGTTTTTAGAGTTTCTAGTAATATGCTTGTGGGGCAGAAGCTTGTTAAATGTATACGGACTTGCTGAAAGTTGTATTTTTACAATAAATATGGATTATTAAAATATGGACTACATCTTCTTTGCCCTCAGTTGAAATTGGAGACCCATTTTTCATGAATCAAGATCAAATATATTTTACACTTGTTTGTGTTGGGTGGTTGGTTGGTTTTGTACTAATCTAAACAAGATTGAAATATACAGTTCCCCCATTAAAAGAGACTGATGACCTTCATAATGTGTCTGTGTTTTGTTTCTATACCTTTTGCATGATAAAAACTTTAAAGCATTTGGATGGTTTTTAAGTTTATCTTTGGAGTTTGAAGACATAAAAAAGAGCAGTGTTATTTTTTGAAGTAAAAAATGGGCTGCAGACAAATCAGTTTCTGCTCAAGAGTTTGCTAATAAGTTCCCTAGTACATTTTCTTTCTTTAAAACTAGGAAAAAATAGAAAGCATTTAAGTAATTTGAGGTGATCTCCATTTTTAACATGTTTTTTTGTCTACCAGTCTTGCTCAACATTATATATCCAGGTTTTCTGTTTTGCACAAAATGTCTTTGCTCAAACTGTATTTTGTTTTTTTTAACTGTGGAATGGTATTATGGAGCCTGCTTTATTTTAAAATGCCGAAGATTTTCGCTGTTTTTCCATTAGTAGGTTAATTTCAAAGCTTTGGATAGTAACTTCTGCAAAATAAATCATTGTATGCAGCCATCTGTATGCAGCAAATGTGGCTCTCTTGGTCAAACCTCCATCTGAAAACTAGATGTTTTGGGGTTTTTCTTTTCCCTTCTTCACACTCTTCTGTTTAAACTGTAGATGCCTTGGCATGTTCTGCTGAAATTCATAGCAATGTGTAGTGCTCTGACAGATAAGAGAACATCTGATCCTTGCTCTGAGGCAAACATTTCTTTTAATCTCTGAAAGCATAGCTTCAGTAATCTGTATCACTCTCAATGGCAATTAATTGCTTAATATCTATTGTTCATAAACATTTTTGACTTGATATATGTGTTTAAAATAAACTTCAATGGTTTGTGACTAAGGAAATCTGAAAGCTACTGCATGGTAGGAACAAATTAGAAATTGGGAAAATGAGGAAATCTGCTTTTAGCTATTTCTTTCTTGGTTTATAAATGTCAGCAATTACTTGGAGTTCGGGAGTTAGAGTGTATTATCTGCTCTTCATGTAGATTTAAATTTTTCAAATGGGGGGTAAAAACAACAAAAAGCATATACTTGCTAGATATGATGTTTTACAGGGAAGTCACAAGAATAATTGCAAATGGATATAACATGAGAATAACGTGAGAATTAAATCATTGTAGCTTAAGACCAAGATGGCAATGTGGTTTTGAGAGAAATAGCACTCATTTAATGAGCTCAATCATATTCTTTCTCTGTAATAAAAACCGATATTCTACTAAAGAAGTAGAATGTAACTATACCTTTTAAAAAGGTGATTTGAACGCTTGGCTTTAAAGGACTTAAAAGTACTGTATAAAGTATAATTCCTGGACAGATAATAAAATTGAAATGAACATATTCAGGTGTTCTCAGTCAGTTTGTTTTTTTCCCAGAAAGTAGCATGACTCTTAAGTAATTTGGTTTTTTTAGTACATTAGATTATGAAAACAGTCTTGAAAAGGAGATGGAAAGAACATCAGTTTCTAAAAAAATAAGGAAAAGCCAAACCCCAAGACCCCAAATAAACAAAAAACCACAAACCTATATACTTGAAAATAATACCTGACATCTGCAAGTCACCACTGAGAGGTAGAAGCTTAAGACCTTTTTTCTTTATAATGAAGTGATAGGTACTCCCGAATTAAAGAGATGTTTTGTGATAAAAGTACAAATGAGGAACTGATAACAAATCTTGTCTTTACAAAATTTAGCAGTGACACTTTGGACTCTTTCAACTTAACTGCTTGTGCTGTTTAATTTTTACTGAGAAATTGCCAGTGAATAATTCCCTCTCAGCAGTAACAGTTGGGAAGAATGCATCTTTTAATTTTTCAACTAGCACTATTTTTTCATGAATAAGGCTTGGGGTTTTTTCCTAGGTGCTTACTAGCTAGTTGAGGCTTTTTGACATGTCCAGATTAGTAATTCTTTTTTAAATTGTTCTTTAGAAGGTTTTTTTTTTCAAAAAGCTGCTTTAAGTAACTGGAAAATTGGTTTCTTCAAATACTTTCAGATTTGAGATTTCTCTGCTCCAGTTCATACATGGTTAAAAACAACTAAAAGCTTAATGTCTCTCGTACCTAATTAGAGTCTGCAAATGTTGTATGTGTGATGTAGGAATCTTATGGAGGGTCTAGTGCTACTTAGAATAAATCAATATTTCAAACTAGTAGTTCTCATACAGAATTTGGATAAAAAGCCCTTACTCTCTTTTTCCATAGCATTTTTATATGAAGCAGTTAATACTGACAAAATGCAAAAAATGAATAGGACATTTTATCTTTATATCATTCAGAGCAGAGAAGAAGTTTCTCTAAATGTCTCTTTTCCACTTCTCTTGTTTCATTGACATTCTCTGACTGAATCCAGGGAACTGTAGTTTTTAGCAGGATTTTGTCCTTGCCACTTCAAAATAAGTACAGAAATATGTAGCTGCTAATTTGATCTGTTGATTTGGATTTGCTGTTGTGATTTGAAGGCCTATAATAGCATCAAACTCTGCACCATAGTTTTTGATCATCATTAACCTTGCTTTCCTTTCTATGAAGTGTGTGTACTACTGTCTAGTCCCTCATGTTACTACTGTTCTTTAAATCCTACTCTGAATGTACCGAAACATGCCATATTAGTGTAGCAGCGCTGCGTTCGATGATTAAGGATGTTAAGGACTTCCCAGATAAACTTCTGAAAAGCCTGTCTGTAGGGCAATGAAAGTTCCCTCATCTCTCTCATTATGAATTCAAGTTAAAAGTAACTGTCTCGCATTCCACTGTCCTTGGGCTTCTTTATTTAAAATACCATTCTTGGTTTGTATACTGTTTCTTTGAAATCTACTTACAGTGGATATACACTGATTATCCTGGAATATAATTGAGAGCTTAAGAATTATCATCAGAGGAAACGTTCCTTATGAAGTTTCAGATAAGTGTCTTCAGACAATTCTAAAATGTAGATATGTTTTTTAAACCACAATTCATGGGGTTATTTTTGACTTTGAACAAATGCATATGTGCTGACCACTTTTCTAACTCTTCAGAAATAATGTTGCAGCTAAGGCAACTGACATGTATAGGTAGTTATGAATAGCTGTTTTTTCTTGGCTCATAGTCAGTTAAATCCCTGATCTCATTAGGTATTGAAATATCTGTACTGTTTTTCAGCCAGTGCTACATTCCTAACCTTTTGTTGAGGTTACTGGTATTACAGTGTAGTTGCAAATGGCCCGAAACTCTAAAATGTTTTGAGAAGTCTGTTGGGCACACACTTGCGATGTAGCCCCTTTTTCTACTTAAAAATGCTTAATTTAATGCAGAGTATATACATAAGATAATTTTGCAATGTAGAATTTACTGAAAAGTTTTAATATTAAGGTTTAAATGTCTAGTTTTAGAAATATATATAGAATAGCGTATTGTCTTTATCTCCAAAGGCATTATATTGTACTTCTAGCAAGTGCACCGACAGAAAAACAGCGACTAGAATGGTGAGTATAATGCTTGCTACTTAAACAAAAAAATGCCCACCAAACAACAAAAAAACCCCACCACCTCCTCCCTCCCATCAACGTTGGACACAAGGGAATATCTAGTGTATCAAGTGTCTTCTTAGTGAAACAAAGTGGAGCTTCAATGTTTCAAAATTAATTGATAGATTGTAGAGTTCTGAAAAAAAAAAGTAAAAATGAAAACCTGGATAGTGAAAGCTGTTGCTTGAATTTTTGCTTAACAGCACTGTCAAGTTTACAAATCCTTCTGTACTTTTTTTAATAAGCAGTGTGAGGAGATATGTTTTCAATCACTTGAAGTGCTGTTTCTCAAAAATTCCCTTTGCTCATGTTTCTTCTCTTTTTTATTAGTGAAATTTTAAGATTGGCAGGTATTAGGATTTCATCAGCTCTGAAATTCATCTGAAACCAAAAGAACATTGAACATATATGTAGTAGTTTCTTGCTGACTGCCCTTTAGTTGATGCATAATGTGTTGCTGTTTAATTCCATTTGTTAAACCAGGCCATAGAGAGAGCTGCAGGGCATTGTTAAGCTTCCCTTGCGTCAATTTTCGTAACACCTTCACTGAGTTTATTGACCTAAATTAATCTGACATGTGCACTACTTCATTAGTAGTCTCAGATATAACGAGAATGTTGAGAATTTTATCCTGATACATAATGTTAGATACTTCTATTATTTCCTATTAACAAGGTCTTGCTAATAAATGACATTTATACAGGGTGGGCTTGGTGGAATCAAAAATCCGTATTCTAGTTGGAAACCTGGAGAAGAATGAATTCATTACACTGGCTCATGTGAATCCACAGTCATTCCCAGCACCCAAGGAGAATCCTGACAAGTAAGCAAACCCATTTTCTCGTGTAATGGGGAGGAGCTAGCTGAACTAAAATACAAACTCATTAATAAATAGACTAATGTTTTTATAGGACCTTAAAAGGATTAATTTTTAATGACAGCATCTAAAGGCAAACAGTTTTAAGCTCTTATCAAGTACTATTTGTGGAATTAGATACTCTTTATTCTGGGTAAGAATGTTTCTAAACCAGAAAACAAGGAAAAATGTATTTTTTGCTAATACCTATTAATTGAATAATTTCTTGCCAATAATCTGCATAAGTGACTGCTATTTAGCTGCTGCTGTTTTAATTATGAGGCAGCACTGAGAATTGAATAGAACGTTAGGCACTGTAGAGCCAAACTCTTAGTAGCTAAGTATAGTTAATGTTATAAAATTTAGCAGTTGATATGCAAATCATTGAAATCATAATGACTGATGAAAGAATTTGTCAGATTGTAGAAACAGTGGAGAGAATATTCAGATTGTTCAGGATTTTAATGTTTTTCGACTCCTCCCCTCCTCTGCCACCCTCTCCTCCCCCACTCAAAGCAGTGCTTGCAGATTTGTGGATGTTAAAACTCTTAATTTAATTTTATTTCTAGATGGTGGTGAAGTTAATTTGTAAGGAATCATATTTTTATGGGAAGTGTGAGAATAGGAAAGAAATTTGTCTTCGTTGGGATATGTGAAAAGCTTTCTTTGACTTGCACACAGCCTTTTCTGTGCTGCCTTTTTTTTTATGTACATAAATTAAATCCAAGTTCCAAATGAAATTGGACAAAAGCAGGTAGTGCCTCCTCAGCACCATTTTAATAGGTAAATATAGCTACAACTGCCTGTATAATCACAGTTCCTATTTCAGAGGACTTGGTGTGGACAACACTTTTAGGAGAGGTCATCTTCCCAACCCATACAAAGTATTTTTGTTAACCTTCCCAAGGGAGCCCTCAAAGGGAGGCTTTTAACTGAAAACTGCAATTTGTCGTCAGTTACAGCTAAGAAATTTGAGCATTGAAGACATGTTTATGTGACAAAATGAAAGTTGCTTAGTTAGGGAATAGATCCTAATTAGTTTTATAGTTGCAATGGCTAGTTGTAGCTACATGAGAGAATCTATACAGGAACACAGTTGCATGAAGCAATCTGCTGATGATCATAGTTCATTTGCTGGAGATAAATGTCAGTGTTTCATGACCGTTTTTATCTTGTGAATGAAAAGGGAATGTTGTTAAATTATCTTTGGTTTTTGTCTTTTTATGGCTAGCTTCCCATTGCTGGTGGAGCTAACATGTACAACTGTTGTCTCTTGCAGTAGATGACTTTTTAAGTTACTTATTTCTGTCAGTATTACATGACTTTTGTATAAAATTTTCCAGGGAAGAATACCGTACAATGTGGGTGATTGGGTTGGTGTTTAAGAAAACTGAGAATTCTGAAAACTTAAGTGTTGATCTTACCTACGACATTCAGTCTTTTACAGACACAGGTGAGTTCTGTTTTCTAGATGTTCTGGTATTAATAAACTTGTTGAAATTGCTGTCTTTGTTCAAAATGTCTTTATTCATAATTGTAGTAAAATTGTATCTAGACATAGAAGGATTCTAACTAGTTAGTGTTATTTAATGAAAAACATTTCTGTTGAGTTTTAATGCTTCTAGACACTTCAGACTAACAGTTTTCAGTTTGTTTTCACTGAGTGATAAAAATTAGGTGCACATCTTGCAGATCTCACTAAAAGTGGGACATTATTTTGTAATCTTTATTAAACAGACAAATTAGTTAGCATATGCAAACTAGCAAGCCTAACCTCAAATATTTAGAGTAAAGTTTAAATATTTTTGTTACTTGGTGAAGCTAAATTTGTCAATGTATTAACAAAATGCTTTTTATACCTTGGCATTTTATGCTAGATAATTGATTCAGTAACTTGTGCTTTCATGTCCAACACTCAGTGTGAAAAACATTTTGACTTTTTTCGATGTTTCCTTTTTGATTCAGAAAAGTAGCTTGGAATGCACATAAGTTTGTAAGCAAAGAATTGGTAACAGCAGAGAGTGTGACTGTCCAGAGTGTAAGGAACAGTAGCTTTGACAAGTTTATGTAATGAATTTGCAATGTTATCTTTTAAACTAGTGACAGTTAAGGCTCCAGTATTTTGTGTTCACAGTTAAAGTAATAGGTTCAAGTGTTACCTAATGCAACCCTGGTCTCTAGATTTCTAAGACTCAGTAAGTCTGAGGAAGGAAGGGAATTGGGCACATTGACCCGCCTCATCCGCAGACATGTGAATGTAATAAATATATAGGTATATTTATAAATGATGCCAAGGTTTCCAAATTCTTTGTTGTCAAATATAGTTGCAGTGGGATGTTTCTTAGTCAAAGGGATTTTCATTTCTTGAGAGGTGGAATATTTCTTGTGATTATCAAGTAGTGAAGATGAAACTATAGATTTATCATGCTAACTTTTGAGAATTTAGAAAAGACATAATACCTTCACTGCTGATTTGAAGGAGTGAAGGAATCCAGAAATTACAGTTTTTCAGGTCTTCATGTTTGTAAACAGATATGTCAATAGAACACTTGTCAAGAGATTTTTGAAATTAAGAGTGAACTTGCTTCTGTAATTTTGAATGTGATTTCCTTGCACTACGTTCCTGAAGTTTGTCTATATATATGCAGTTTTAAATGGAGTAGCATTTCATCAAAATAATTTTAGACTGTGATGCTGTTTTCTCCTTGATTTGTAAATACACCTCCACAAGTAACAATCAAGTAAAACATTTCTGTTTGTGTTGGTGGGTTTTTTGGTATTCTGAAATTGATGTGGTCTGTCTTTGTTGTTTTTAATCCATCCTAAAGACTTACTTGCCCTGTCTTTTGAAATAGACCCTAAGATTTTATCAAAACAAAGCATTTTAAAGGTGAAATTAGGAAATGGCTTTCTTTTTAGTGAGAGCAAAAAGAGGAAGAGAGAAATGAAGGGTGGGCTAAGTTTTCCTTGTGTGGAAACTTCGGTAAGACCTAATGTCAGAAACATGGAGTGCTTGAGCCATGTCTGGGTTCACTGAGTGTGTTCCTACCTTAACTGTAACCTATATGATTTTAACAAAGCAGCTTTATGAATAGCAAGAATTAATGTGGTACTCTGTTTAATATGCAGTATTAATTGAGCTCTTTGTGTGCCTGTCTCTTAACACCTTTATAATCACACATTCACAGCCTAATCAGTGAGATTCCTTAATGTTTGTGGAATAGACAGTGAATAAGGGAGATACCTCTTTTAAGTTTTTGTATTTAAGATCTACAGAACCATTTTTTTATTCATACAGCTGCCACAGCTCTGTTCAACATTGTGTAGACTGCCATTGTGAAAGAACAAGTTTTTCATTTTTACCTGGCTTTACTTGAATCCAGGTTTCTGGGCTGCAGTGTAGTTCTCTTACTTGCACTTTCTTTCCATGTTGACTCACCAGAAGTAGATGTTCTGAGATGAAGAGAAATGGCTCATTATAGTACAGAAAATGAAAAAACCAGAACTGCTAAAACAACCTTACAAAATGAAAAAGAAAAAAAACCCAAAGCAAAGCAACAACACTCCCTTCCACGCACCACCACCTCCCCCCCCACCCCACCCCACCCCCGCAACAAAACAGAAAACCCTCCCAAACATAAATCACTTTTATATAAAAATGTAGTGGTATATGAGTTGCCAGAGTGATTTGTAATACATTAGCTGACACACAAGCATTCTGCTTCTGAATTAGAACCTGTTTGTTACAGAAGCTGCATTCCTAAAATCAACTGTGAAGAAAATAGTTTTATGTAAATACTTTAACTCGTATAAGGAAATTTTATTTCTATCTTTAGTCCCTTTGATATGAAATGAACGGTTTGCTTCAGAGCTCTTACTGATAAAACCTGTAAACAATATAGTTTAGAATACTGTGTGCTTCCAAGATATTTTTCTTGGAAAACAGGTTATTTGTTTCCAAAGTAACGCTTGTGTTTGTACTGTCAGTGCTGGTATAGTAGGCAGTTCACTTTCTTCTTCCAGAACAAGGAAACATTTTCCTTGTTCTTGAGGATAATGAATGCTCTGAAATACAGTTTGTTTCTGCCTGGGCAAGTAAGTGGACTTTGCAAAATGCTTCAACAGGTCGTAATGTTATTCTAATTGTATAGTTTATAGGCAAGCAATAAACAGCAAGATGTTTGAGATGGATATGAAGATTGCTGCAAGGCATGTGAAACGTAAGCAACTTCACCAACTGTTACCTAATCACGTGCTTCAGAAAAAGAAAAAGGTAAACTTGGCTAATATTTGAGAGCAATAAAAATGCCACTGAGAAATGATTCCTCAGCTTTTTACGCATACTAATCAGAGAACTAGAATCACATTTTGAAATCTTAATTTTGCCTGCAGTGTGACCTCATTTGACTGTAGCAGCATTACTAGATGCACTAAATGTAATGCTGTATTTCCCAGAACATCAACAAGCTGGATAGTATCTTCATGTCTGGCTGAAATAATATTTTTCTTGCCTTCTTGTATTAAACAGGTTTAGTACAGTGTAATTAATAAGGTTTTAAAGCTCTCCTGGCATTTTAAGATGCAGATTAGCTAAAGGAAGCATCTGTAACAGTACAATAGAACAACCAGCCAAGGGATTCTTGCTATCTCCATCTTTTTACTCTTATATTAGATTTTTCTGTCAGACTTCATCCTAAATATGAATTTGCAAATCATAAAATAGAAACAGAATAGAACCAGTTGAACTGGTTGCTGCCTTTTGTCTCTTAAGACAATAGTCTGTTCCTGTAACTGATATTGAATCATTAGGGAAAATTTCAAGGAAAGTATTCTTCAACCTGCAGCTTGGCAGCTTTGGGTATCATATGCTCTTTTAGTTAAAAGTAAAGGATTAAATGACAGTTCTGACATCAGAAAGTTGCCCATTGGCTGGCCAGAGTTATTTTCTCCCTCAGTATATAGTTTACCTGTGTGGCCATATATGAGCAATAGATTTTAATTAAGGTGCCATACTGGATGTTATTTACTTTCAGTGGAGCCAGGAAGGAGGGGTTGGAACTTTGAATTGAACAATTCAGTCTATTTCAAAATCCTTGCTGCTTGGTACTAGTTTAATCTGAGAGCAGTAGAGCAGTACAGGTCTGCTTGGTTTTTTGGTAGCTAAACCACTGTTACGTATTCTCTTTTATCTGAATAACATGCTTTATTTCTATAGCTATTTTGTATTAACTGCTGTTCTAAAGAATAGAAAGTCTTTATTGATACTAAGTGTAGATCTGTTTCAGAGGGCAATGTAAATATTAAGTAATACGTTTCTTTAAGTACTTCTGTGACAGAAAAAGGTTTCTTCTCCACAGACTAAGTTCAAATCAGTCTCTAAATTCTTTTTATTAATTATGATTTTGATACGTATTAGTTACTTTAATGAAAGTATAAGTCCACAAAAGTCAAAGAAACTTGAAATAAAGTTGAAAATACAATCATTAAATACAATAACAGTTTATGGTTTTGATCATGATTGGTTCAGACAAATCTGTACCAGAATTGTGTGTATGAAAATGTAAATGCTTTAGTGACAAGATAGTGGATTATGTGCATATAAAGGATTTGAAAATTGTCTACTTATATTTGCATTTTGAAATTACTTGAATCTTTGTTGATTTTTAAACCTTTAATTAGACTAATGGAATTTCCCTTGTGGATTGCAGCATTCGACAGAAGGGATCAGGTTGACAGCTCTGAATGACAGCAGTCTAGACTTGTCTATGGACAGTGATAACAGCACGTCTGTGCCTTCGCCTACTAGTGCTATGAAGACGAGTCCATTGAACAGTTCCGGAAGTTCTCAGGGGTAATGAAGACTTTCAGTCTTGTTGCTGCTCTCAGTTCCTGAATTACCTGCATTAAAAGCATGGCAAATACTGCATACCTGGTACAGTTACCAAGTTGTGACTCTTCCAAACTGGAGATTGTAGACACTCTTACTTCCAGTTGGAGCACTAGAGCAGGGCAAAATTTGGGGTTTGGGGAGCATGGCACTGAACTTCAGATGAGGAATTATAAAATTGGGCAAAAATGCTTAGAAGATCTAAAAACTTGAGTGCTGCAGTAGGAGGCTGTGAGAAGTAGTGAGCAGGAAATTGAGATGTGATGGTGAGGAAGGGTTATATGAGTTTTGGATCCAAGTGTGAGACGGTAGAGAAGTTTAGGCTTTCTGTCTTGGATATCAGTAGTGCTGCTGCTATTACTGATGATATCTATGCATATTAAACTTAAGAAAATAGTTTTCCATCGTATTTTCATAGTATGCATATTAATGTTTTTCTTAACTCTAACTTTCTGTATAAAGTCTTCTCCTACCTAAATTCCAATTTGCCTAAATAAATGAGATTTACTGTTCTTTCAAGAGTCTCATGTTCGTCTCTTTGATACACAGGGCACTTATCAATCTCTTACAATTTGCAGTATTACATGTATCATTATAAGGTGTTGTATAGGATGGAATACTGAATTTCATCTAACTTTATTCTTTTGGCAAGTGCTTATTAGTTAGTCTTCCTTGACTAACTAAATGATAAATGGTAAACACTAACTGCTATTAAAACAGGCCTGTGATATCTAGGATATCATGCTTGAAGTGGATACTTCCCTGTGTTGATTTTAAACACATACTGCTTCCCAATTTCTTAAAAATGAAAAAAAATAACAGTTTTTTGGTCATGTGAAGCCCCAGGCCTCTGCTTGGGAAGTTGAGACTGAAATCATTGTTATAATGGTGTGTGCATATTAAAAATGAATTTTCTGTTCTAGTCCTACACAGGTTTCGTTTCATCCTTCAGGAAATAATTGCTGTGTTTTCCCCTGCACCTTATTTGGGCAGGCAGTGCCTTAATTTTTGCATTTTTTTTCAATGGAGCTTCTTCCTTCTATTGTTGAAGTGGTTTAAATTAAATATTTGAAGTAGCTTCCACCTCTTGAGTTTGATAGTAGATTGCCAATTCTCACTTTTTACTGTCGTAGTAAGTTCTGCTCTGTAATGTAACTAAAATACTAGCTATGGTAACTGGTCACACATATGATGCTATGGAAGGCACATCATGTAGCACCATAGCTTTACTAATATGTTCAGCATGTCATAATTTTTCTTTTTTTAGCAGAAGCAGTCCTGCGCCAGCTGTAACAGCAGCATCTGTGACCAACACACAGGCTTCTGAAGTCACTGTGCCACAAATAAATTCCAGTGAAAGCTCAGGGGGTAAGGAAAATCGCATAACATATAATTTCTATTGATTTTTTGGTAATGTTTTTATGGCAGTTTTTCTTCCAGTCTGAGTCTCCTAGTCTTAACACATGCTCTCCTTGATACACAAATGCAACTAATTTCTTTAGGACTCAGAAAATCTTGCTAGAGTATTTTTGTACCCTTACGTTTGTTTGTTTTATTCTTACATTTGCCATTCACAATAGCAATAGTTTTCCAATGACCTAATGCAGGTTTGTAGTTCAGTTGGTTAAATGAGGAAAGAACTATCTAGATCTGGAAGAGCAATTTTTATATATATTTTTAATTTATTTTTTAGTTATACTTGTGATGGATCTGTATGGTCTGTAGTCTCTGCTCCCGTGTTCCTGCTTCTTGTGCTTCATGAAATTGATTCTACGAATGAAAAAGACTCAAATACAAGCAGAACACATGTCCCTTACTAATGTGTGTTCAGATATGTCCCGCTCTGTGTGCTGACTTTATCCTTCCTTTTCTGCAAGCAAAAGTACACTTAAATTTAAAAATTTCACTCTTTAGTCAAAGAATAAAAGCATCTGGTGAAACTGTTCTCTTAGCAGACTCAGTTACTCCTTTTTTTTTTTTTTTTTTTGATGAAGGTTTAGCTGTGTACAAGGAACAGGTAAAAAATAGATGGAAAAGGGTAGCAAATGGTTAGCCTTTCAAGATGAAATCTCTCATTTCTCTCTGGTTTTTATTATGTCACAGGTGCATCACTGTAAGTTTGTCCATGAGTACTAAATTTAGCCTAAATGGCATGACATGTTTTTGGATTTGGAAGCATGTCAGAAGTTGTTCATTCTTATATTTTGGTTAATCAAAATGCTAACCACCCAATAGTTGTTAGTGAAAAATTTCCTTAATGTTTTTTTTCTCATCTTGGAGCATCTCCCTATGTGTGCTTATTGGTTTGAGGTAGATGAGATAGAGCTTTGCCATATGGAGCATTTTTCAAAAGGATATGTATAATGTCAGTTCTTTATCTGATATTCTGTGATGACTTCATATTTGTCATTCATAATCTAAGCCTGAGAAGCGATAAACTTCATTTTTGAATGACAGAGAGAGTATCACATTGCTCTTGGATTTGATTTAAGGCAGTCTTGGCAATGCATATATAGGGCTGAGAACAGAAGCAGTAAAACTTTGGTTACCATGAATAACACAGCTGTATTAGTGCAGAGCTTTGCCTGTGCTGGTATAGCCTGTTGCTAAGCAGGGTTAATTAGACTAAGCAGTGTGTCACTGACATGGATACCCTGCATCTGGTACAGGAATTCTCTCTCAGAATCATAGAATGTTAAGGGTTTGGAATGGACCTTAAAGGTCATCCAGTCTCAACCTGTCATAGGCAGGGACACCTCCCACTAGACCAGATTGTTCAAGGCTTTACTCCAACCTGACTTTGAACACTGCCAAGACTGGGGCATCCACAACCTCTGTGGGCAATCTGTTCCAGTGTCTCACCACTCTTGCAGTAAAAAATTTCTTCCTAATATCTAACTTAAATTTCCCTCTTTCAATTTGTACCCATTACTGCTTGCCCTACCACTACAGTTCCTGATGAGGAGTCCCTGTCTGGCTTCCCAGGAGGCCACCTTCAGGTACTGGAAGGTTGCTATGAGTTCTCCACACAACCTTCTCCAGGCTGAACAGCCCCAATTTTCTCAGCCTGTCTTTGTAGAGGAGTTGCCCAAGTCCTTTTACCAACCTCATGGCCTTCCTCTGGACTTGCTCCAGCAGTTCCATGTCCTTATGTTGGGGACACCAGACGTGTACAACATAGCACTCCAGGTGGGGTGTCACAAGGGCAGAGCAGAGGGGCAGAATCACCTTCCCTGCCCTGCTGACCACACTCTTGTTGATGCAGCCCAGGATTCCATTGGCTTTGTGGGCTCTGAGCGCACACTCCTGGCTCATGTTGAGTTTTTCATCAGCCATCATCCCCAAGTCTTTTTCCTCAGGGCTGCTCTCAGTCACTTCTATGCCCAACCTATAGGTGTGTCTGTGATTGCCACAACCCAGGTGTAGGACCTTCACTTTATTCGCTTTCATGAGGTTTGCCTCGGCCCACCTTTCAAGCATGTCCAGGTTCCTCTGGGTGACATCCCTTCCCTCCAGTGTGTCAGCTGCCCCACACAGCTTGATGTCATCGAACTTGCTGCAGGTGCACTCAAGCCCAAGAATGAGATTGAAGCTAAACTGTGCTGTTTATGCACACCTGCTGCTCCAAACTTGATGCTTACACTATTAACTGTACCACTTCCTTGATGCCTGCTTGATGCTGGTGGTTTTGAATAGAGACCAAAAATACCAATGACTGAACTGAAATGATTGTGTCAACTCATCTTATTGAAGATCTTTAAATTATTTATCCATAGGTACTTCAAATGAAAGCATTCCTCAAACTGCCACACAACCAGCCATTTCTCCACCACCAAAGCCTACCATCTCTAGAATTGTTCCCTCAGCGTATCTATTAAATCCATCACCAAGAACTTCAGGAAATGTTGCAACAAAAATGCCTAGCCCTGTCACAGCAGTGAAAAGGACGTCTTCTCCCCATAAAGAAGAGTCTCCCAAGAAAATTAAAATTGAAGAGGTATTTTAAATTTTGAGATCATACCCTAGCAATGTTCAAAATGTTGAATATTTATTTCACCCGCAGAGTGCTGATTCTCATATTCCAGGTTTCAGATACTTTGTACTCTGATTGCATTGCTGCTTGATCTTTTTAGCTAAGGTGTTAGTATTTTTTATTGTGTTGATACTCATCATCTGACACATGTACTGCATTAACACAAATGCTTAGATTTTAAATTCTTGTGTTAAAAGCAATTAATCTGGTAAGATTGTACATACGCAGCCTTACAACTAATTCTGTCCTCAAAACCACTTTGACTTTATTGTCTTGTCAATTTTAAAAAAAAAAAAATGTTTTTATGATTTGTAATAGTTTCTGTGTTTGCATTTCAGCAGGATGACATAAGCGAAGATACTAGCTGTATAGATTTGAATGAACATGAAAAAATGGAAACAAAGGTATCTATGCCTAGATCATATAATTTTGCGTGTACTAATTGGGACTCCTCCTTGTGAAAATTACTGTATTTCCCTCTAGGAATGACTAAGAGTATGTGTAGATATAGACTTTCCAGTAAAAATATCAAAATGAATGTTATTTTTTGTAATGTTTATTTCAGTATTGATGAATTACAGCAAGGCTAAGTTGAGCCTGAGTCCACAGTCACATAGGATTGCGATTTCTTTGCTGGTCATTCACTTGGTATTATGCGAGGTGAAAAAATTAGTGATGATATTTATGTTTCCATTTCTTAAATCAGATCAGGGATTTATCAGTATGCTGTGTTTTGCTGGCATCCCAAACCTCATGTATGTTAATTAAAGAAGAGTTACCCTATGTATTCCATTGAGAATTTTGCATGAGAATATCCCAAAGCCATGTGCTGCCTTGTTCACTTTTTGCATTAAAAAAATTTTCAAGTGATGGTAAATAAATATTTTTTGGCAGTGAAATTATTGTATGAAGTTGCAGCATACCTTTGAACTTGAGAGGTTCATCATGCCCCTACAACATCTTGTAATTTAGCAGACAATTTTTCTGCTTAGTGGTGAACAAAAAGGGTGGCAGTCGCTCTTTATCCTTATGGTAGTGGCTCTCTACTTGGGCTTGTACTGTTTTTATAGGGCAAGTTTTGTTGTCCTTGGAATACTCTGGAAGATGTGCTTAAACTTACATTTCAGTGCTTTAGTTTATGGCTTCAACTCCTTTAAGTGAGGAATTGTATCTTGTTATGTAGTCACCTTGAAATCTCTTTGAGCTTAAGACAGTGGAGGGCAGAAATACATGTAAGCACTTAATCCTCACTTCGAAAATAGATCCTTTGGATACAGATAATTATAAAAGACATAGGTAATCTTTTTAGCTTTTAGTGGCAGTCTCTTTTAAATCTTGCATCGTTAGTATGCATGAAAGGAAATGAAGAACTGAAATTTTTTAATTAACATAAATGTAGGTTTTCTTCCATTGAAATGCTTGCCTTTTTGTTAGGGTATGGGTACTAAGTGGTACAATTTTAACTAACAGACTGTTTTTATTAAAATGAGAATGTGCCATTGTCCTGCTTTATCCTTGTACTCCTCCTGTTGTACCTGTAAAACAGGCTCTGATACTCACCTGTTCATTCAGAAAGCTGATTCAAGCTGTTAAAGCAGCAGGAAAACTTCTGGCAGAATGGCAAAAATACTGGAAAAGCAGTTGAATTTTCAACAAATTCTGAAGCTTTTCCCGTTTTCATCCTTGATAATACACTTTTTATTTTTAATCAGTTGAATGATACATAATGTTTTCCTATAGTGTTCAGTGTAAAAGGTGTTAAGTGGTGAAACAAGTGTACAGCTGATAAGTGATGTAGCTTGTGTTGAAATTCCTAATCAGCGGAACATTCTCTAGTGTGGTGATTCCTACATTATAAAAGGAAGGGTATCGTCGCAGCAAGCACTAATACTTGCCTGCTTCTGTTGCTGTATATGCACAATATAAAGCATTGTTGCTAGTGGAGTTCTATATAAGTAGCTTTTGTAATGGGAAGTGGTGTAACTGTGGTGATGCTTTTGTTTTTTTCAGGAGCAACCTGAGACAGAAGTGAATGTTAATTCTCAAGCAGAAACTCTTCAGACAACTTCTCTGCAAGCTCCTCAGGTACTGTTTTTAAAAGCAATACCTCTGTGTGTGTGTGTGTGTGCAGTAATCTGTAGTGAAAGCACTGAAATTGAAATGAATCCAGATGTTGAAAATAAGCATATAATTTTAAACATAAATCCATTGTATGCAAAGCTACTTCTTGTTACTGTCACAATTTTTGTGTTTTAGATGGTCATTGATCTTAATGAATGTGCATTGTAGCTAAACATGTATGGCTTGCCATACAAAGTGACCGAAGCTGGATTCGCTCTTCTGAATTGTGCCTTCAAAGTAAGGGGCTCAGTTTATTCCTTTGTGCTTTGCACATGACAGAATAATCCTTTCTAACAAGGAAACAAATGCTTTAAATAGCTGCTGCTCAAAGATAGCCAGGTAGAGGTTGAGAATGTCTGAACTGTGATTCAGATCCTGATATTTGGTATGAAAGAGAAGTTGTAATCTTGTCATTCCTTAGCCAGCTGTGTTATTTCACTGCAGGTGTTAGAAGTGTAATGTCCATTGGAAAAACAGACACTAAGAACTCTATGCCGTTCACTTAAATTTTTGTTTCTGTTTTTAGTAAAAACTTTCAGGGAGCACATCTTTATTTTACTGGCATAAGCTTCTCTTAGTTCTCTATTGATTAAAATTTCATTATCACACAGCATTTTATGCGTGCTTGAATCATCATGTGTGGTGATATATAGTGGGTGAAAATGGAGATCTATTGCAATAGTATTAGTGGTATTTCTTACTGGATTTTTTGAGCTATATGAGTAGTACTGATTATAAAGACAGCAAAATTGATTGGCAGAAACTGTAGATGCTACATGGGCTCTCCAAACTACTTCAGGGAAGTTTTTAGATGTTTAGTGAGTACACCAAATTTATTTCACATATTGTTGAGGGGTGATTTATATAAAGCTCTGTAGCTTTTTTTCAGATTGTGTAGTTGTTACTTTCGCAAAAGTAATCTGGAAACTACAAAAGAATGGTGAGCCTCTTCTATCGTTTTTGGTGTTCTCGTTGGCTTTGTTTAAAACACTGCCCATGTTGCAGAAAATAGAAACACATCAAACCGCAGATCAGCACCAACCAGAGTGGTTTATTGGGGGCAGGGGAGAGGCAGAGATCAGAGCTATTTTGCCCTGGATCCTTGTTGTATTGTGCTTTGCCACTGTATCAGTCAGTGTTAACTCGATTTTAATAAAGCAAAATTTAAGACCAGTTATTTTAATGCAGTTTCCCCCATGTATAAAATGTACCTTATTTTAATTTTGAACACTTGTAACATAAGAAAACGTGATGAATGATGTGAAGTAGTGCATAATACCTAGATTATTGGGATAGCAAAGGCAAGTGAGAAGTTAATGAATCACACTCAGTGATGTTTTTTAAAAACACTCAGTGTTTTTTTCTGTTTCCTTTAGTTGGCTTTAGATATGATTTTGCTGAGTGGTCTTTAAACCTGTAAAGGAAGAAAAAAGCATTCAGATTATTGTCAAGGTGGAATTCTTAATGCTTTCATACAGAATATTTTTTAAAGTTTGTCATACCTTTTTTTCTCATAAATCTAAACTAATGAAAAATTGGAAATTTGACTGTAAAGAGTTTTTCAACAGTCTGGAATGCGAATGTATGAAAACATACTGTGCATTGTGTTCAGCTTTTTGTCACTCATTTGTGAGGGGTAGAGACTTAACACTGAATTGTTAAAAAGTGTTTTTAAGTACTAAACACGTAGATCAGATAGTAGATGTCACTGATCAAGCAACCTTATTATATGGATATTACATTTTACTATAATACAGGTTATTAGTAGGTTCAGCTTTATCTGCAGCACTTGCTAGTTTCTTGCAGTTGTTGAAAAGGGTAATACGCACTTGTACAAATTTTCTTTAGTAAAGACTTTAGGCAAAGGAAATATCTGCTTTTATATTTATGATTTGTAATTATCTTCATATATTCCTAAAAAGTCTTATAAAGGTCTTGGTTTTGAACATTAATGCCAATTACTACAATATTTTTCTTTTAATACTTACGAAGTTAAAATACAGCTGAACTTCTTCTTTCCTTTTCAGAAAACACCGAGTACAGACCTTTCAGATATTCCTGCTCTCCCTGCAAATCCTATTCCTGTTATCAAGAATTCAATAAAATTGAGATTGAACCGGTAAAAACAACCTCAGGGGTCCATATACAGTATCTGCCAACTCAACCTGTTGTCTTCTAATGTTAGAAAAAAAGGAGAATGGAGGGTGCAAGACTAGAACATAATTGCGAATGGATTTAGGTATATTTTGTGCACTTCCCTTTCTGGACTAAAATTGCAGCTTGATTGGAAGTCCAGGTTAGTATGTGAAGCCAGGAGTACAATTAATGTGTTAGCAACAGTTACATTAAGTATTTCGAAGGATTACTGCCTTTAAAAACATGAACACTATTTGTAGCCATATTTGACATTGATTGAATTTGTTTGATGCATTGTTTCGAAATTGAGATAAAACTGGCATAAGAATCCCTTAAATGCACTTTTATGTACTTTTTTTATTGGAGTATGACTAATTTTAGATCTTTAGCTGATACACTTTCATTTTATTGAAGAATCTCTTCAATAGTAGTAATTTGCAAATTGGATGACATTCTGTGATATACTATGCATTCAAAAGAAAGTGTATAGTATATTTAGTTCAACTGCCATCAAGCAGCTGTAAGTCTTTAAAATGTAATGTCAAATCTTGGGGTTATAGACATAAGTTCAGGAAGTAATTGGGAAGTTTTGGTATTGGTGGGACATGGTTTAGATGTGGTCTACTTTTATTTGTAGGATTGTTTTAAGGTGCATACAGATCAGCAGTCAAACAGTAAATAAACTTTCTTTTGAGTTACTTGAACTCCTTATTCCCTTTTTTGATCCCTTTATTTCTTGGGAAAAGCTTTTTCATTTAATACTGGGGTTTTTATTTGTGGGGTTTTTTAATTGTTTTTTCAGCTTGTATGCACCATATAGGACAATAGTTAGTTATACAAAAAAAACCAAGCCATTTTCTTATTTGGGTTCCCCCCTTCCCCTTACCTAGTCATAATATCTTGTGGTTTCTAGGCACAAATGCAAAATTTATCCCATGACTAAAGTGTTTAGGTAAATATTGTGTGCCTGTAAAATACAACACCTGTCTTGATGGCCTTTGAATCACTAAATATAAGACAACTTTTGTACACTCCATAAAGGTCCTGTATGCATTAAAAGCTTCAAATTTTAAATAAACACAAAAGGACTTTTCCCTAACAATTTTAACCTTTTTATTTTTAGATGGCTCATCAGAACTAGTTTTACATACTGAACAACACCGAGTTTTTAAAAATCATATTTCTAGTAAGCACTTGACATCTAGTAAGCTCTCTTACTCCTATTTTTTGTTCTTGTAGTCCTATCAAAAAAGTAACAACCTTTTCTTTTAAAAGAACCGAAGCTCTCATGGCAAGGAACAGCAGTACTTGAGGAACATGAGGGACACCAACAGTAATACCAGATGTAGATAACAAACTTCATGTTTCTTTTACTTAAGCCTGAAATATGTGGGATGTCAAATCATACTTCCCATACTTTGATTAGCATGTTTTACGAACTCCCTTCTCCCATTGTGCTCCATCCTATTACATGTGCATCTTTCATGTTAAAGTTAAATTACTTACACTCTTCCCCTTATCCTTCTAAATTAATTCTCCAAAGTCAGAGTGTAGCTTCTTTTACTTAGGCTGTGCAGTAACGGAAGGGGTTTTTTGTTTTTATTTTGTTTTGTTTTGGTTTTTCTTTTTTTTTTTTGCCATTTGTCTAAGATGTCTAGTATACAATATTTCTCTTTTCCTTGCCCTGTGCAGCCTGCTGTCGTCCACCCCCAAAGAAGGTTATATCTTAACAGTTGAAATGTACAAGCTGTCTGTGTATTTTGTGTAGCTATGGAGTTTAGATTGAAATTGCCAGGCACAAATTTAGTCTTGTCATTTTGTTTACACATCGGAAAATCTTTTTCATTTTATTAAACGTTTCATGTAACTGCACCCAAGTTTTGCCAAGCTGGAAACTTGGAATCTTTCTGTATAGTGACTTTTTAATTCTAGTTTTCATAACCTGGAGATCAGACTGTTGCTTTCGCATGATGTACGTAGTGTCTCATGACTGGAGTTTGCTTTGTTTTATAGTATCTGTACTCCTTGTATTTTTCAAGAGCTATTTTGTAAACAGATGATGTATTTCTCCATTGAAAACACAATAAAAAACAGCACAATCCCATGGTTGTCTGATTTTTCTGAATGTACTAAATTGATTTTACTTTCTTAATTTGTACTTAGCTCTTAAATTTTCTGCTAAGTCAAAGTACAGTACAGCCTAAAAGAAATACCACACAATGCTTATTTAGAGAAGGTTAATTTACGTTTGCTATAGGAAGTGGAAGGAACACTCAAAAGGATGTTGAGTTCTAGCCTGTTAAAGAGAAAGGTTGTGGATTATGCAGTGGCTTGCTGGGGGCAGAGTTTACTGTGGGAAACATCCAAAACATTCTAAGGGCATCCATTCCTCCTCTCCTGATGAGGAATCAATCTTAAATTCTTCAAAGATGACAAAACTAGCAGAAACATGTGCCTGAACAATTTAAGGCTATACTATTTTCTTCAAAAGTTTGAACTTCGTTTTTTAAAAACATTGCCTGGAACAGTTTTGGCACCACGCACTTCATTTTCTTGCAAGCGCTTATTCCTTATGTCAGCAGATGGCACTATTTCTCTTCTTGTCGAATAGTTTCAGCGTGCCCTGAAATAAAAGTAACAATTAAAAGTAGCTGTGCATCACTTGATTGATCTTTGTATCAGCATGAGCCCAATCCTCCAAATGTTTGATGTAACTTTAACAAGTAGTCTCCTTTTGCCTAAAATTTCTTTTAACTCCTAAAACCACTGGTGTTTATGGTCTTCATGTTATAATTGCCCTGCCTAAAACAATAAACCTTTGTGTTATATGTATTTTTCACAGCATGCAATTGCTTGTTTTGTTTAGAACAGACTCAACATCTTTATATCTTGCCCACCACATCACCCTTTTATCACAGCTGATGATGTTATTTATGGCTTTAATTAATCTTTTATTTTCTCTGACCAATAAAAATCTGCTGGTAGAGATACAAATTTCTGTTCAGTGTTTCTCAGTCTACTGGCAATAGGTTTCAATAGCTTGATTTTCTGACCTGCCTCTGGTCAACTTTCAAAAGTCAGTTCACAGACACGTAGGGATTCACAAACAAGGAGCTGAAAATTACCGTTGTAGCCAAAATGATTAACATTAATAAGCCATGGTTTAACAGATGGCTTTAGACGTACTGATTTGAATCAGACATTTGAGTTGATGAGTTCTAGCTAAAGTTGTGCTTCTTGCTGTAGGTAGTATGTGTGCATGCCACTTCTTAAATGCACTTCTTAGTGCATTTCTTATGTTTCTTGGAGGGGGTTGTTTTTTGTTTGTTTGTTTTAAACTGCAAAATCTTTAAGCTTGTAGCTACAAGTATATGGTAACTGTGTAGTAATGACTATCAATTAGTAGTAAATGTACCCTAATGGGAGAATGAATTTTATCAACAGAAAGTTAAATCATATCTTCAGCATCTAGAATAATCAAAAATAATTCAGCATAGCAAGAACATGCTAGATGCTGACCCAGACCTATACTTAAATGCATGAAAAATTAGTGTGGTAGTTACTGAGGAAGCAGAATATTACAGAATCACAAAATATGCTGAGTTGGAAGGGAGCCCCAGGGATCATCAAGTCTAACCCTTATCTCTGCACAGGACCATCCCCAAGAGCCATATCATGTGCCCGAGAGTATCACCCGAACACTTCTTGAACTCTGTCAGCTTGGTGCTGTGATCACTTCCCTGGGGAGCCTGTTCCAGTGTCCAACCACCCTCTGGATGTAGAACCTTTTTCTGATATCCAACCTAAACCTCCTCTGACACAAGTTCGGGTTGTTCCCTCGGGTCCTGTCACTGTTAACCACTGAGAAGAGATCAGTGCATGCCCCTCTGCTTCCTCTCAGGAGGAAATTGTAGAGACTGCAATGAGGTCTCCCCTCAGTTTCCTCTTCTCCAGGTAGAACAGAATATGTTTATCCTCTCCTAGCAGATGCTATTTGGAAGTTGTGTGCATTTCTGCAAAGGGTATTTTGCATGTTGAAGTGATGCTGGCAGCATTTATGTAACTATGAAAACACTAGTCAAGTACCTTTGCTCTGATCTCTGCCATCATTGTGGCTGAACAATACCTACCATATATTGGTAGGTTCACTTTTTTTTACAGATCCAATAGTCATGTTGAAAAAATGTCAGTGATAAACTGGTTTTAGTTTAATAATCTTAGTAGAATTAAGTATCTGTTCAATAGAAACAAACCCTCTTGGTAGAGGCAGATGCAGTTTGATACATCTACAAAGTTCAAAATAATAATTTGAAATACCTACAAACATCAAACATCTGGTAATACTGAAAGAATGCAAACTTTGATATGAAACTTCAGGTGGCATGTTTTATTATGGAAAAGATAATATGGTGAACCACTGCTGGATATTCTGTCTGGGTTTTTTGATATTTAAAGTAATGGTTTTTTTTAATAAAATTTAGGTGTATTTGTACTAACTAAATTCTGGAATGCTCTCTTTAGGTAACTTTTTATTTTCCCTTCCTTTTTTCCTTCCACACTTAATGAATTAAGCAGGTCACAGTTCCTATTCAGCAAGTCTGAATTTCTTAATTACCTCAGTATTATTATGATCTCTCTACTCCAGTGCAATGTTTAAAATAAACTAAGAATGGCAATATCCTACACGCTTTATTGAATTTTTACCTCATAAACTACTGAATTTAGAAAAAGTAAAATTTAACAATATACTGATGGTTGGGGGAAAAATATTTAATGGTATGTGTAGATGTTTTTAAGTTTGGTTTTGCAGTAAATTGCTGTCTCCAAATAAGAGCCAAAATCCAGGAAAGTAATAGGAAAGAATACAGAGGAAAATTACTATTGATATAAGGTGATAAACCCCCCAGCTTATTGGGTAAGGAAAGCTGCATGCATTTATTTGACTTAAGAAACTAGCCAATGCATTTAAACTGCCCCATAATAACTGTGGCCCACATGCATACTGGACAGCTTACAAGTGTCTTTTTGTCTGTCTTATGTGCAATCTAAGCACACCTATGTTATGTTTGTAATTTTGGAAGTACATTTCTTGAATAAGTTATTTAAGTCAATTTTTACATGCATAAAGTCTATACATCATATGACACTTTTCAGTTCATCAAAGATTATTTCTGTGGTGTTTGTTTCAGTCAGGGTAGTATGCTGACCTAAAACATATAAAATTATTAAAGTTGAATGGAATGTTAGGTCAAGTACCTTTCATTGATTAGGGACTTCAAATGGCATAAAAATAAAACTGGAGAAAATGTGGGCAATCCTTGACATCTGCGAAACAACTTCCCCTCTCCCCCCCTTTCCCCAAATAGAAGTTTGATTATGTGGTACTTCTTAAAACAATATGTAAGAGTTTTGTGCTTCAGCGTTACCGAGAGCTTGCCCTGCACGGTGCCTGATGCCGTGTGCCTTCCAGAAATCTGGCATGCGCACTGTCCTTGTTTGCGCTCTCAGTCTGCAGCGGAGCTGTTAATAAAGAGATTGATGATAAAGTTGTTGAAAAGAGACAGTTGGACAGGACTGCTCACCATGAGTGACAGAGGGCACGCTCTGCCTTCACAGCCAAGAACGCTGCCCCCAGCAGAGAGCCGGCCATGCCTGGTCGCTGTGCCAAGCCTACTCAGCGCGTGGGGAGAGGAGTCTGCAGCTTGTACGGAGGATTTCAATTAGGTTTTCAGCTTGTGCTCTTAAAGTGAAATTTCTCTTATTTAGGATTGGCACACAATTTTTTAAAAACTCTATGGCCTCTTGAGAATAAACATAGTTTCAGCAGTGATATAAAGGCTAGTGTAGATAAGTTCTAAAATTTTTGAGAACAGTCTCTTAGGCCTTTTAAAATATGTCATTGTGGTCTGGTTCAATGAAGTGAAATAGAAATTCTTAAAATTAACACGTTTTGTTTTATGGGGAATAAATGCATTATTCATCTACTCAATCTAGATATTAGCTTCTATAGGAAACTCCCTGCCAAGATGTCATAAACTTGATTCAACTCAGTCATGTGGCTGGAATAAGAGAAGCCCAGGATGATGGATGGAAGCACTCATTGTCTCAGTCACAGTTTATCATCTGTAAGTTTTATCCATCACAATGTGAAAAACAGTAAGACTGAGAAAATGTTTGATAGTTTAGGCCATCTGCTCACACACTATAATAGAGTTATTAATGACTATTCCTACTGTTTCTTACTGTCATCCAGAATAGCGTGTGGATTTTCTATTCCCTAGTGATCACTGACCACTAAATGCAGTATCTTATCTGGGAGTAGTTTTTCTTTTTTTTCCTTTAGCATCTACCTTGTTGGCAGTGAGATAAAAAGATCCTCACAACCCGAATCAAGAACAATGCTTTAAAAAGCAGTTTCAGTAGCCCACTCTTCAGTGTTCTACTTTTGAATGTATTTATAGGAGACCTCGTTTTAAGTGGTGGTAGATCATTTTGTGTGGACAAACTGTACAAATACTAGTATAGACTTTTTTCAGAATTATTTTCTACAGGACATTGTTTTAGTAGTTTACTAATGAATTAATAAATTCATTATTTATGTATTCTTCCTCATTCCTAAACAATAAAACACTGAAGAACTTCTCCTGTTCACTGAGCCTTTGACCACAATAGGAATGAAATCTTGTTTTATACTAGCTGCTGTGAAAGTGTTGAATTGATGTAGTAACATTTTTCTAGTAGCTGACAGAGGCACAAGAAATCTTTTTCCCAGCTTTTAATTTTTGCTTCTTGACTGGGGCCACTTTGAAAAAAACCCAAAGCAACAAAACTTCAAAGTTTGCAGCATGAAAATGCAGGTTTAATTCCGGAGAATCTCAGGTCTGTCAGTTAATTGACTATGATTATAAAAACCTAAGATGACTATTTTTTTTCATTCAGGAATATAAGCTAACTCACTCTTGCATTTGTTTGTTCTGAAAGTATGGCATTGGTTGATGGTCTCAGTAGTGTTGCTTTCAATAGGACCTGTCTAGCCAGAAACACACGAGGTGTTCTGTCTTACAGATGAAGTCAAAATGCAAGTTTGATGCAGTACTATTAGGACTTTTTTTTTAGGCTTAAAACATACTTTTATGTTTGATTTACTATAAGCTGTATGTTTAAAAATGCACAGAAGTCACACTTTGAATTGTTGCAATCACTACTGCAGTGTGTTGACTTTTCCTTTCTGGCCCATTTGTTTTTCAAGGATAATCTGAACATCCTTTATGGAAGTAGGCTTCTAGGTTTGTTTAAAATAGAAATGTCTTTAGCTTTTATTACTACTTAACGTACTAGTTTCACTAATTTTTATTTTCAGCACCCCCTGTTATGTGTCCCACTGAATGCAGCATGCCTTACCTGACAACATCAAAACCTTTCAGAGAATTGTGGGAATGAATTATCCATTCCTGTACATTCCATCAGAGTCAAATGTCATCAGTGTTCTTTAGCTGTAATGCACTATTTTGGTGCTTCCTGTTACAAAATATTATTAGTGGTTTAGTTCCTTCAGAATGAACGGGGTCACAGGCATATTGTTTTAAAGGTGCTTCTACGTGGCTGTATGAGGAGTATCATGTAACGTGTGAGCAAACTAATCCCAACTATAACTGGTCACTGTGATACGAAGCAGTTTGTTCGAAAGGCTGACTCACAGCAAAGCCAAACCTAAATTCTCATCCTGACTTTTGTATGTCTGACCTTGACAGGCCTAGTGACTCTTTGCTTCAACCATTTTATTTATGAAATGAGGTTAGTGATTATCTGACGTCTCACAAATACTGGCTGTTAGCATTTGAAAATATCTTGACATTTTTACATAGCAGATACTTTGTTCCATTGGATTCTCCTGAGGCATGAATCACACACCACTTGAAACTCACTAGTTTTCCACTCTCTGTGTTGTATCAATTATATTGTCTTTATATCCTGCTGTAAATTAGGTCTAAGGACATCACCCAGAAGAGGAAAGGTTCCTGTGCCTACTATTAGAACAGTGTTCCAGTAGAGGAAAACAACAAAATTGGGCAGCTGGGTGCTGTTTTTATTTGGAGACACAATGCATCCTATTTTGCCTTGTTAAAAAGGGTATTTTAATATAAACACACAGACAAGCATGTGGTGTTTTTTTCCCCAGGAAAAAATAGGGAGATTTAGATCCTAAAAGCTGTATATCTGTTTGCCATTCTGATTATCAGCTATTTAAGCCTGCCCTCTTCTTTCCATTAACTTATATATAGACTGCAAGCTTCCTGGCTCACTGCTACATTGGTGCAATGCATATTAAGTATAACTTATCTGAAAATAAATTTTAACTACTCCCCTTTTCAACTTCTGACAATACAAACTAAAAATGTTACAATTTGATGAAAGTTTCTGCCCAAATTAAGGTGCAAAACCAAATGCCGATTCAACAACAGCAACTTTATTTTAAGGTGAAAGGGAAAAGAGAGCGAGAGAGGGAGGAGAGAGTGCAGGCAGAAGATAGTCTCCAGCGTGGATCCAGCGGTGTCCCCCTGGTCCTGCAGTGTTCTGGGCTGCTTTGTGGTGGTGGGGTCCTGCCCGGGTCACTCCCTGAGTCACTGGTACCATCCCTCTTCAGCATGGGAGGAGAGGGTCAGAGTGGTCTCGCCATTGCACACGCATAGGTCTTAGTTTGGTGGTCGTCGGGGCTCTGCTCTGGGGGTCATACAAGGCAAGTACCCCCAAAATCAAGCATCCTATTTGTGACTCTGCTTTTCATATACATGCAGGTATGCACTTGGTATATAACACAGCAATGGAGCGCTGCCTCCTAAAGCATCAGGGTCAGTCCTGCCTCCACAACGCCAGAACTGGAACCATTTTCACCACCGAGGTCAATGTTTTCTGGAACAAGTTTCACTGCAGGGCTGGGGTTTAAGGCATATGCTGCGATGTTATTGACCCTTTCCTTACAGATGCAGAGCTGTTATCCATTTTGCCTGGTAAACAAAACCAGTGAAAGTGCTGAGGATGTCACTGGAAGACTGGCTTCTCCTGTTGAACTTACGAATTTTTCTAGTTGTCCAAGCTCCCATTTTTTTGACATGGAAACTTGGCTGAAAACTGGGGAAGACATTCTTGTGAGTCTGTTCATGGTTTGCATTTAGGTTCCTCGCATTGGTAGTTTTAACGAGTTTTAATTTTTTAAAGCCAACTTAATTTTGAAGTGCAGTTTAGATAAGAAATGGAAAAAGAACTTACCACTTCTATTTTTCTGTTGATCTTAAAGAAAAAAATAAATCAAACAACAAGAAAAAAAAACCCCAAAACAAAACAAAATAATCAAAAAAACAGATCCCATGCTTTTTAAAGTAGTATGTCTGAACTCTAGATAAAAGTGCTTTAGTTTTATGGAGCAGCAGAAGGCAGTGCTTTGCCACACCGCTGCACACAGCACTGCATTGCAACAATACCCTAAGCAAATAGTGGAAGTTCAAGTTCACCCCCTTTTGAGGGTCAGTCTGTGCAAGACTGTAGAACAAAAACTGGAAGTAATATGGGGATTCCTCTGTCATTCTGACTAGTTGTAGGCTGGCCGACTTAATCCAGATACAAGTGTCTGTACTCCTATACTAGCAAATAGGATGTGCCCTATGGTGATCCCATTTTCCCTTAGATCCTCTCAACACCTTCCAATCTTTTGTTGTTTACTTTCAGCACTCTTCTAAGTAGTCCTGGAATTTTGAAATAACTCCCCCTACTTTCTTCTAGCTGGAGGATTGAACTGAGCCTGCAAAAACTAAATCTAGCTGAGAGTTAATGTGTGCCATGCTGAATGATTGCCAATAATGCTTTGCTTGCTATTCACGCCTTTTAACTCTTGTTATCCAAGCCTGTCTCTGTCAGAGGCCTCTCAAAGTATCCAAGACTTGGCCTCCTGGCTGCTGCTTTAGGTGTGTTTTTGTTGGAGAGGTTAGCACAGCACTGGCACTTCCCACACAAACATGTTTAAAACCTTTGTTTCTGGTAGACAGGTTGCAAATAAAACCCATGAATACAAAAGGTGGGCTAGGCTTTGGGTGGGAGGGAGGGGATATGCCATGGTACTGAGCACATCTGTCTTCAGCCGGCCCGGTCCTGCCTGAAGTAGGACAGTGTTGCACTATCTTAGATCTGTTTTGTGAGCAATTCCAAGCTAATACTACTTATCAACCAGGTTAGAAGGAAAAGTTATGAAAACAATGTCATCTGATGGGGATCCAGGCCACTGAGGAATAGAGTTTACTTGGGGTCTTGGAGTCATTTCTAAATCTTTAGGGAAGAGGTTAATAGCAGTGACCTAGATGCTACAGCATTAGGATCCTTGGGGAGAGGGGAGTTTCTTATTTATTTAGGCACGGGTTATGTGCCTGCAGATATTAAATTCAAGCTCTTCTTCATAAAACAGTCAAGGGAAGATGCTTCCCAGTGTCCATTGATCAAAAAATTACAGTATATAAAAATGTTAAATCAAACTCCATGTATGTGCTGCCGACTGCCACTGGGAATTTTTGTATAGAGTCTCGTCTCTACTCACTCTGGAGAAAGGACTTCTTTTGTGTTGTAGTTGAAATATAATATATGTCTTCCCAAGAGTTCTTTTATAGCTTTCTAACTGTTTCCAGATCTACAAACGGTAGTGGCTGGTTTTGTACACAGTGGAACATAAACGAGACTTTATTTAAACAGCCGTGTATATTTCCACTGATAAACTAGAAACTGAAATATGGACAATACTGATAGGAGAAGCCATTTGTCCAATTGACTCTCTTGGCACCTATCCATTTTTTTCTCATTGACTTTATAATATTTTGGACCTTTCATCTGATGATCTCAAAGCTTTTAGCAAACATTAATTAAGCCTGTTGATGCCCCTGTGAACTAAATAAATACAATAGGTGCGGTTTAGATGGGTAAATGAAGATACAGAGTAGTTGTCTCGCCCAAGGTCGCCTAGTAATTCAGCAGTGGAGCTAAGAGGTAGAAAACTGGCTGCCTGACTTCTCTTTTCAATCACTGTTTAAATCAGATTCTCCCAGATAAATGCAAACAACAACCAGACTTTCACACTGGGAAAGACAACTACAGCTCCCTGATTGCAGTTTGTATTCTGACAATGACCTGTGCTTTTCTACAATACTAAATTGTTACTAGCCTTTGCAAAAACAATTATCTGCTTTGTGCAACCAGCCCAGTGAAAGAATTAAATAGTAATTAAAAAAAGTCACGACTAAAAACTGTAGTTCTGTGTGTTTAGTATTTCCTGTTTTTACCTAATATCTCTTAAGATGTGTAAACGTGTCTCTTCATGGCTTGCTTATCTGTATTCAAGAAGAGGCTTTCCAGTACTTTACAAACATTACGTATCAGGAATGGGACTAGCAGGAATATGAAGCAGGGATGAGGAAATAAAGAAAAATGGAGATAGATCTCAGAGGACCTTAAGCTTAGTATTTGTGATATGAGTTTGTTTCTCATCAGAACTTTATTGGATCTACCTTGTCACCTGAGTACAGAAGGCACATACCTACTTTTACTGCTAGGTTGAAAAATATAGAAATTTGACTTGTTTACAGTATATGGAAAGAACGTATGTACAATATGGTACATCATGTGAGAGCATTACCTTCACACAGGACACTGGTCTTGTCTTGTGCAGGGTGACTTTATTTCTCATAATTCTTTTAGTGCATGAAATGTTTTGGTATCATTTTGGGATGTGACAGTGTCAAGACTTGTAGCCTCTGTTTTGATTCTTCTTGCTATTAGTAAAATAGTTAATGCTGCTAATTAGTTAATTGATAAATTCATCAATACATTTTTGCTTTCTGCATCATATAAGACTGAGTGAACAGTCTCCTAACGCTGCTGCTGTGTTTCTGAAGAGATTATTGCAGATGCTGTGCTGCTAAACTCACATCTTGCAGTGCAAACTGCAGAGGGAGATCTCCAAGCAGTTACAAATTAGTTTCCTCAGGAAGACTCATACTTTGTATGCAGGGTACTGGCCCAGGAATAAACACCTCCGATTGTTCTGATACTTGCTGAAAGTGGCAAAGCATTTTACGGCAAGCATTTTGTAGGCTGCTGCAGGGCATTGGGAGACAAAGGTAAATATGTGAACAGAGCTCAGCTTAACAAGTTTTGTTTTCCAGTCCATGATTCTCTTGTTTTTGCATTCTGCATATTCCTGATGCAGGAATAAGGACATAGCTTAAGTCTGGAGTTGGGAAATGGAAGAAAGATTATTACTCTTTGAAGAACCGATCACAAATGCAGTTCAATATCCATAGAATTTTCTTATAGGTTTGGTTACGGGATTTGGAGTAATGTTAAACAGATGCTTTGTTCTATTATAACTGTATCATGTCTGTTTCTTTTAGTTTCTTTTTTACATTTGGCAAAATACATCAGTTGATACCCAGTGAAATGCAGCCATTTCTAGTCTGGCAATCAAATGGTACATGAAATGCAGTGCAGTAATGATGGAAAGCTATCAGCTCAATAACATTCTGTGCAAACTCAAGCTGATTTGACCTTACGGTACCTTGCTTACCTCAGAAGTGTACCCTGAGATTATTGTTGTGGCCTTGTTTAGTTAGGAAAAAGAATTAATCCAAATCAGACCCAGAAAGCATATTGTAGGAATAGTCTTGCAGAGTGTAGTAAAACTGAATAAAGATTTTAATACATTTTGGATCAACTTAATTTTGTAGGCTAGAATTTAATTTCTAATTTTTTTTAACATGCCTACATAATGAGTATACGTAAGTCTAATTTTAAAAATTTCTACTTAAAGTTCTAATTATCTGCACAAATGTCTATGAAATTCATCTAATAGTTGTTGTCTACATCTCATTTAGAAACCTTTTTCTTAAGTACATGTTCAATAACTGTACATTAAAGAAAAATATTTCTCTATCAGGCTGTCTCATGTATGTTATTCTGATTTTTTTTTCCGGGGGAGGGGGTGGAATTCCCAAAAGAGAGTTTTGCATCATGGTCTGAAGTTTGAAACACACAGATCCTGTCAGATTTGTATGGCTGACAAAGCAACTTCTTAAGATGAGAAGTCATTTCAATAGACTGCCTTCTAAACCACAGAGACACAATATATTATTTAAAAAAATAGGAATCCCCATACCTACTCCTGGCCAGGATACCTTCTGTTAGTTTACCCAATGCTCTGGCAGCTGCTGAGCCTGAGCCCTGGGAACCACCAGGGATGAGAAGGTGTGTGGCTGGTGTGTCTGTGGCAATGCTACGAGGGCTGGATGATGCATATAATACACAGGACTTATATACTGGACAGGACCAGGATGCAACACATCTGAGAGCACACAGACGTGGTTGTGAGAGCTCGAAGCACAGCCAGTGTTGCCGCGCGCTCCCTCCTTCAGTCCGTTGCATCTCATTAGCAGTCTCTTTCCGTGGAGTGTAAGAAACTCCTTTTGACCGGGGCATGTTGTTTACTTCCAAACCTGTGTACAGCTGGCATAAATCCCTCCAGGCTGTGGTCAGAGCTGGAAGCTGGCCATTAATACAGGCTGCTTCTTTGTCATGATATAGACTTAAAGAAAAGAAAGCAGGTGCCCTCCTGGCATTTTATAAAGAGTCATTCATGAATATAAGATACTGCATTTTGCATATTAGTGTGAGTGCCAATATAAACCCAGCTGTGTGCAAAATAAAGTGAAATATGTATTTCAAAAACTAGGCCACAGCTTTTCTATGGCGCAATCTGAAAGCATTTGAATCAACTTTGCATATGCATAGCCTTTTCTTTTAAAATTGTATTTTTCCCTTTTTTCCCCCTCCTCTATTTCTTTCTTCTTTTTTTCTTTTTTTTTTCTTTTTTTAAATGTGGTGATTTTATAAAACTTCTCCCAAGGTAATAAGACAATAACACAAGCACAAGCTGAAGAAAAGACAGGCAGATGCGACAAAATGCTTCGTGAATATGCACCTCTGTGACAACTTTCCATCCCCTTCTCTGGTCCCAAACCAGAACTCTCCTCTTGTACTGAAATGGGATTCTGTGCTTCCGTATGCAACTGTTCCTGAGAAGACAGCCAACAGTTTTGCCTGGCATTTTGTTATACTTTAGACCAAACTCTGCAAACCTTTAAGTTCTGTAGTGCTGCATTTCAGTCCTAAAGGTTGAAAAGGTGTATTCTTAGGGTCCCCAATATACAACTGGTCTTGGACAATCTTCATGCTAAAGGAAGGAGAAATAAAGCAGGGCAAGTGGGTGCAGGGATATCCACCATAGCAAATAACGTCCAGCAGGCAGATAACATCAGGTGTCATCTGTTTTGTGGGTCTGAGTGTAACTTCCCCTCCTTGCTCCCTGTTTACTTTCTTGCTTCTGTTGCCTTCACACGTAGTCAACTATTTTAAGAAAAATTTGTGTGGAAATAAAATAGATGTGTCCAGGGTTTTCTGGGGATTGGTAGTTATTAAGGATGTCAGGGACATCAGAAAGATAAAAGGGCTTTCTTCCCCTTTGCCCCAGTCATCCCCTGGCTTCCCTTCTGCACTTCCAGGGACAGGAGGGGTCACTGCTGAGGAGCTGATGGGCCAGGCTGGAGTCTCTGGCTATGAATGAAAGTGAAAATGGTCTGGTTTCATCAATGAAGATATCCAGGTGCTGTATCAACCTGAGTGCCAGGGTCACTAAGGGAAATGGTGATGCAGCAGGAACCTCAGCACCACAAGCTAAGCTTCCAGGTTCTGTAACCATCCAACCAGCAGATGAAACTACTTTTGGGTTGGTTGTTTTTTTTTTTTGTTTTTTTTTTTTGTGCACTTCTCTTAAATCCCATAATGGATCCATCTGCATTCACAGACAGTTAAAAAGTCTGATCTGATGACAACTCATTTCTCTGCAGAGAATTGTGACTGACAGAGTGCAGTGCTAACAAAACCAGAGGCATTTAAAACTGGGTGTATGTACTAGTGAAATGAAGATGTGGGGGTTCAAGATGCAGTGATAGTAGAAATTAATCTGTGTAGAGCCGTGTCTGATTGATTTTGATCTATGGTTAGCAATGTTTTGTTTCAGGAGGATTCTTTGGGTTTTTTTGCTAACAGGCGCTTGCCTTTAACAATATTCTTTCACTGTTTGGTTCTGGTAGATTTAATAGCATAGTTGCTAAATTGAGTTTAGATAGCTTATCCTGTATATATTTAGAGATAAGAAGTTCATTTAGGGATTAGGGAATGCTTCTTGTATATGCACCATTAAGCATAGCACATCTGGTACTGAACTAGCAATCAGCAGAATATTGACAAAAGTTATAAAGAAATCTACTTTTTTTCAAATGAACACACATTTATATGTGAGGTCAAAAAGCTTACATGACAAAAGAAGTAGCTCCAAGGCCTGTAAATTAAAACCAAATTCGTACTGTGTCTGGGTGAAATATGAGTACTGATCTTGGTTAGAAACTGTTGCAGTGGGTCAAATGATCTGGGGATAAAAAAATCACCTTACAACAAAGTAAGACTTACCTTTTAGTTGTAGTTTCTGCTTTTAAGAGAGAAAGAGGAGCTTGTTTTCTAGTACATGGAAGGAAGTTGAAGAAGCAGTAAGTTGTGAGAGTAGTGAAAAGAAAAAATGAAATATAGACCTTGACACATCATTTACTTTAACTGGAGAGGCAGGCCTCTAAAAGTAGCCTTCAGCGCAGTAACTGAAGTACAATCTTATTTTCCTTAAAACAAATGAACAAAACAAAACAAAGTGCTTTAAATAACAGGGAAACTGACAACTTGCAACTTATTTGGGAGTGAAGGGAGATAGAATGACCACATTACTGATGCTCACCAGCTGGTAACCAAAACCAAGGAGGGAGCAGTGACAACGAAGGGGATTCATCCAAATTGTCGGGTATCTAGTCTTTATTCATGCCAAGTGTAATGCTTTATATTGCAATTAACAGAAAAGTGATTAAATCTTTGAAACATGGAGATGAGCCTTTCAGACATGCAGGTGGTTCTTCTGAAATGCCTGTTTGTGGAGGAGAGATCTGTGTGTATGTATATGCATGGGCAGCTCTACTCCCACCAAGCAGCTCAAGGAAGCTTTTCTGGGCTATTTATATACTTTGTGGCAGGCTGTTCTTGCTTTCTAAGTGGAAAAGCTGATTCATGCTGGTGTGGAAGCTGATTGTGCTGCCGGTGGGAGAGGCAAATTTGAGGTACATGAGATAATTAAGCAGGAGATACATTTGAATCAAAACTACGGGTCTATTTTTCTCCCAGAGATGTTTGTGTGTTACTGTGTGGGCTTCAACTGCAGGTGTCACTGTTAGATCTCAAATAATGGTCTGCTCTTTGGCTACAGCTGCAGTCACAATGGGCTCTTTTTTCTTACCAAAGTCACACTTGTGATAATAATGTAAAATCTAGAAAATGTGTAGTAAAGTGTAATCAGTTCAGGCTCTGAGTGTGTCTGTGTATGTGCTCGTGTGCTTCCATGTGTACTGACGGTGTACCTACACACCTACAGTAGGTGTGCATCTTGCCCCCATATAGCCCAGCAAAAGTTATCCCAGTGTCTTTATAATGAGCTCGAACACCTCTACCAATTAGATTTACAACTTTTATTCTGAATGTTTTGAAAACCTTCCATGATTTTTGGATGGGTATTTAACTTCTCCTGACCCTTAGCAAAGTGATGCTGAAATCTTTAACACAGCCAGCATCTGAAATTGTTTACTGTGATTTGCAACAACTCAGTAATTCCATTCTCTGCAAATGAATTTGCTTGGACTTCTTTGTGGTTTTTTGTTTGTTTGTTTGTTTATTTCTTATAAATATTCTCTACCTTTTTTTTTTTAGCAAACAGGACTGATTTTTCCATCATTTTTATTCAGATGACAAATAAAGTGCTTCAAGTTTGCTCTCTCTTTTTCATTACTTTTCCTTTTTTTCCTTTGCTCTTTTGTGAAGGAAAAAGGAGTGAGTGAGAAAGAATGAAAAAAGGGATTTAAAAAGTCTTAGCAAACTCTTCCTTGATGCCTAATTTGAAAATACTACATTGTTTAGAAAGTGGAAAACCCCCCTGATTCTGAGTGTATTTTGGAGTAGCTCCCCGATGGCTTTTTAAGCTAAATTTAAAAAGAAACACAATATTCTCATTACGTACCAATCTCCACAGCCTGTTCTTCCCCACCTGGATACACTGGTAGTCTGGTTCAGACACTGATTATCTCACCGTATTAACATTTATGATGCTTTGGTTTTTCTTTCTTGGCAGTACCTTTTCTGAAGTATTTATACAATTTTCTGATGTATATCCCTTGTCTAGATCACTTCATTTCTATTACTTCATTCCCAATTTTCACTTCTAAAAATGTTGTTAGGCACCTATGTGGGATTTTTTTGTTTCTTCTCAAATCCTGTCAAATTCTTTTGCTGAAATAAATGTGTTCATGAGACAGAAAAATACTCTCTCCTCAAAGCAGACAATGGAGTTTTTCACTTGCACAAATAGATGTATATATCCCTGAGTAAGCTCACTCTAACTGAATCCTGACCATTCTGGAGGGATTTAACCCTCCCTTTTTAATTTTCCTCTAAACTAAACCTAGAAATGAGAAAACATTTTGAGGTGGGCAGGAAAGGAAGGGGGAATAGAAAAATAAAGCAAATAAATTTTTGAATAAGAATGACCCATGTACTGTGACCAGAGGGCAAATGCAAATGTCTGTTTTCAAACACAGACTCGTGCATTCTTATTAGGGGTTCGTGACTGTGCCTCCAAGCACATCATTACATATTCATAAGTGTGAGGAAAATAGACTCCTTCCACATTCAGGTGTGTTCAACTAAATGCTGCCCCTTTAATCTTAAAGAACAGCTCATTTGGTCTATTTTCTTCAGTTCACAAAGTGTTAAGGGAATATGAGATAAAAGATGCACACACACAAAAAGAAAAAGAAGCAGCAATATTCCACAAAGATCTTTTTAGTGTCAACTTAAATGCACACAAATAGCAGATGATGATCTCTTTTATTGGACTAACATTTATCCACTAATATCCACACACTTTTAAAACCATTGAGACCTCCTCTTCAGGTGTTCATTTGAATAGAAATAGCTGAATGAGTGTTTTTATAATTGATCCCCTGAGTACTGAATGTCTAGTGCTGCATAACCAACATTTTCCCATTGCTGATTTTTTTTTCCAAATTGCTACTCTGCAAAATTAGGATTTTGTATAGTTTTGATAAGAAAATTAACCTTCCAAGTGCCAAATCCCCTTAATGTTCCTTAGGAACTGTTGGGATGATACAACTGAAACTTTTGTTCTCAAATGGATTTTTTCATGTATGTGAAGGAAAAAAAAATCAGTTCTTCTATAAAATTACACAGAAACTAGAGGTGTCCCTCCTAAAAACAATTTGGAAGTTGTTTGTTTGGGTTTGGTTTCTTATCATTGTTCCTTAGATAAGCAGCTGTCATCTTTAGACTGTGCTTAATGAAATGCCTTTGCTTTCAACAGCAATGCAGAAACTTCGTAGCAGTGCATTGCTGTTGTTTCACTTTTACACTGAATTAGAAGTCTGATATATTTTCAGCTTTTCTTTTTATCTTTAAATAAAGATTTTTTTGTGCAACATACATTGTGTGTCATAAGAACTAAATTTTCTAGACACTGTAAATGTCTTTTTTTTTAAAGTAGGAAAAAGTACCCAAGTAATGCTTTGCAATTTTGAATATGGGTTTTAAAAACACTTATCTTGTTGTGAAGAAAGAGAGCAGCTGAAGTTTAAAAACGTACATTACAGGTGGCTCTGCCTTCAGTAGCCCCTTGAAGGAAATGGAATTCCTAATTGATATGAAATCATTTTGTAGCAGCAACACCTGAAGAGTAGAGAGAGGGAAGAGGATATGATAATGACTGTGTGATAAAACCAGTTAGCATTTGTGTGCCATAGTAAACACTCATGAGTATAAAGAAAATACTAGCTAGCCACTAGAGATATCCACTTATGTTCATGATACAACCACTACAAACTCTAGTTCTATCAAACTAGCATCAAGCACATGATCCATCTTTAATTAATTTAATCCTATAGAGCTGTGACTCATTTTATTTGTGACTGTACAGAGAGAAATTACATTCCATACTTGCCTTGAACTTCAACCTTATCCTTCTCTATCAGTCATATTGAATAACACAAAAGCACATGCTCTGAAATTCATGTCCTGAGGTTTTTTTCCCCCTCCAAAGATTATTCAGATCTTTCTACATGTGGCTCACTCAATAAATAGCATGGAAAATGCTTCCCCCCACTCCTCCTTCTTTAGGAGAGTGAGGGGTTTTTTTCAGAAATCAAGTCTTTTTCATAATGAGTAAGAAAAATGGAAATTCTAGAATAAGGCAGAAAGATTTCTTTCCTATCCTTGGTGTAGGAAGAAACAAATCATGTCCCACTGAGGGACACAGGATAGTGCATTTTGCCTTTTTTCTCCCTGCTTTAAAGGCACACTTCGTGGAAATTACATATTCTGCATGTGCTGCTACTGTGCAGCTACTTGCTCTGCCAGTAACCTATTCCAGATGCTATGCAGGTGTCATGGTACGTCATGCAACTAAGAATACAACTGTGCACGCTGCTGGGAGGGTGCCAAAGTGCTCCTCATGACGGATTCATTTCCCAAGTTCAGGTCTTGCCAGGAAGAATATGAAAGTTCTTTTAAACATTTTTTATTTTTCAAAGAAACCAGGGCAGAACAATGCCCCCCCTCCCACATCCCACCAGGAGAAGCAGACAGTGGTGAGCGCTCCGTGAACCTTTAAAACAGCACAGTTTTGAGGGCAGGAGTGCTGCTTCACACCCTGGATGACCAGACTCGGTGTGAACTTGTGGTATTGCTGCATAAGTCTTGTGTCAAGGTTTGTCACATTGCTGATACAGCCATGAAAATATGTGGATAGAAAAAAACACTCTGTGCGTCTTGGTGGCATATCTTTCAGTTGCGAAAAGCTCCAGCTTTCATGCAAACCTCTGTCGGCCCTAACTGTGATTCTTCTCATGTACAGAGATACAGGGAAGGGCATTTCTCACCTGCCATTTCAAAACAGAGCAGTATCTCACTTTTTTCTTCAAAAAATTACGAAAATATAAAGGATTGCAAGGGCTAAATTCTAATACCTAAAGGGAAAAATCACTGGAGTTTCCTTTACCAGCAGGCTACTGGAAGGCTCTATGTGCCCTGGGTCCAAAACAGTGCTCTTGCTCTGGGAAGTGTCCCAGGGAAAGGTTTGCTTTCTGATGTCTGTGTGAAGGAGAACCTGCAGCCTCCCAGATCACTCCTCTGCTAATTGTGTAATTCCTCATCATGGCCACACTGTTCTCCTGCTTTGGTGCAAAACCTTAAGGACTCACATAGTTTATTTTGACGTACAGACTAAACACTGCCAAGCTTTGTAGAGAGCTGCTATTACCTCTTTATATTTCCTCTTATCCTTATGGTCATCTGTCAGTCTTTAAGCCCCTCTGATTTGTTCATAACAGAGATCTTGGTCTCACCAAATACCCATTTGTAAGTTTGAGAATCTTTGTGTTTTTTAAAAAAAAAAGATTTATAATTTGTAGGGTTACAGTAACATTTTAGTAACACATCAAGTTAAATTTCATTTTAGACTTGGAGCTATGTCCAGGTTACTGACAGAAAGTGCAGAGAAACAACATGGACAATCTCTTCAAATCAGTCGAACAATTTTGTGATTTTTTTTTTAACTGCAAATTTGGTCAGGTCTCAGAGAAAATTTCTATGCCTTGCACAGTTTTGTTATTTTTAACTGATTCTGTGCATGCTCTGACTTCTAAAACACAGGGGCCTCAGTGCAAGACACAAAAATCAAGACAAATCTCAGTTTGATCCATGGCCCTTCCAATCTTGCCAGCACAAGCGCCTAGGTATTTCGGGAGATTACTGTTATGCCTCCTTCCTATTTTTTTCCCTTCAATATTTCTGTTTTGTCTCACACATAAGAGGAGAGAATAAGAGAATGAAATGTCAAGAATTATCTCATTTTAATATGTGGGATTTCTGAGATTGATCCTACTGCCAGCCTGCCATTCAGCATTGCCGAGTTCCTGTCTTATCACTAGCTTTGTCAGTAAGGCCTTTGCTAATTCTTCACCATCTACAAACACAGCCCTTGTTATTATTTGTCATACTCAAATTAAGTCCCATAGTTCGGTTCTAGTATGAAATAGCTCTGCATTGGCATTAGGTTTCAAGGTTTCAACATCTTCTTGCCTTTCGCCAGTCTTGGCTTGCATTAACTCATTCTGCTGCCTTTTGACTCACCATATTTTCATTTTATGAATTTTACTCCACTGATTGAGTTCCTGCTTCATCTTCTGTGCCTTTTACTCTGGTGTGGAAGAAAGGATGGATCTCCTATATGAATATTTTCTGTGCCAGACCATCTTCCTGTGGTAATGGAATTGCCCCTTGCTGTGACTGAACAAGGGAGTTATTTTCCACCCTCCTCCCTCTTACAAAGTCACTTCTGGCTCTTAATTCCACCTTCCTCTGCTTCTGTTATGGATTTATCTTTCTTATGGTCTAATAATAATAATACTTACCTGCCTCTCCGGGGTGTTGTGAAGATTAATTAGTTAATGAGCTCTAAAGATGAAAAGTGCTGCATCATTGCTAAATATTATTGTTGTTCTTATCCTGTACAGATTGAACTCATCAATATCAGTATTTCAATTATAAATCTCTCCCTACCATTTTTCAATTAGTTTGACTAGATTATGTTATCCATCACTCAGTCTACCCTCTGGTTCCTCTGCCTTATCTCCACCTTTCTGCTTTTGAAAGTAGACACATAAAGACCATATATTCCTGTAAATAAAGGATTCACTTTTCATTTCAGAATGTTTCCGTCTCTTTTTAATATTAAAAATTAGAGTCTGCAGCAGTCATGGAACAAGGTGATAGTTTCTGCTCCTTTACCTGATGTAAAATCTTCTTTAAAGTCTGTGGCATTTCCTACTGATCACAGCACCATCAGCAGAAGCTCTGCAGGAAATCCCACGACCTCCTGGCCTCCAATACCTCTCTCCTGTTGGATCACCATCATGGGCTACATTTTTTGCCTTCTTTTAGCAGTTATCTTTGATTCTGTGAAACCTTTCTTTGCTTCTATGGATTGCAGTGGATTTGCTGAGTGAAATAAGAAGTAGGAATTCCCCAGAACTCTTCAGCTTATCCAGAAACTCTTCCTGCAGTATTGCTATCATGCAAGTCAGGAAGTACCATGCCTTGTTATTTCTTTCAAATGAATTGGAGATATGCCTGGCTGTACTCTTTGAGCAGAGTCATCAGTCAGTCCCACTGCTTTTTTTCTTATATATCCTTTCCCCTTTCACCCATGGTTCCTGTTCTGGTTTTGGATGTTGTTCAGTTTCATATTTTCTAAAATGTGCTGGAAAGATACCTTGGGAACGGAGATTTGCCTGGGACTCTGTGTCACCTAGTCCACCGTTTCATCTCTTTCTGTGTCTATTTAGTCCACACTATCCTGTTTCAGAAAACATGAGAGCTGTTACATAAAAAATGGTCCTCAGCCCTAACTCCTACAAGCTCCCTGGGTACAGATGGCAGAACCCTTGAAGTGAGGGCCCCTGTGCTGTATGGCAGGAAGGCCAGAGATGCTCTGGTATGGGCTCAGAGTTTTCCTTTGCTGTGGTGTGTTGTTTCTAGTGCAACAGGCAAGGATTACTCAGGAGCAACGCCAAGATTATAATTTTTGTACTGAGGCAAGTCTGTTTCTCTTGAAAAAGCAAAATTGTGTCCCATCACCCTGAACACACATGTGGGAGAGGATACAAATTTGGAACAGGGGCAAACTGGCTATTTACTTCACAGGTGAGTGCCCTTGGCCCAAGGTTATAGTCAGCCTTAGCTGTCCTCTCTCACTCTCCTCGGTGCTGTTTCCCATTATACAAATAATTAAGTAGTCATTGGGCCTGGGAGAGGGAGATGCCTACAACACCACGTGCCGGAAGGGAAGAACACGATCAGCCCAAACTGCTTGCAAACAAGTTTCTAAACTCATTGAGTGCTGTCAGACAGCTTAACTCTTATGTCTTCTCTCTAGACCTTGGGAAGCATATTCTTTCTTTGGAGAGGCATTGTCAGATCAAATAGAAATAATACTGTCTGAGCTTAAACAACAACTATATTTGATATTTTCTGCTGATTGAGCTGTCCAGTTGACTGGAAAGGGCTGACAGCAGAGAGAGCCCTGGTCTGAGCAGAGCAGCTCCCAGGCCAGCTGGCGAGGGAATGGGTCTGCGCCAGGTAATTATTGCCTAGTGCAGAGGTCGAAAGCCTCAGAGAGGCTGATGTACTAATGAAACACAAATGGGACATCTGTGTTCAGGAGTTCAGCAAAGCACAGAAAACAGAGCTTTGCCAGAGATATCTGTACTACTGAAAGCAAACTCACTTTCTTGAGCAAAGGGAAACCCACTGAGGTGTAAAGGCATAAGAAAACCTTTACATTGGACTTCTTTTTTTTTGCAGAACAGCTCTAAGGTTTCTAATGATTGCTCTAGACACTGCAGCATTACAGAGGGAAAATGGAGGCATCTGAATAGCACGATGCAAGGTCACATGTGGATATGAAGGAGGAGTGAGAGAAGTAGTAAAAGAAAAGTCAAGGTAAATGAGATTACTGCGAGTCCTTGACGACATGAAAGAACAGCGTGGTACTGGGTGTGTGTGTGTTGTTAGTTGTAATGCCTGTAGTTACAGATACAAATGTTAGCATATCAGTTCAGGGTCTGGTCTTTTGGGCCTTGCATAGCCATCTCATTAGAGCTGCATTTCAAAAGCTTCCCTTTTTAACACTAGGACAAAGTGCATGTATTAGATAATACACACACACACACATATATATTTGTAAAAGTGTAAGAGAGCATTTTCTTCAAAATAACCACTAGAAGGCTCCGGGCACTGACATTACTGAAATAACACTGTCATAGTCACATTTAAGTGGATATTTAAGACATGACTCATGTGAAAGGATTTTGAGTTAAAGCCTTCACATCAAGAACACTCTTTCAGACTGGCCAGGACTGATTTGAGCAGTTCCTTAGGGCCTCCCTGTCAACTTAATTTAGGTTGTGTTAGGGGATGTTATTTGCCCATTCTGGAGGTGCAGGATAGTTGGGTGAAGCGGGAGAAGCTGTGAGGCATGGAGCTGAAATTCACCTTTTGACTGGGAAACAAAGTGTAATTGTGATATCCTTCATATCTCTGCAAGTCAGAGGGTGGGGAAAGGGGTGCCCTGAGGTCCATGCAGGCACATCTGTAGCCTCACTGCAGCCAAAGGCATGTGGGAACCTCTCCTGCTACTCCCATCAGGAAGCACCAGGGACAAGGGCAGGTCTGTGCTTGAGAGACAAAAGGCCCAGGTGCTGGTGCTGCTTGGCCTTACTGGGTTCTGGGCTTCAAAAGAGGCGAACCATCTGGGCATCAGAACTAGCCTCCATATGAGCAGCTGGTCAGCAGGGAGGGAAAGCCAGACTTATCCTTGCCCTTTCCCAGATTCATTCTCTTTCACTAAGTCAGCAGTAAGGAAGGCAAAAATTAGCTTAGCTGGAGCTGCTAGACCTGGATCTCTCCCAGCCACAGAGAACCTTGCTGTATCCCCCTACCCAGAGTTACAGAGGTGCTCTCAGAGTGGCTTGACTTGGCACTAGGTGTCCTTCTCTGCAGCGATAAACACAGTGGAAGAGGCTTGGTGGGCCTGCAGGTTCTCCCTGTGAAGCTGAGTGCAGCACTTCTCTAATATTTCATTGCAGTGTCAGTGTTGGTGTAAGCTGACATCTGACACAAGAGGAATCCAGGACCTTCTGGCCTGAAGGTGTGTATGAATGCTGGCACAGAGGTCCTGACTATGAAATGTCATGAATAAACTTTGCTTAAAAGTGATCTCTAAAAATAAATAACCAGAAGAGTAGCATAGAGTTTTCTTTCACACCTTCTGGGTTGCTCATTCTGAACATTTTCATTTTGCCCATAAACTATTTGATAACTCATTTTAGAATTAATGCCTCCAAATATGAAGAATATATGCATATTTCTTCCATTATATAAAGATGATAATCAACAATGGCAGGGTTAGGGCATTTGCAGCACAGAAAATCTGAGCTGAAACTGGCTGGTGCTGAAACACCTCAGGTTGTGACCTGATCAAATCTCTGTGACAAGAAAAAAGGAGACTCTCGGGGAAATACACACTGGTTTTGGTGCTTTGCAAGTGCACTCTTCCCATTCAGAAACTTCTAAATCTCTCTCACGGCAGAAAGAACTTCATGTCTGGCTTCTGAATGAGGCACAGCCAGCGGGTCTTTAGCACTGACATCTTATGGTATTACCTATAAGAACAGGGGTTTTTCCTGTGTCCTCCTTGTAGCCACCAACTCAGCTGATTATGTTCAGCATATCTAAAACGTTCTCCTGTTTGCCCACCTGCACAGAGTATTCCTTGTCTTCTGTGGTATGTTGCTGTATCACGCTCCTTTGCCTTGTTTGGACAATGATCCTCATCAGCACTAAGCTTCGTTTCAGTGATGGATGAATCATAAGTGTTTAAAATTGAACTTCTGTTTACTGAACGTGGTTTCGCTAAAGGTGCAATTTTTATGTAATCTGGTTTTTTTGTAGGAAAAAACCTACCAGCCTGCAGCTGGACAATGTAATGGGGCACATAAGACAATGTTGCATTCTGCTGCTGCTTTTAGGCCCTGCTTGGATTCTTTTCCTATGATTCTCATATTACTAGTTGTTATTCAAGACTTTAGCAGATGACCACTTATGTTTAGCGGTGTACTTTGGTTGCTGTCCTAGCCTGCTTCTGTTGCACTGTGAATGCTGCCCACTATGGCAAGTTCTTGGTTACTACATTTATGTCTATTTGCAGACAGGTCCAACTTGTCTGGAGAGGCAGCTTGATAGCAATGAGTCAATGGCTACTGGATCAGTTGGAACCTTGTCTAAATGAACACTGGATTAATTGATATATCTGAGAAAAAAGAATTGCTGGAAATGAAAATAAACTAATTCTTACTGAAGAGAAGCAGCTTTTTGTTGCTTCTGACTCTAGAGAAAACTCACGGGAGTAAATACATAAAGTATACTCGTCTACTGCTGTGATTAAATCTTAACTCACTTGTTTGAACTACCTGTGAAAAAAAAAAAAAGTGGTGTCTTTTTTGACTTGTCCTAGTTTTGGCAGAGGATGCCTGCCCTTTTTGCTAGCAGGAAAGAGAAATTTAGAGGAGCCCTGAGTGGTAAAATCCCAGGAAGAGGGAGGAACAGTAGTGCAGCATTGTGCAGCAGAGCTCTGGAACCAAATAATAAATAATAAAACCAAATCAATCTAGATAAACATGAAATAGTCAACATAGCTAAGAAAGAATGCCACATGTTTTTTTGTTCAATACTTTATTAACAGAAAGAAAGATTGAGAAACTGGAAAAGAGCTGGGTTCACCCTCCTTAGCATTATGTAGAAATGCTATTCTGTAGTACAAGAAATGATACTAGATAGTTTTATTCATTCAGATAGTGTTCATCATGTCCAGTCTTCTCACTGATGAACCTGGTTTCTGGCTATTCAACTTTAAACCAAATTCCAGATACAGCCAGTGCAGTCTGTGCCAACACACATCTGAACAGCTACTGTCAAGGTATTAATTAGTCCCTGCTATGATTTCTGGGGTTTAGTGGACACAAACAAAAGGAGAGCAAGGTGTTCCCTGTAGTGAGGGACTGTGCTGGCCATTTGGCCAAGACAGAGGCTGGTTGGGCACAGTCAGCTGAATTAGTAAGGTGACTGGGAGTGTGGAGTCAGCTCCAACAAAAAAGCTGCATCAAACCAAAGTATGGACCTGGAACGCATACTGCCCTGGAAAAGGTGGCTTCAGCTAGCACACAGGTGTAAGAAGAGACCTGCTGCGCAGAGATTGTTTGTGGGATTTTTTTTCACACTACTTCTGGCCATTTCAAATGTGGGAATTTGAAGTCTGCTACTTACTGAGCACTGTGGAGCGTATTGCCCTCTTAGCCAAGGTTTATGCTGCTAACTGTTCTCTCAGCTAAGTCTACAACTGGTGTGGAGACCAGCAGGCAGAAGCTAAAATAGTAATTTTACCTGCCTTATCTGTTGCTTTTCTCTCTGTGTACTGTATCTAGAGTTGTAGTTTTTTTACATTTTCTTTTTAAAATTGTTTTTAACTAATACCTGAAAAGAAAAGGAAACATCCCAGACAGCCTTTGGAAGCCAGAATTATCTTAACTCATTTAATCCAGATCTCAGCCCAAATCCTTTTGAATTATTTTTTCAGAAGAAATGGTTAGCCTGAAAAATCTGGAGTACTGCACCATATCTCCAGCTGGGTGGCTTTGTTTAATCTACTCAGTGACTCTACAACACAAAAATTAGCTCATTTAATATGAGGCAATGTAGATGAAGCTGGAATCATTTGTCCTAACAGCTTTGGGGGAGATTATCAAAAGAAACTAGAACTGAAGCCTAGAGAGAAGAGAGACAAAATCCGTCCAAGTTCTCCCGACCATCAGTGTCAGTGGAAATTACAGACAGTGGTAACCAAATATGAGGTTTCCCTTCAGGAAAAAAAAGGGTATAGAGGTGGGGCCCCTTCTTTGGACAATTCCTCCAAGTACAATTTCTGCTGTGCCAGCAAAATGAAGATGTGTTCAAGATGAAAATCTATTGCCTGGAAAGAAAAAGATGCTTCTAATACCACATGAAAAGGGCAGTCTGGGCGTGTGAGAGGTCAGCTTGTAGGAGGGGGTGACTTTCCACAGGCTTTCAGGCAGCAGTTGCCCCACAGGGTGAGGTAGATTCAGTCTAAGCTTGTCCTACCCTCATAACTCAACAGTTTAATGTTCCTCTGTGCAGTTCCATAGAAAATCCCAATCTGCATTCCTTAGAAAGGGAGCACAGCTGAGTTTTTGAAGCCATCAAAACCTACTTGCGCTCATGTCCTTGAAACTGTTCTCAAAATAGCTCCTGGCTTGGACTTGCAGGCAATTTGTCAAAGGCCTTCCTTTGTTTTTGCTGTACTGTGTGGAAGCTCCACCCACACCTCAGAGGACAACATGCAAAGGACAGCCGTGTTTTCAGGTCATGTAAATTTTCAGAAGAGTCTTCCAGTGGCCCTATCCCTCCATTCTTTCCCCGTGTCTGTCAAATAAATAACTGCCTACTTTCTCTGTATAGAGGCAGATCCTCTCTACCAGGAGGTGCTTGCCCTCTTTTGGTGACCGGTGAACGGCTCAGTGTTTGTTTCTCAGAGCTGCCTTAGTGCATCTACCCCTCGCTGGCTCCACAGTCTGACTGGGGTCAGTGAAGCGTGGGCTGAGCAGCACCAAATTAAACAGTTTGCTGGTTTTGACTGGGGCAGAATTAATTTTCTCCATGGTGACTGGTATGGGGCTGTGTTTTGGATTTGTGCTGAACATAGTGATAATAATACAGAGATATTTTTGTTATTGCTAAGCAGTGTCTGCACAGAGCCAAGGGCTTTTCTGCTTTCTGTATTGCCACACTGGTGAGGAAGTTGGGGGTACATGGGGGGTTGGAAGGAGATACAGCCTGGAGAGGTCACCCCAAACCGACCAAAGGGATATTCCAGACCAGGTAACACCATGCTCAGTACATAAAGTGGTAGGAAGAAGGAGAAAGGGGGGAACATTTGGAGTGATGGTGTTTGTCTTCCTAAGTAAGCATTATGTGTGATGGGGCCCTGCTCTCCTGGAGATTACTGAACACCTGCCTGCCCATGGGAAGCTGTGAATTAATTCCTTGTTTTGCTTTGATTGTGTGCATGGCTTTTGCTTTCCCTTTTGCTTTGAGATAAACTGCCTTTATCTCAACCCATGAGTTTTTGAGCTTTTACCTTTCTGTTTCTCTCCCACATCCCGCTGGTGGGGGAGTGAGAGTGGCTGAGAGGGGCTGGGCTGCTGGCTGGGGTTAAACCACAGCAAACAGCTACATTTTTATCATCTTTGAGGGCACACCTACCTCCCACCCTTCGCTGCAGGAGTGTGGTTCCTGCTCATGAAGGCAGTCATCACTTGGGCAGGGACTGGGATCTCTTTCTTGGTGTTATGGAGCACTGCAGGTGCTACACCCCTGCTGTGCCACTGGACAGTGGGATCAGCCAAGGGTGTGGATGACCATGCATGTCTGGGCATGGCTTCCACTGAAAACAATGAGGAAGGGCTGGCACTTATGCCTCCCGTTAAGGTCAGCTGCCCCAGACACAGCAGAGCCTTTAGAGGGAGGGGAGAGAGGCCATGTTCTGTCTGGCCAGTTTTTCTGGCTTTGCTTGTTTGAGGTTTTGTTTTTGCCATGCTGTGAGGAGCACAGAGGCCTTGACCACTCTTCAGATAAGGACAGCCAGGAAATAACTGTTTGAGCAAGTGGATATCAGTGATTTGGGCACAAGGCTCCAATATTTTGGCTCCTGACTTTGCTGTTGGCCTGATGGAGGACTTGAAACAAGTCACAGCACATTTCTACTATGCCCAGAGAACACGTATAAAAGCAGTGTCGTTCACCACATCCCTCAGTCTATGGATGAAGGTTGCTGTAGTCAAGTGTTAATGGTGGGATCCTTGTTTCTCTTCTCTTTGATTTGCTTTTATTCACAGGTTTGCTGCCTGGTGGCTGTGTGGTAGGGTCTTCAGCCTTCCTTCTGACTTACATCTAGTACTGACAGAGCAGAGAGATATTGTTGCCCCCTGCCCTGACCTCTGAATACTGCTTTCAGCTTGCTCAGGCTCAGCATGACCTTGGGTGCGTGTGGCAATGAAAGAACAGGACCAGTGGAAGCATCAGGAATGTTAACAACCACAGACCTGTTTCACAAATGCCTGTAGATTTAGGCATGATTGGATTATTCAAGGTGTTCTGCTAGCCTTGAGCCGTCAAGGGAAAGGTCTCATTGTGGCACTAAGATGGGAGATGCTGAGCTCCTTTGAAACTCTGGCTGCAAACATGGCTGTAAGAAGAGCAAGACTTCTGGTGCTCTCAGAAACCTAAGCCTGAGACATATAAATAGGACCTGAGTGCTGCTAGAAGAAAGTCTGATGTGGCACTGGGTGCTGAGAACTGGAAAATGTGACTCAGAGCTGTACTTCAGCCGTGGCTCAGAGCTGTGAAAATGGTTATCAAAGGACACTGTTGTGTCTGAGCTGTCTTTCACACACTCATCATGCTGGCATGAGTGATCACTTAATATGGAGCACAGCAGAGAGGTGGGTGATACCACGTGAAGGCAGCCAGGGGCCAGGGTGAGTGCTGACAGAGATGTTGAGAGTGCCGACAATAAAGGGAACGCTGCCTGAGCCTAGTTTTGTGCTCTGAGTAGATAGTACTATACAGAAAAGGCAAAAAAATCATGCTTGAGTCTTCTAATAAATTTTATACTTTTACTTAAAAGTGGAAAAAACAAACAAACAAACAAAAATCCCCAAATAGGCTTTTAATCTTCATAAGTGCAGATGATCTGTACATTCGACAAAAAAGCGCTGTAGAAAACACACACACACCTTTTAACTAGTGAGCAATTTAAAGACTAATAGGATTCATCCATAATTACATAGTTAAGTAAAATTTATGTATGAAGGAATTAACTGATTTCCCTGAGGGCAATATAAACCATAGAGACAGTGCTCTCATTTAAAAGTACCATCTCAGTGTTAAAATACTTTGTCATTCTTCTGTAGTGATGGTTAGGTGCTGTGAGAGCCACATGGAAGTTTATTTACTGATCCACAGACAACTGATAACAGATCTCTGCTTTGTTTGGAATAGAAAACTTGAACAGCTTGTCTGCACCTCTCCACTCGGACATTAAATCAACATGGCTCTATTAGTGGCCCTAGGATGCCAGCTGAGCCATCTCTAAGCCTGTCACCGTGATGTCTTCATCTGTAACCAGAGCAGACGTGAGCTCCTGGCAGCTTCGGGAGGTGACAACAAATCCAATTAGCTCCTCTCCATGGCGCCACAATACTACTGTGAAACGGCCTGACAGGGAGGGTGGCTGCAATACCCTGCACAGTGGGCCATATCCTTCGCATTTAAAAAAAAAATAAATAAAAAAACCCTACCAGCACTTAATTGCTGGAGTGACTTTCCAGGCGGTTGCTGGAACCTTGTGCACAATCTGGTCAGAAATGTGAGCTGTCCTGGAGGGCTGGATCATACACAGCTTGGGGAGGGCTTTGCAAAAGGATAAAATGCTCCAAGAGAATAACTCTGTGCCAGCACTGACATCTCCCTCCCTCCGTCCCAAGGAAATTTCAGTCTGGAAATCATGCAAAAGCCAACATCTTCCCTCTTGAGTCCCATGTTTCATAGAGATGGGGACTTTTGGTGCCTGGAGGTGGTGTGTGCTCCATACTGTCTCTTTTGGCTACGGTGTAAGCCAAAAGATGGAAGCAAAGTCCTGACTCCAGACTTTGTCTGCTGGAAGGAAAGTGGGGGCTGTTCAGAGGATTTAGGATTTGGGAACAGACAATTAAGTGAAATATTTTGAACGTTGACTGAGAGGGGTTGGTAACACTGCTCAGAAGCTGAGGCTGGGCAGGCTGAACTTGGACAGTTGTATTTAAATACAGATTCCTTCCTCCTAAGCTAGTTAGCTAGTGCAAAGGAATATCTCACATGCTGATTAAAAGTTGCTGATGTCCCATGAGGCACGATGCATTTAGTCATTTAATTCTAGACTCTTACTAATGTGATATTTTTGCTTTTTTTTTTTTGGCCAATACTTCTATGTAAAAGTGCAAGGTGAAGTAGGCTGGGGAAAAACAGAGACTGGATTTATCACCCTCTTGAGTGAGAAACTAAATCTAGTTTCCTCTATTTTTTTCTTAAGGTCATAGAGGCTGTCAGTAAAACCTGTGCATGCCTGCTGCAGAAACACTGTATAGTTGAGAAGCGAGAATGCTTCCCAGTGTTTGTGTTCCCCTATTCTCCAACCCAATTCATGTTTCAGTGTTGGAGGCTATTAGGAATCACTGTAACCATAAAGCTTCTATTAGAGAAATAACTCAAGTTAACAACTACTTTGATTTCTCTGCTTCCCGTGGAGTGGTGAGCCTGCAGTTGCATCAAGGTAACTCTGCTACCTGCAGTCTAGTGACCACAGTCACTAGACTAAATCAGACATTTCTAACACCATTAATTCCGTGTTCCAAGTTAGAGAGGATGTGCCTGTTTGAGTCTGTGTTAAAGTTTAATGCTAACAGAGCTGGTTTATAGGTGACTGAACTCACAGGAAAGATGCGTCCAGCAAAGCAACAGTAAAAAGATTGCATTGCCACATGTCTGCAAACATGTTTGAATGAAGAATCTTAATTCCTCCAAGGAGAGCATGCTTTAAAGCCAAGCAGAAGATAGTGTTCACCTGGACCCTGGACCTGCCTTATCTGTGCAGTTACTGGTGATGAGGTATTTAATGCAGAGAAAACCAACTCAAACCCTGCAGAAATGGTATTGAGAGGAAGCAAGTATTACTGTGTCCAAAAACTTCAATACATATTTCTTAACTGGTGCTTCTGGTGCTCAACTTCTGTGCTTTAGAAGTGCTGTGAGATCTGTGAATATTTCAGCAATAGTCATGATTTTTGAGGATGGATTTCTCCAGGGAGAGCATATTGCAGCAGCATTTGCCTTCCAGAGCCAAGCACACACTCCAGTCAATGGGAAGCAGTTGGCAAGCCATCTCTCTCTTGTCAAGAAGCCAGTTGTTCTGTTGTCTCCTGCCACATCCCTGAGGAATACCTGTGGGCACTGGCAGCCACACAGCTGATGAGAGAAAGGGAAAAAGGTATAACTGGGATAAAACAAAGGATTTTTTTTTTTAGCAGGAGCAGCTTGTTGCAAATATACATTGTCAAATCGAACTCATTCCAGATGAATTGGGCACAATATCTAGGCATGTGGCTGGTTTACAGAGCAACCAAACACTCAGTGAGCTTTGGAACTAATGGACTGATTTTGGAAACCAATCGAGTGCTGCCAGGCCCAATTATTTTCAGCAACATCTTTCTGTTACCAAAATGTGGCAGTGTGGACTTTGGCCTGCTTGGTAAGAGATCCTCTGTTAGCTCACTGATGAGCACAATTCAGACTGCAGACCTTGAAATGGGCCTGCACAGCATGGAGAACAGCATACTCTCCCTGATCATCAGCATAAGGCTATGTCTTAACTAGCAATTAGCAGTGGTAGTGGTTAAGCCTGAGTTTTATTTTAAGGAAATCACACATATCCTGTGTCAAACAGTGTAGTAGGAAGTTGAAGGAAAGCCTTACATTCTTCAGGATGAGACTGCAAACAGGTGATGGGATAGTCTTAGCTACCCCAGCTTTGGATATTCATGGACTTTGATTCATACAGCAAGCAGAAAATTTCAGGGAGAAACAATTCTAGAGATCTAGAGCAGGATGTGAGACCATAGAGCTGATTTGTTGGGAAAATGTGCCCAGCACATCTCACACCACAGGATGCTCAGCTGGTCTTACCTGACCACAGAAATCACAGTCATGCCAGCTCTGCCAAGACAGTGGTGGCTGATGTAGATACTTTGCAGTGAGTCTGGTTGATGCAACTCATGAGTCAGCTGAGAATTTACACTATTGTGTGGCTTTAAGGCAAGAATTTGTGTGGTTTTGCTGGTGGTAGCTAAGTTTTGCTTTGCCAATTTAGGAAGGCTGAAGGAATATCTATAAAACAAAACTTAATGATTGTTACTTCTGTACTGGGCATCACAGAAGCTTTTGCAGAACCTTTGTCTCCTACCCTTCTCAAAGTTACATACTCATAATGTGCTTACAGACAGCAGTACTCCAAGCATGATGACTTGATGCACAGCATGCGAGGAAAGCTTGCTGTGACACCTTGGCAATGGGAAATAGAACAGGCTTTTCTGTCTTTTCTATTGTCTCCCAGAGTACAATTTTTATGAAGATTGCAAAAAAAGGCTGGGCATAAAACACTGAGTCTTACAAGGTGACTGGACACTGAAAATGACACTGTGATTGCAGAGACTTGAAATACAGAAAGTCCAGATATATTCTGTCTGGGAAATTAGTGGGAAGAAGCAAAGATATTGCTGCAGTGACAGCATTAAGATTTAAAGAGTAGGGAAGAAGTGGAGAAGTTATTTGAGTGAGCTAGGAATGGAGGCAATATCAGTTGATAGCTGAGGGTGATAAAAGCACAAGAGAAACAGGGGAAGGCAGGAAACAGGAGACCATGGTCTTCTAAGGTAGGTGCATCAGGGAAACACAAAGGTGATTTTCTTTATTTTATTTTGCTTTTATTTTTGGATGGGGCCCTGAGCAACCTGGTCTAGTGGAAAGCTTCCTTGCCCATGGCACAGAGGTTGGAACGAGATGATCTTTAAAGTCCTTGCAACCCAAACCATTCTATGATTCTGTGATTCTCTTTCCTGGAGGAAGAGAATACCAGCTAATAACCTTGGCTGTATGGAGCCCTCCAACCTGCTTCTCCAGGCCAATACAAACTGAATGCCCATACTGAAAGCTCTACCTTTCAGCTGTTTCTACTTAACAGTAAATATTGGCTACAATTACGTTTCCTGAAAATTTTTAATTTGAACCTGTATCAAAGCAAAACATATGGCTTCAGTTATCAGGAAGTTTGGGAAAATTTAGCTGCCTAGATTATCACAGGAGCTGATAAACAATTCTTGAAACACTCTTTAAAAGGAGATTTGTATAAGAAATTTTGCCCTTTGTTAGAGGACTGACGGTCTTCTCTCCTCTAGAGGTCTCTGAGATACTGCTTTCCAAGATTTGACAGCAAAAATATTGTTTTTTTTCTTGGAAAACCCTCATCAGTTCTCATCAATTCAAGACAATATTTGCTGTCTTGGAGGAGGAGTTTCTAAACAGAGTCATTCTCTTTGTGGGATGCAGCCAGCTGTGACTGGGACTTTCTTACTGAAATCACTGAGACACACACTGTGGGTGATGGTGTTTGCATAGTCCTCTGTAATTTCAAAGCTGTCTAATCAGAATAGTATGTCTGTGAGCATTCCCAACCCATTTAAAGGTTGGAGAGGTATCTCACAAGAGCTGGCATTAGTCAAGCAGCTCCCTTCCCTCAGCAGGCAGAGGGTCTGTTCTGATAGCCTCAGGGAGCCTATAGTTTAAATCAAATGGATTTTGTTGACTTGTTTCTTCTCATGAAGTTTTAAATATGTCAGAGGTATCTGCCTCTGTTGGAAGCAGAAGGTGGTTTACACAGTCGTGTCACCAGACCTTCATCTGACTCTGTGATTTCCTCTCTCTAAGTTAAAGAGAACTCAACACTTTTAGAAGTTATAGTTTTACAGTCTCCTGGGTTCTCTTCCAGCTTTGGCTCCTGGTAACAGTGGAATCCAAGCTTCTTAAAAAAACTGTTCTGAAATGGGACTCTTGGAAAGATACAGTGTTGTTATGAAGCAAATAGTCAGCAAAGATGGTGGCACATCCAAGACAATTTCCCTTTGGTTTTTGGCCAAATCCTCTGGTACTTATGTAGATGCCATCTGCATCTTTTCTCTGTGGTATTGAAAGTCCTCATAGGCTTTAGGGCTCCTCTAGGCAAAGAAATATAATTGCACCAAAAATCATTATTTGAATCACAGCCCAAAGTTTCATTCAGGACACCAACTTCAGGGAATACTCATTTTCCCTGATCTCTTCTATCCAGCCTTTTTTTTATCTACCTAAATGCCACCTTCCCCAGGCTTGTAATATTGCCGTGCTGAGTCCTTACATATTACTCCAGTGCCCAGGAGTCCCATTCATGTAGACTTAACATGAATGTTTTAGGGGCTAACCACAACAATAACACTGGTTTTCTCTGGTCACTTAACAAACAGAGCAAGGAGAACATTGTTTGACTAGTTTGACTTGATAATATTGGAAGCTTTTTCCAACCTTAAAGATTCTATGATTCTACAAGGCTCACTCAAAGTGGCATTCAAGGCAAATTCCTGCTCTGAAAACCATTTGCCTTGAAGGTGCTCGAGTTAGGATATTAATGCAAGATTATTTAAGATATATGAGTGGAGCAATGGGGAGAACTTCATCCCCTCTTGAGGCCCTTGGAACTGATCTAGATGATTTTTTCCTGCTTCCTCTATAGCATTTGTTCAAAAACCTCCTTTGCTACATGGCACAACTTCTTCAGAAGAGAGCGAAGTGCTGCTTCCTGGTGCTTGATTGCTCTGTTGTGTTCCTCAAGGAATTTAGTGATTAAATACTGTGCAAATATCCCTCCAAGTGGCCTGGTACCATGAGGCAATGCAGTTCAACACTATTTAGTGATATAGTTCCCACCACCCAAGTAAAAAGTGTCATGTTCATGTGTCAGTATTGCACGTGAGAAAACATGCCCTGTAACTTTTCCAGAGTAGTGGCATCTTCTGCCTCTTCTGAAACCATTCACAGTGATTTCGGGGGTAGAGCTGCTTCTCTTGCCTTTACATATTTCCAGGAAGAAGCTGAGTATCAAGCCCCTGTTAGCTGGGTTTGGAGAGTCTTTCTTTTCACCCTGGAGGCTTCACAGCTTCTGGCAGCTTTGGAAACAAGCTCAATCAGGATTCAGTCTCAGGCCTCTCACCTGGGGCTATGAAACATTGCTTCCAGACCATTGAGTGATTTTGTAGGTGATTTCTAAACATGCAAAGAAAATTAAATGATTCCTTCGAATATCCTTAGCCAGAAGAATGGCTCAGAGGGTTATTGAATTTTTTTCTTTTTGAATACAGAGTTCTTGTTTATTTGAATGCTACATCAAAGCTGAGAGAAAAGGCCATTGTGCCTGTGGTTGGATTGGCATTTTCTGTACCAGCATTGGCCAAAGGCGATCCGTCCTCTTGCAGGCTCTCACACATGATGCAATGGGGAATGGGGGAGGGGGAAAACCTGACAGACAAGCAGACAGATCAAACACAACACTTCAAAGAGAAGAAAAAATGCAAGAATGAAGCAATCCGGCACTACAGTCCCTCAATGCTATGAAACAAAGCAGACAACCCTCTACACATGGCCATTCCTGCCATCCAGAGACTGAGGCTGTATACATGAGATCTTACCAAAAGCACTAGGGAGTGGTCTCTAGTGACTACATGACCAGTTATTGCACTATCCGTGCTCAGACACTCTGAGGGGCTAATTAGTGCTTTTAATATGTAAATCAGAGCCTGAACAGATTAAATCTAGGGGAAAAAAATAACCCAGCTGCTGAATATGTTGTTTTAATTATTGCTCTAAAGAAAATATGGACATGGCTGAAGATGATGACAGAGAAGAACCTCTAATACTGCCTTATAGAAGTTGTCCCTGAACATAGAAAACTAGTAGGAGAAGCTTGGTGCTGAGCTGGAGCAGAGGAGGAGCAGCAGAAGCATATGCAGGGTTAGCAGAGTTCTGCTGACTTCACACTCCATCCCAGTCTTGGGTCCTCCAATCCCACCAATGGAGTTTTCAAAATCATCTTAGTATATATATGTGCCCAAAGACTCAGTCAGGATTTCATCTTGCTGGCTGTTGTTGAAACATGGGGAAAAGGGGAACAGAGTTTTGGGGGAAGGGGGCAGAAGGATTAATACCACATGTTACACTGCAGAGATGAAAGTCTGTAATCTGTTTGCCTCCAGATGTGCTTGCATCCTTTATATTACAAGGGGACAGGTCTTGGAAAGGAATAAATATTTAATTTTCTCAGACCGAGTTTGTCTGAAGGCAGAGGAGAATTTAGCTAGGATGGGCAGGAAAGAGTGATTAAGAAGAATAGAAGAAGGGAAGGGACAGATTGGATGATTACTTATGTTTGATGTAAAAAGCTCTAAACAGGAAAGAGGCTATTAACTTTTCTAGAGCTGTGTCCACTGATACTGGAACGAAATAACGTGCACAGCAAGCCTGGACCGCAATCCTCTCTGCCAAGTGTGACTTGAGAGGAGGAAGTTTGCTTTCCAAGAAAAACTTTTCAGAAAGGAGGGCATCTGTATGCCTCAAAGGCCTCTTGCGTTATTCAAGTCAGAGCTGCCTTCCAACCTGCCTGAAGGAATTCAGAACAACTTTCCTCTGTGTCAGTTGCCGAGGCTCTTTTGCAGCCTCTAGTAAAGTGAACATTTTTCTATGGATCAATTTTTAGCTTCTGTCAGTATTGAAACTGAACTTCTTTCCAGAGAGCAAGGGAATAGCAGGTAATTATATTTCCTTTGAACATACATGCCCTTTTATCTGTGCCCTTCTGCCTACCTGTCTGCCTGTCTTCTTATTTATCTGTGTATTGTAATTAAATATGGGGAGTTGGGGGAGAGCAAAATTCCTTTTCCCGTTCTTTTTCTCTCTTTTCCTTCATTTTGCTGCTATCTAGTATAGATGCATTGCTTGAAACAGATGGTTAAAAATGTCTTTTGTTGTTCTCAAAATATACATATAGAGATACAGGCACACATATATCTATATATGTGCATAACTGTATCTTTTAGGTCATATAATAGACTACTTCAGTAGAATATTTCATCAAGTGCTTCTGATAAACTATAAATACTAAGTTGACTGCTCTAGGTTTCCTGGGATATAGATATGCCTTCTTGATAATTTTTATAATGTTGTTTTAATAGAGCACAATTTACTCTTCTCCTAGTTCAGTCTTTCATCCTGTTCTTTCTGTCCTCTGCTCCCTGATGCTGCACTGTGGATGTCCTAGAAGCTAAAAGAGCCTCTCCAAAAAGGTTTTTGCTTTAACCCATATAACACAGTAGCTGTTAGATATGATTTTCCCAGTGTCAGCTCTTCCTTTGTAAATCAAGAATGTCTTCAATGGAGCAAACCTGCCTGCACATCAACCTACATTAACCTGCCTAGTTAAATTCTTGAACTCCTTGGAGGGACAGAGAAAACCAAAACCCCAAACCCCCAAGCCAAAAATCTCACTGCTGTGGATCTAGTAAGATGCATTCTCTAGCCACCTTAAGACGTGTGTATGTTTTTCTCTCAATTTGAAACTTGGATAATAGCATGAGATTTTGTTACCTTGCCTGGGAAATGGCCAAGATGGACCTCAGTGGTGCCAGGCTTGGGTGATCCTCCCTTTAGTTAATATTTACTGTCTCACGTATCTCCCAGTTCACTTGGGAGTTCTCTCGTATGCTGTGTAGAGTCTTGTCTTGAGCAGAATGTTACCAAGGGAGCTCAATGCCCATCTAAGCAGTCCAGGAATGCAGTGCTATCCCCCAAACCCATCCTTTCTTCAAGGAGATCTAGAAATACGGGTGAAAATATCGCCTTGCCTGCAGCTAAACTTGGAATTTTGGAGTGACAGTTGCCAGGTCATGAGGCTAAGATGTTAATTTTGGGACATCACTGGTTAGAACTTGTCTGGCCATAGTTACAGCCTTGCAAGTCCCAGCTCTTAAGTGTTGTTATTAGTATGGCGATTTCTGTCTCCAGATGAGCCTACTTTGAACATAGGATATTGTGTTCGTTCCAGCAAAATCAACATCTCTATTTGATCATGCTGTTTTTTGTGCTAGGTCTTCCAGACTAGGACAGTTCCTATTTTTTCTAGCTATTAACTAAGACAGAGATTCCCCATCAGCCTGCTATTGTTTTGTGTCTTCCTGCAATAGCAGACCAGAACAGAATGTTGCAGAAGCATCCATTGCAGATGATTTTTATCAGGTTTCCTGTGGACTAGGTCCAAGTGGAGAATTAATGGTTAATTCTGCAGGACGTTGTCCTGAGATTCACAAAGGCATGAAAGAAATCTCAATTGTTTTTGTCAATTTTTTACAATCTTGTAATTAATAAACAGACACAAGCTGCTGCAGCAGCCAGTCCTCTATCATTTACCTGTAGCTAAAAATAATTGCTAGAAATGATATTTTGCTGATATTTCAAATCCACAAATGCAACTGAATTAATTTGCACTAGACACTTTCCATTTTAGTGTCTGTATACACATATATAAAATATAACCACATCCATATTTATAAGTATGAAAATGAATATATTTTGTACCTAGAAATATTCCCGCATACCTTTTGACTTGTCATTGAGAAATACACACAGGACTCAACAGTAAGTAATAAAAACAGCAGAGGTGATATCCTAGGGTTTGCCATCCCTGCATATTCGTTATGTGGTGGAGGAGAGCCCTGACAGGGTGAATGTCCTTGAATGGGTGTCCTGAACCAGCAGCTTGGAGTTTTTGGCTATGGTGGGGGGCAGTCCCACTTCATCTCTTCAACACATGCTTGAGCACGAGGATGATGTTCCCATCCCAAATGACAAAGGTGACCCATACTCATAACCAGGCTTAGGGGTCTGATAAACTGTTTGACTTCAGAAATCTGATCCCATAAAAATAATTAAGCACGTGCTCATCTTTAAGCACATAAGTCCTACTGTCTCAAAGCCACATTGCCCAAGCAGTGTCTGACCAAACAGTCCAGGCATGCTTGTCCCCTCAGCTCTTTACGGTGTCCCTCTTTTTCTCCATTAGGGGAAAGGTACACCTCTCTGCTTGCCAGCCAGAATTATGCCCCAAATAATTAAGTCTAAAAAAGTGTAGCCTGCTGAAAGGTAGGGACATTTTGACAAACAATACTGTCATGAAAAAATTGTGTCCAAGCACTTGCTTTCTTCCTCAAAATATTTTCACTACAAAGATAGCCATTTCATTATATATAAGCATAATTTTAATGAATGAGCAAATGCATTCAACTGTCTGGGGCAATGTGATGTGTATCTATATGTTAGGATAAATCTATGCACACACACACTCACTGATAAGATGTGTCTTTTCTCTTACACTGAGGGATGTATAATATTTCCTGGGAATTGTATTTTTTCCCTATATTACAAAACTATAGAAAACATTACTATATCTCTAACTGAGAACTATTTCATGCTTTAGCATAGCCAAGTGTCTGCAGGCAGAGATAAGCCATGATTTCCCATTTTCCTCTGCAAAATTAGTGATCTAAAAGCACAATAAACCCATCACCTTGTGTCACCAGTGGGGGTAGTGGAAAGCATTAAGTTAAATAATAATAATATAACAAGTATTAATGGGGAAAAAACTGAATAATGTATGTGTATGAGTTCTCCACAATTTGTTGGGTTTTTTTTTTTTGAACTTGAAAATAGTTTTGAGAGAAAGATAAATTTCTGATATATTGTGGATGGATTCACAGAAATTTAATTCAATGAAAAAAAAGGTGACCAGTATCCAGTGACAATTTGAAGCTGATATTTGCAACAAAACTGGCGAAAAAAAAAAAGAAGGTAGTTTAAGGGAATCTCTTTGATCCTTTTCATTCCATGTTTTTAGATCACTCTTTATTGTCTGGAAAATGCCCTGGGTAACACATCTCTTTAACAGGTAATAATTTATAGGGGTTATCTTGATGTTATTTTTCTGTTAAACTGTTTTTAAGGCAAAATCATACCCATTTAAATAGTTATAGGGTTGGTTTGGGGATTTTTTTTTTTTTTTGCAAATTTTAATACCTGTTTTTTAAAGCCTGGTGCCAAACTGGTTTTCTCCCCTGCTGGTGAGTTTTGAAGAATAAATAGGGGAAAAAAACCCTTCCACTGACACAGAACATTGGCTCTTAGAGGGTAAATGTGGGGCTCCCCCCACTTCTCAGCTTTTTAGAGGCTCAATATGCCTAACTTTGCACAAAGCCCAGCTCGAGGAACAAAGCCTGTGGACCACCACCGGGAAGTGGTATTAGTCCTCTCCGCAGCCTTCCCACTGTGGATGCATGCTCAATTCCCGGATAAATGCACCTTTTAAACTATATTAATGTAAAAGTTTTATTTGAAAGATGCCAGCTGTGGTCCTAGCCCAGGTTTATTCATGTGGGACATTTACTGGGTCAACTTAATACTTGACTACTGCTTATTATCCCATCAGTCTTCGGGGACAACCCATGATCTAATTGCCCAGCATTTATGTTGCCCTGGCAACTATAAATACAGAGTAATAATCCTTAAAGGGGCAGTGTAGAATTTCATGCCCCTGCAGTGAACTACACTTCATTTCCCAGAGCACCCTGTGTTTTTTAATTCAGTGAATAAAAATGTGTAATGAATAATTAATTATGTGCTTGGAGGCACAATAGCTGCCTACTTTTGAATATTCATCAGTGACATTATTAATTCACTAGAAATCCCAAGGAGCAGTGGGATAGGCTTTTAGCCTAGCTGGAGGACTTACAGATAATACTCTGCAACATGAACAAACTTTTTCAAGCCGACTTTTCTTTTGCAGAGTTTTTTAAATGTAATTTACATCTTAATAAAATAATAATAAAAAAGTACTGTACTGGATGTAGTCAAGCAGCAGTGAGCAATAGTTAACTGCAGTAAGAATTCCAGGAGTCTGGAGCCTATTCCTCCCTGACCCATCATCATGCCCAGCCTCTGCTTTGGGTCCTGGCATGCACACCACAGCAGAGAAGACAAACCTTAGGAACTCCTTCAGTAAGACTGAAGAGAAAAAGCAGATGGCCAGTCATAACTTCTAGTAATGGGTCAGGTTCTCTGAACAAAACCCATCTTACTTGCTTGTCAAGAAAGTAATCGTCAAAGAGCCTGCCTATGGAAAATAACTTGTTGTCAGCCTACAAAGAGAATTTTTCTACTGTTGAATAAACCTGCAAGTCTTTTCCAGAGATAGGAGTGCAACTTTTTCATGTCATCACATTAGTTTAATGATGCCATTCCATTTAAAGCAGGGATTTATGCTAGGTGAAAGCTGGGGTTGAAGTGCAAAGACAAACCCAATCAGTTTCTTGGCAGAGATGAAATGGAATGATTAGAAAGAAATCTAAAGTATTTTTGTGAATTTTCCCTCTCTTCCCATCTGATTTGCAATGCCAATGCAGTTGCAATGCAGTCTCTTTTCACTGCTGATACCTAAGGCCAGATTCTTTGCTGACACAATTTCTTTGACTTGAGAGAGAATTTGATCTTCAGTGCTTTGGGCCAAACCTTGCAGAACCCTCTTCTCACAAATAGCCCACCCTAGGGTCTTGTTGGGAATTTTTCTTCTGAGGAATTTTTAGATGAAAATGTCATTTCTGCGAAGATCAAAATTCACGGTTATAGTCACCCAAACTCCTGCAAACTCTCTACTATCAGAACAAAACATAGTTTAATCCTCAAGCCAGTCTGACAAACCCAAAATATCTCCAAAAACCCGTTCCTCTAGGGTTTGTTACTCAACTGTAATTCCTGTTGGAATATTTACAGGCCTGATTCCTTATTCGGAAAGGAGTAAAACACTTAAATCCTTCAAAAAGCAATTGGATTGCTAAATCACAGACACATTTTAAAAATGAGACCTGTAATCCACTGAGGATCTTAATGGAAAGAAATCATTATACCTAATTAAATTGAAAGTAGCTTGAAAATAGAGCTTACTTGGGGCATATGCTTGTAATAAGTTATGTTTAAACTACCTGTACTGTGATAGGGTCTTCTCTATAGAGGACTGAAACCTAACATTTGTTTTGTTTTGGAGCCTCATTCTCCCTTCCCTTGACTTTGTCTTTGACCTTCTCCTGGCATGCAATGAGCTGTGCCTGATCTGCTGTCCTGACCTTTGATGGCTCCTTCATCTTTCTGTCCTTTGTTCCAGCACAGACCTCCAGCACCAGCAACCAGAATGGTGCACCCAGGTTTGATCAGTCTTGATTCTTTACTGCAGGACTTGTTAACCACACAGTGATGGAATACATCAATTACATACATTGGCTAATGCAATATAAAACTGACCAGCAACTTATTTATTTATTTATTTTTAGCCAGAAAGTCTGTTTAGCAACAATTTTAAATATCTGAAGTATTCATGTTTATTTCCTGTACAGTCATGGTGTGTACACCTTTAACAACAGAACTGATACCATCCAGCTTGGTCACAGGTTAAACAACAGTCATTTTGCTCAGCAATTCAAACTTTCATTACAATTTGTAATTCAGCAGAACACTTGGGCTATGTAGTCATTTATTGCAGTGATTTGCATTAAAGAGTGTCATTGTATTACCTCTTAGCTTTGGTTGAGATTAGAAGTAATATCTACATTTATCTTTCACTCCTAGGAGTATAAAATTGTGCTAATAATAACAATAATAAAGCTAGTTCCTAAAAGCAAGTGAACTCTAAACAGCTTTTTTCCCCCTCTTTATTTTTTCTTTTTTTTTTTTATCTACTGAAGTGGGGGAGTAGAAGAATCATGAATAATAAATATGGAGATAAGAGAACTGAAACTGGGAAATCAATTTACTGCAAAATATTTGCATATTTTATTAAAAGAAACTGTGCATAAACCCCACAACAGGGTGGAATGATTTATATTTTGATTTGATTTGTATACATTATACCTCTGGGAGAGCTGATGCAACTTAGTCATCTCTACAGGATTTTTTGGGGTAGGGTTTTGTTGATGTTGTTGTTTTGTTACAAATATCTCAGACAAGGGAGTAGTAGGCCCTCAATGGAAATTTTAAGTCATTTTGATGCTATGTGATATTTTTGGAATCTCACACAGTTAAGTGTCCAGTACTGTTCTAAGCAAATACCCAAGTTCCCTGGGGATCTGCCTGTATCAAGACTAACCCCAGGGTTTCTCCAAAACTGTGGTACAGGTCAGAATGTTCTCAGCTCTAGCTTTTAAAAAATCTACCTCAGTACACCCAGGCAGTACTTAGCCTCTGATATTAGAAATGCAAATCATTAGTATAGAGTGTTTATCCCCTCCTCTATACATTAACAACTATATCTTGTATATATATAAGAAAAATCCTTTCTCGTATCACAACATCTGACTGCTGAGCACAAGTGCAAAGTGACCTGGTAGGAATATGTTGGGTGCAAAAGAAAGTTATGGGCATTGCAGCAGCAGCTGTGCAGCTTGGGGTGCTGTGACTTCTGCTGCACAGGAGAACAGGTGTCTTATCAATGACTTCAGAACTTAAAACTGGCAAGCTCACAAGTGATGGACAATTATTTTTTTTTAACAACAGTATAGTTTTATAAAAATTTTGTCGAAGTTCACAAAAGGGAGTTGTGAAAATTAGGCTGTTTTTTGTGATGGTTTTGGCTGGGGTAGAGTTAGTTTTCTTCATAGTATCTGGAATGGGGCTGTGTTTTGAATTTGTGCTGAAAAAATGTTGATAACACAGAGGTGTTTTATTTCTTGCTCAGCAGCTCTTCCACAGATCCGAGGCCTTTTCTCCCTCTCATTCCACCCCACCAGCAAGTGGGCTGGGGCTGCACAAGATGCTGCAAGGGGTCACAGCTGGGACAGCTGACCCCACCTGACCAAAGGGATATTCTTAACAAAATATGCCATGCTCAACAGCAAAACTACGGGGAAAGTTGGCTGAGAGCTGCTGCTTGGGGTGTGTATGGGCATCACCCTGATGGTGATGACCAAGTATTTCCATTTGCATCACTTGTCTTATTTCTTGTTTTATTTCTTTTCTTGTTATTTTCATTTTCATCACAAGTTATTGTTACTATTAATATTATGATTATTTTTTCTCCATGATTTTTCTCACTCTTTCCCCCTGTAAGCAGCTATGTGATACTTACTTGCCATCTGGGGTTAAACCACAACACCTTTCTAGCAAGAAAATGTTGCCTAAATCTTTTTTACATATCAGATACATGCTTCATACATAATAGTGCCCATCTGGTTATTTCGATCTCCAGGTCTTAATCTTTTGAAATTAGACAATATGAAACTTTTCCATTAATGTGGAAATCCTGTTACAGCTATCTTTTCAACAATAATGCTGTCAGCACAACATACTTTCAGGGGCTGAAATTTGACCTGAGGAGTAGCAAAGAGTAGGGACAGCTGCTTTTCCACCCCATTTCCCACACAGGGAAAACACCTGTATAATTTCTTGGAAATGCCACATCCTGCATAAACTGATATATTTTATATGGGCATTTTAGTATTTGATAAAGGAGACAGAAAAGTCTCACCCTGTTGAACTTTTCCAAAAAGCAAATTTTTCCTTTACTAATTGAGCTATGTACCTGTATGTACATGTATATGTATTGTTTTTCAAACATGTCTCACATTTAGAAATTTTAAATGCAGCTTAAGTACACATGGTCAAATTCCCTTCATGTCTGCGAAGTCAGGGAGCTCACATCAGGAAATCAGCGATAATATTTCAAGAGCAGCTTGAGGTTTTCTCATGTTTCAATACTGCCAGTGACAATATTTCTAGCAGCTTCCAGGGGGTCAGAACTGAGACCAGTGAGAACATGAAAATAATTCCAGGCTAATTTTTACCTTTATTGCTCAGGCTTTGCTTTTTATGGGGATGTCTAAAGTTTGTATGTGTGCTCTTAGAAGTTTCTTAACTGCTTATTGGATGTTTCACTTGTGGAGATCAGAGCAACTTCTGTGTGCTTATTGTATCAGAGAAAACTGATGTGTTCTTTGTCAAATATCAAAAAATGCTTTGTCAGACATCTCACAGCTGTGGGAGCAGTGAAATTCAGAAAAGCTCCATAATTAATCCTCACCATATTTCCAGTGTGTTCAGCTTACTTCAGTTGTCTCCTAAATGGAACTTGTGTCATCTAAAAGCTGTGAGGCACCTGTGCAAATAGGCATGGATGCTTTGGTGAGGGACATTTTATAAGTACATAAAGTAATCATCACCATCCTTGTATATTTGAAAAATAAATTATATGGAGGTATGTTTGGTAAAGTATGCAATTCAAAATGTTCCTCAACCATGGTGCATTCTATATCACCTGTTGTTTCTGCAGGATTTTAAATGTTAATAAAGCCCTCTCCCCTGCTTTGTAATGGGATTAATTTAATGATTTACGGATCAAATAGTATAAATGACTGTTCCAATCTATAGTAATCTCTGTATTTCCAGATGTGGTGTTTACCTGTTTCATCCTCATTCTATGTATAGGTTAGAGGGAAGTACTCAAGGCTCTGGGTAGTAGTAGGGGGCTGCTTTAGTGAGATAAGCTCACCTAACCTGAGAATTGAGTGTCTTAGAGATTCCCACAGGGCACCACAGAGTAACCCAAACCAGTAAGGGGGACCCAAAAATTCATGGCAGTAAAAAGAATGTGTCCTTTTGTGAAACAAGTATCCTCTTATCCATTGGGATATAGGTGAGGCAGGACTGTCTGTGATCACTGGGCAAATGAACAAGGGATTAGGACAGAGGAGTATTAACAATAATCAAGCTTGGTACAAGTTTAATCTGGGGATTTTTTCTGGTTTTAGTGTTTTCAGAGTTGCCAGTGAAGCACTACACAAAGGGTTTTGTGCAGGGTATGATTATGCCATGTTCAAAGGAAGGTATCATTTGCTTGTACTTTTTACTTTTTGTTGTGACTTCATAGATTAATGGTGTTTCCAATATCTCTTCCCATGTATAAAAATTCCTCTTCCATCTTTCTATCTCCATTCCACTCTTTAAACATGGTCAAGTTCCTTAACTTTTCATCACAAAAGTTGTTTGTCAAATATTATGCCATTTTAAAATTTTTGGTTTCTCCCCTCTTTCCTCAGTTGGTTTCAGTTTTTTCAAAGGTATGATATAGCTCTTTTCCACAATAAGTCAAGACACTATTTTTACTTTGGTTTCCTTTTATCACCTAAGGTATTTGTACCTGTAGCTGGAAAAGAGTAAACTTGGAAATTTCTCACTATTTCTTTGTATGTCTGTGTAGCTTTACAGGCAGAGTTTTGAACCTCACCACTTGCCAGTCATCACTGGCAACTATTTAGAATTTTGAAAATTTCCCTCTATACTCAAGAAGCTTAGAAAATCCTGGTTGACAAATGCCAATCAGTTCAGAGAGCAAGGGAAGATGAATGTTGCTGTCCTGGCCGTTTTTTCAGCTTAGGTTGTCCCAAGGTAATGAGATATGAACTTTCATGGAAGCTTCCCCAGCAATAACGTTTAATGTCTAACCAATGTGGATTTGCTCATATCTCATGATGCCAGTGCAATCAGTTTGCATCCTTTTCCATAGTGGAACATTAATTTGAGTGCCCTTTCTCCATCTGATAAACTATTTGCACAAAACTCATTGAGAGTTAGTATATATGACAGGATCTCTTAAGTAATTTTGCTTGAAACTGGCTACTGAGTTCCAACATTATAAAGAGGAATGAGTCTACAACCACAAACTTGGAGAGCACCTCAACTCTGATTTCCTTGGCAAACCAGAATAAGATAAAACCTGCAATGCCATGACCCCAGAGTTGAAGCTCAGCTGGAGTTTAATAACAGAACTTAGTGTATCAACAAAATAATGAAATAAATATAGCTTTATCAGGACCTGCCTGAGATTTCTAGTACTTCCTATTGAAAGTCATTGGAGGCAGTCATATGAGTTCCTGAAATTACATTAGCATTTCTAAATCTATTCTGAAAGCAAAGAGCAATGAAAGCTATTAGGAATTAAAAATAAGGTATCAAATATTTTTCTTCTGGATTGATTCATTCAAACACATCTGAGGGTGGGAAAGCGAAATTCCTTAATCCTGTTACTTCTACTGTCAACAAAATACAGGAGAGAAAGTAACACAGATGACAATTCATAACCTTATATGAAGTAGGATCCATGTCTACATTAATGAGCTTTACTTTACATTCACAGCTGTATGGACACAAAACCCCCCAAAACAAACCAAAAACACCCCCCAAACCAATGTGGTTCAGAAATTACATCTATCTCTTCCTCAGTCAGCATGTGAGAATCAAAACTACAGTGCTTCTCTCAGCTAATGCTCAGGTGAACTTACTAGTCTGGACACTGTGTCATACACACTACATGGTCAATGTGCACTCTGGCTTATACTTGACAGCTTGGACTGTATGGGGTGAAGTCTAGTCAGTCTACATGCCTCTCCCTGAATCAGAGAATCCTAAATCCTCTTTTGAACAAACACAGATGTGTGAACCAAAATTTAATGCAAAGCCATCTTTTCCTGTAGACAGAACACAAAGTGAATTTTTACTTCCAGTTTACAAACAGCCCACATCAATAAGGATTGCATATAAGCAGCAGTAAGATGATTCTTTACCCTTAAGTTGGTTTTGAACAGTTCAGTGGAGGTTCCATGTGAAGCCTATTTCAAACTTGTGACAGCATTCACTTCAAATGGCTTTTGAAATGAAGACTGCTGAACTCATGAGGTACATAAATACAAACCCTGGAGTAGACAAGGATGGACTCCTGCTGTTTCTGTATGAGATTCAGATACTAATGGGTCAGTTGGTTTTAGATTTTCTTCCTATTAGGACAAAAGTTTAATGGGACCATGGATATTTGGAGAACTCTCACAGCCTTAACATGGGAATGGTGGTTTCAATCCTCACTACCCACAGACATTTAATGTAAAATTGCTCTTCCTTTGTGCCTACACAGCTACTCTCTCCTGCAGAGAGTGTCAGGCCCTGCTCTGCTGGTTAAAGAACATTTTGCTGCCTCTGCTATTTGCTCCTTTCAGCAGCTATTGTGGACTGAGCTCTCAGCTCCTTTCACAGAGAAGTCATGCTGCCAGAGTACATGGTTCCCAAGGTGGTATGGATGAGACCGGCAGGTTTCTTTCTTATGGCCTGAGTTTGGCTAACATGCCCTTATTCCAATAACAGCTATTTTTGATGCAACCAGCAGAGTGCAGAAAGTCAGTAACATGAGAAATGATAGTGGAATTGAGAGAAATGAGAGTAAGGAAAACAATCCTGAAAAATCAGGATAGCTATTGCCAAACCCCAATAGCCATTCCAGTTAGCTCCTTAATCTGCCCCAAAGACCAACAATTTTGGGTGTAAGAGGTCTGAGTTTCAACTTTAAGAATAAAGTTAGGGCATTGGTAACAGCAGCTTGAAAATATTCTAACATTTAAGATTTGTTCTTGAAACCAAAGTAACAAATTCCATATTTTTACTTCTGATTTGCTGCCTTGCAGCAGCACATCCATTTTCTGCTACTGAGTTGACTGAAAACTCACTCTGAGTTACAGTGCAGCCTTTGATTTCACAAACCTCCCTCAAATGCCTCCAGCTAATTGTGTTTTCAATAACAAATTGTTGAAGAAATCTTGGCTTAGCTGAATTTACTTCAACTTGATTTAATTAATATGTCTTAAAAACACTATCCCAAGTAGCTTGGACTACTGGATGGAATGTGCTATTTGTGGGACTCTACAGAGGGGCGACCCAGAATTTACAGCGTTCTTTCACATCATCTCTTACATTACAATGCCATCATTTAAAATAATGACATCTTCTTGCCTTAATACAAAATAATTTTTGCAGCTGACTAATAGGGGCTTCTTATATAAAAAGCAGAACTGAACATCAGTGGCATGTTTGCAAGCTTGACTGATGCACAGAAGCCAGCCTCTGTTACAGGTAGGTGAATTACAAAGCTCCAGAGACAACTCTCCCTTTTTCAGTCACAGAAACCTTTGAGGTGATTTGTACCTCTATTACTATTCACTGTATTCACATGCTCTGCTTTGTCTGCTGTTTAGACTCCTGGAATTCACCCATTCTTCCTATTATTATTGGAAAACCTGATGCCATCACAGCCAGTCTTCTCTGTCTTTCCCAGCTTATTTACCCAGCCCTTCCACACCTAGTAATTCTGGTAAGATCTAAAACAGTGGCTCAGTTTTTATGAACAGCTGTGTATGATCTGTAATTCTCCACTAGAGCTGCAAGGCACAGAGATGTCATAACATGGAATTCACAGATTAGCGTTACCTGATAATGTATGAGATCTGCCGGACAATGTGGTATTGCACTTTAGAGACAGGAAATTTGCATGCTAGGAGTAAAAAAAAGCCTTTAGTCTGGGGCGCGGAGCTGTTATTTGTAGCCTATTTTAAACAAGGAAACACTGTTGTCAGTTTCCTGAACTACCAAGAGCTGCAGAAGCTTTAGTAAAACAGTCTTTCTAAGACTACCCAGATGTTTGATATTAAACAAACATCTGCTTTTAATAAAAGATATTTCACTCCCTTCTACACCTCCTCTTTAACATATCAGTGAATGGCTGGAAAGAACTGTCACAGCTATACTCTTATCTAGTTCTCTGAATACTGCTGTCCATAGTGTCAAAAACGTAACAAAAAATAACCCTTGGAAAGGTTAATAGTGGCCTTTCCAGTGTCATATTCTGCACTTTATGTGTTGCAGTAATTATTATCATTATAGCTGTAAGGATGTCTAGTTATCTTTCTTAATCACATACTATAAAAAGTGCTTCTGAACACATATCTATTATTTAATCAAAATTTCACAGTTATTGGCATTTATGCTCTGGAAGGGCTGTGTTTATTTTCTGTTTGCAAAGGGGAACAGTGCCTCCCAGAAGAAAGGGAGACCTCCGTCCATGCCCACTTTAATCACTGTCATATCATGTGACAATCTGTACTATTAATATCAGAGTCTGCTAATACATGTTATTATGTCCTGTTGCCTTGTACTTTTTGCACCCTAGGAAGGCACTTTCATTAACAGACTGAAAAAAAAAAAGCATTGTGAGAACTGAACTGTCTTCCCAAGGCAGAGCCAAGTACAAGAGCTCTCCTGCCTGGAACAACTTGAGATGGTTTCAGGAGTGTCTAGCTCTAACAGGGTCAGCCATACACCTCAGCTGGCATCTGTTCTTCCACCACTGTGTTTCATTCTGGCCCACTGCACCAGAGTGCTGAACCTGTTCTCCATTTCCCGTATCAGGGCCCAACAGTGAGCCTATTCAGAGGACTCACTTGCTATTGGTGCCTCTATACTTCTCTGTTGGATCACTCCCAGTGATGGCCTTTTTCAAGATCATTCACATTACCAGTTTGGCATGTTCAAAAAATATCTGGAAGGCCACCATTCTCCTACACCATTCACACAACCCCAAACTTCATCTCAGATTTTAGAAGGACATTGTGCCCTATTATGCTTACTGTGCTACAACTTTGATGGGGTATGGCTTCACATGATGCTTCCCTGCAAGATCTTCCTGGTTTTCAGCCTAATTGCATGGGTCACCATGCACACTCCTTCCTCTCTCTTAGCACTCTCCATGATTTTGGCACACATGTCAGCCACAGTAGTTGTGTGTGCATGAGGCTTCTGTATTCTGTGGTATCTCTGTTCCTTGAGATATTTGGATATCCTCCTCCCACTATGTGACACTGACATCCATGGGCCAGACTACTACACCTACCATTGCCAGCAGTGCTTGCCTCCTGCTGATATCCCGTAGCCATCATTACCTCAGTAACCACAGTGTCCACAAGCAGTTAATTGCATTCTCAGGTCCCTCACAATGTCCTCTGAATGCTCTCAGTTCAAGGCCTTTTTGTGATACCAAGATCAGCTTGACATCACTGACCACTGTAGAAAACATCATGATAGTCCTTATATGGGACTGAGAAGCACAATCCTTCCTGATGAAGTGCCTTCAGCCTGTCTCAAAAGTTTTTCCTCGATTTTAGGCAAAAAGATGCTGCACATGGCCTAGGGGATTGCTGGACCGGGATATGAGACACACTGATGTGGCCATTCATCAGACTGGCAGAGGTTTTAAGCACAATCTGGTGAGAAATACATATTCATTCTGTATGTTACACTTCCATGGTAAACATTAGCCATTATTAACAGCAAACAATTGATAGGATTGCTTTATTCTTTAGCCTTTAATCTGAAAAAAATCAACTAAGCCCTCAATTATTAAAGTTAACTTGCATATTTGTGCCCACAGTAGAATATGTTGACTTAGTCACAGTACATGTTTGTTTGTTAGGAATACCATGAAATTCCCTATTTTCTGATTTATTTGTGTATAGTTTATTTACAAACACCCCAAAGTCAATAATTACTTCTGACTGGGGTAGATTTTTTCCTTTATGAGGACCCATAGAAATGCATATGATTGTGAGACAATTTAGTTCATTTAAAAAAGAAAAAAAAACCCAACCAGCAGCAAAGAAATATACTTTCTAATGCAAAACCCAATAGCAGTATATGTGACACATCAGTGCTACTCTCAATTCCATTTTGCTTAATATATCTCACCATGTGATTATTCTTAATTTGAAAATAGCCATCCAGTGCATTTTTCTATAATGAAAGTTCACTTGCACCTTGTAGATATGCTAATAAATTTAACACAGAGGTGCAGCCATTGATTATTCAACAACAAGATGAGCATATCTGCTGTAAAATATACTTTTAAAGGTAATCTCTAATAGCCATTTTATAGCAGCTAGGCTCTGCACTAATATGCTTGTCTAATGTCCCATTTAGATTCTTATATCCCAAATTAGTGATAAATCATGGGTGGAAATTTGTATTTTCTATTCCTAAAGCAGCAAAATAAAGTGTGACTTCAGCTCTGTGAATGACTACAAATAACCGGTGCTGGTTTCAAGGAAGCATTTGTGCAGACATCTCAGGGGAGGGCCTGTCTTTTGCTATAAACCTTTAGTAGAAGTGTCCATTTTTTACAAGAGTTGGTAAAAGACTGTGAGCACTGTTCTGCTCAAGCCAAGACAAAAGTATCCTTAACACCAGTTTCCCATTAATGGGCTAGAGTCAGCTCTGAGCAAGGCTGGAATAGTGTTGAAACCTTCCTGAAGGCACACAGACACTGACAGACTCAGAGAGCTTTGCCTCTTCTGTGAGCTGGGAACGGGTCGTGGGAGTCTGACATCTGCACCTAACCCAGCTATTCTGGACAATAGGGCCCTTCATCCTCTGATACAGGTGATAAGATTGCATCAGAAAACTTCATGGGAAACATTTTATTGATATATTTTGAGTACTAGATATTTCATCATAGCCAGTACAGTTGTGGAGCCTGGAATTTTTAAATTGGTTGTGGTGTTGTCTCTTGTCACATGAAAAGTTTTAGAGGTAGGTTAGATGAGATGTTCCTATTCCCCAGGATGCACTATAGCCAGATATTTGGAATATGGGGAGAAAAAAAGATGTAGAAACAGAAAAAAAGAAGAAAGGAAGAATTAAAGTAGGTTCTGCATGACACGCCCTAGGAAACTGAGAGTTGTTACTGAAAACAGGAAAGCCACTTGATACATTCATGCCATTGGTTTCCTTCATTGTTGCCTGGCCAGGCTTGGCAAAACAGAAAGCTTTCATTCCCCTGATTGCTTTGTACACTTATGTCAAGCCTGCCTCTTTCCTGCTCTTCTTCCAGTGTTTCAAGCTATGCTTTCCAACTGTCAACATTTAAAATTCTTAATGATGCAACCTGAGGTTACTATGGCAACTAATGTCATTGCCTAGGTGGTTGTGATCATATAATGTGCATAGCCATTGAAACTTGAAATTACTTTCCATAGATCTATGAAGGCCAAGCAGAGGGTTACACTTACCCTATTCAAGCCCCTGAAAAACCCACAGCCTCCTCAGGCATTACAGAGGAAGTTATTACAGCCTTTTGGAGCAGAGATTTGAACTTCATTAATATATGGAATTAAACTTTTGGCTCTGAAAAACGCAATATTTTAGATATTTGTTTAGTGTGATCAATATAGTTCTGTGCAGCATGATTTCTTTTCTGTTTGATGTAACCACAGACTGGCTACTTTCAGTGCAGCTCAGGCATATTTGGTTTCAAAAGCAAGTGATCCTGTATTCACATAAAAATGCAGTTTTGTTCCCTACATTAATCAGTAGGAAAGCCACCACATTCCAATGATGTCACTCAGATTTTCCTCGGGCAAACATCCTAATAAGCTGCTGGCACCTTTTGGAGTTACAATTCAAAGTCACAATTTTTGATGTTGATTTCTACTTTGCAACTCAGTAACCAAAGTGTGCTGTTATGCTTGTGATGGGCACAGCATTTAAAGCTGGATACACAGGGAATAAACTAATTATGACAGTTCAATCTGATACATAATCTAATAAATCAATAGATTTCAACAGAGCAGATTCTAGGAGCAGGTTTGGCACACGGAGACAGTAAGTAAAACAGGAGTAGAATCACAGTGGCCTTTTCCTTTTTCCTAAGGGGATTTCTTTCTGGCTTGCATCTCAGCAACAACAAAAATTCTGCAACTGCTGTTTGATAAAGGAAAGCAGATCTGAACCAGCCAACTTTTCAAGCCCTGGGTTGGGTCTGCTATCTGAGCAGAAACAAACCTAGTTGCAAATTAGGATACAGCACTGGAAGGGACCCTTCAGGTCATCAGCAGGCCCCCAGTTACAAGCAGTGAAGCCATATAATCCTGTTCTTGTATGTATCAAGCTTCACTGAAAACTAATTGCCTGAAGGTTTTGTACATGATTCTTATGCTGGAAAGTTATTCTGGAGCTGGCAGCTAGAAGTCACTATAAGCAACTTCTTTCATATTCTCTATATAGCCATTTGGGCATTTTAATCACTGCCAGTTGTAAATCTAGTCTTTTCTTGATGTAGTGAGGAGGATGACTTTATATATAAAGCCAGAATGAGTATTTCTCTTACTTCTAAGGCTGTTGTTATTTTCAGTCTTTTTCTCTCAATATTTGGTTTATATGGAATCTACAAACATGGGGATAGTTATAGAAAACCAGCCATTACTAGGAAGAGATAGCTACAAAGGCTGGTAAAAGAAACAGGTTCCTGGATTTTGCGTCACTCTGTAGACATATCTGATTTTTCAACAGCTGGAAAATGATTTCATTTTAATTTACAGATAATTATAGAATATCTTGTAAGAGTTTTTCTTGTTGCTGGAAAGAATACAAACTTTCTAGGGATTTTATAATGTCATTGTTCTTCCCCATATCTGACTGATTTGCAAATTGCAAGCAATACAATAAAGGCTCTTACAGGCTTCATCAAGTCTCTGGCTGCAGCTAATGAATGTTCCAATGCTAGGAAGATGCTCTTTCAACAAGAAAAGTTTGCAGGTCTTTATGAAAAGTGGTAGGGTTATGGATTTGTCCATACTTTACTTTATTCTGTTGCCACAGATTTTGTTTAAAGCTAAAGACACTCAGGTGAAAACTTGGCCTTTAATGTATCTTGCACGTCATTACACCATTGTGTCATTTATGTGGTATGACGTTTGTTTGCTTGTCTCCTCTGGTACTGGACAACAAAATATTAAATTATCAAATTATTTTTGCATGTTGCTTGGCCCAGCTCCAGATAGCAACTACCAGGAGTCATATGGGTATTTAGTACAAGATCAGTTATCTGAATGTTTCACATGAGTGGATAATTAAGCATCCACCCTGTACCTAAGAAGCTTGTGAAGTTCAGCCACTGCAACCTCCATAATGCTTTGCCTCTCCTTCTTTGACTGAAGGGGCAGTAAAGAAAAACAAGCTCTGAAAGACTCAGTTTATGGTTTTTTATTATTTTCTTTCCCTTTCAGCCTTTTCAGTCCAAAGCCCAAGATGATGTATCAAACATTCCTTGAGGCAGCAAATCAGCTTAAATAGAAAGGGAATGTATATCCATTCATTTTGAGTGTGAGCTCTCCAGTTCTTTCATATTAGGCTTCCATAATGCCTGCAGACAATAAACACAATTGCAGCAGTCTATGTAGTATCAAAGCGAGAGGCAAAGTTATTTACAGCATGTCAAGGTCTTTCTGTGACAGTGTAAGAACACTTCGATAATAATAATATAGCACTTAGAAGTAATGATGTACTTATAAGTATAGATGAAGCACCTTTAATTTATTTGATAAAGTGAAAACTGAAGAGGGCAGTTTCATAGAAGCGTACACCTCTGGTCCTTACTTGCACTGAGTGTTTACACTAAGAGTATGTGAACCCCTGCTAAAGCTTTTTCATTAACAAAAGAACTTTATAAATTCAGAAAATACTGAGATATAAAAGATTTTTTTTCCAAATAGGGAAAACCTGTTCTCGGGCAAATACAATATGAATGTTATTTGTGGATGAAGTTTCTGGCATCCGGAGGTCAACTCTCACCTTCTGGCACAAAGGGTGAGTCTTGTCTTAGAAAAATGTCTCATCAATTTCTTTCCTTTAAGGGACAATCAGGATATCATAAAACCATATAATAGAATAGACTCATAGAACCATTTATATTTGAAAGGACATTTTTGGACCATCAAGTTTAACTGTTAACCCAGCACTGCCAAGTCCAACACTAAACCATGTCCCTAAATGCCACATCTATGCATCTTTTAAATACCTCCAGGGTTGGTGACTCCACCACTTTCCTGGGCAGCCTCTTCTGGTGCTTGACAACCCTTTCTGTGAAGAAATATTTCCTAATAGCCAATCTAAACCTCCCCTGGCACAACTTGAGACCATTTCCTCTTGTTCTATTGCTTGTTTCTTGGGAAAAGAGACCGACCTCCACCTACAGCCTCCTTTCAGGCAGTTGTAGAGACCAATAAGGTCCCCCTCTGAGAGCAATAAGGTCCCCTTCTGTCATTTTCTCCAGGACAAAGAAGCCCAGCTTCCTCAGCTGCTCCTCATAAGGAGCTCTAGACCTTTCACCAGCTCCATTGCCTTTCTCTGGACATACTCCAACACCTCCTTGTAGTCTTCCTTGTATTGAGGGGCTCAAAACTGAACACAGTACTCGAGGTGAGGCCTTATCAGTGCCGAATACAGGGGGACAGTCACTGCCCTGGTTCTGCTGGCCACACTATTCCTGATACAAGCCAAGATGTCCTTGGCCTTCTTGGCCAACTGGGCACTGTGCTGGCTGATGTTCAGATGCTGTTGACCAACACTATAGTGCTGCCCGGGATTGCTGTGACCCAGGTTTAGGACCTGTCACTTGACCTTATTGAATCTCATACAGTTTGCCTCGGCCCATTGATCCAGCCTGTCCAGATCCCTCTGCAGAACCTTCCTACTCTCCAGGAGATCAACACTTCCACCCAATTAGGTGTCAGGGTGAAGAGGACTAATGGGAAAGGGTCTGGATCCACAGGTGGTGATGTTTTTTAACTTAATCTGTCTCACACTTTTTCTCTCCCCAACCCTTTCCTATTTACTTCTATCTCCCTACCTCATATATCCTGTTAAATAAAATCCATACTTTGGCACATGCTCTCATTTGCACCTGAATTTGGGCAGAGACATCTCTCAATAAATGGAGCATGATATGGGGAGACTCCAGGGGTGGCTCCTGTGCCAGACAGCTCTGAGAGGGACCCACCACTGGCCAAGGCTGAGCCCATCAGTGACAGCGGTAGCATCTGTGGGATAATTTATCTAAAAAGGGGGAAAAAACTCTGCACAACTTCAGCAGAAGAGAGGAATGAGAATCTGTGAGAGAAATATGCACACTCAGGTCAGTTCAGAAGGAGGTGGAGGAGGTGCTCCAGGCACTGGAACAGATTCCCCTGCAGCCAAAGCTGCAGACCATCATGAGACAGGCTGTACTCCTGCTGCCCATGGAGGTCTACAGTGGAGCAGAGGTCCACCTGCAGCCCATGGATGACCACATGCCAGAGCAGGTGGATGTCTGAAAGGTGCTGTGATCCCATGGGAAGTCTGTGCTGGAGAAAGCTCCTGAGAGGACCTGTGGACCCCTGGACAGAGGAGCCCACACTGGAGATGGTTTACTGACAGGACCTGTGACCCTGTGGGGGACCCATGGCAGAGCAGTCTGTTCTTGCAGGTCTGCACCCTATGGAAGGACCCATGCCATTTTGTGGAGGATTGCCCCCTGTGAGAGGGATCCTATGCTGGAGCAGGTTTCTCCTCTTGAGAAGTAAGGTGCAGCAGAGATAAAATGTGAACTGACCACACTCCCATTCCTTGTTCCTCTGCACACTGGTGAGGAGGAGGTGGTGGGTTTGGGAGTGAAGTTAAGCCCAGGAAAAAGGGAGGGGTGAATATAAGATGTTTTTAAGATTTTGTTTTCTCATTACCCTACTCTGATTTGATTGGCAATAAATTAAGCTGATTTCCCTGAGCTGAGTCTGCTTTGCCTGTGACAGTAACTGGTGAATGATCTCTCCCTGTTCATATCTCAACCTTTTATTTTCTCTTGCCTATCCAACTGAGGAGGGAGCTTTCCAGCTGGCCTGGTTACTTTGGTGACCACCTGGCATCCAGCCAGGGTCAATTTGTCACACAAATACGCAAGGGGAGACATTGTGGAAGGCACGTGTGGTGGAAGGCTCCTTATAATAGGAAAAAACCAAATGTATTTTCAGAGACAATGAAGATATCTCCAAGAATGATGATATTAAAAGTGGGATACAAGAGAATAAAACTCTCTGGTGAATTGAAAGCCCTGTTGAGATCTGTAGAGGATGGGAATTGGCAAGATCTGAGCTGTCAGCCATATGCTAAACCAGGTCATTTAGACCTGGAAGCCTCTCTTTGTAGTTCCTGGAGTGACTATCTAGGAATTGGCCACTGCAACAGAAAAAAAATGGAAAATAAAAGCAATTGTTTGACTGCTCAACACAGAGGGATGAGGACGGAAGCCAGGAAATGGCTGGAAGGAGCACAAGATGTATGAAAATCTGAAGTACATACATATAGTAACAATTCATTTTATATAGAGATGCAGAAGAAGAAAGGGTATGAATGTTACAGAATGCTAATATTCTGTAGGTCAGCTTTAAATGTGATGTTTTACATTCCGAGAATAAAAACAATAGCGTGAGCTTCTGATAGCCCAGTTCAGAATTTTGAGTTGTAGATATCAAATGCCTCCTCAAAGCAGTCATCTCAATGAAGCAAAATCAATATTGATATATATTTGCAGAAAAGAGAAGTGACTTGCTTTGGGTCACTCATCCACAGAACTAAAGGATACATCTAATCAAGAATTATTTACTCAGAATGAACAGTTCGTTCAGTTCCAACTTGTGTATTTCTTCAAAGGGAGACCATTTAAAGATGCAACTTGTTTTTCCAGAGTGACTATTCCAAACCAACCTAACCTGCTGCACATGAATCAACCTTATGTAAGAGGCAAAATGCAGAGAGGTCTGTAGATGACAATGTTTTTTTTCATGCACCTCACTTAGTCAGACCAAATCAAAGCATGCAATCTGTTGATACCTGTATTCCACTATCTACATTCCTTAGAAGCCTACTAATTTCCACAATGTTTCTCTTTTCCTTAGAAGCAGGAAAAAAACCCCAAATCCAACTGCCTCCCCAACAACAACAATCTAATCCTGGTAGCTGCAATAAAAACCTCGCAAACAGAACTCAGCACACACCTCTCTATCTCCCTGTGATTTCAGATGTCCCAGTCAAAGCTAAGAACTGAGTCTAAGTGCAGCTAACAACAGTTTAAGTTTGATGAAAGGTACATTTCTTCCTTACCTGAATAATTTTTGTTTTTAATACAAATTTCTTCCCTCTAAACTCATGCTGAAAAAGTCATACTGATGTTTTCCTTCTCCTTTTTGACATGTGCCACCTCCTTCCTTACACATCCTCCCTGAACAAGGAGACAGGCATATGTGTACTGTGCATGCTTCTGTAGACAATTTCCTCAAGGCAAACAAGGAAGTTTTAGGAAGATAGGTTTAATTAATTTTTTTTTCTGACTGCCACGGCCCCATGCAATGTTGAAGGATTTCAGTCCTCACCCCCAGTGTGCATTCAGACTGCAGGACTTGCTCATGGAGGTGAGGGAGGGGAGTGGGCTGCTTACAAAGGCAAGTGAAGGACAAGTCTCAATGTAGCAGCACTTCCTAGAGCTGAAACGCCCAGTAATCTGCATGCCTTCAGCTGTAGCTCAGCCTTCCCATCCACCACAGCTGTGGCTGCACAGGAGCAAAGATGATGGAAAGTTTGCAGTTATTACTATGCCCCCCTTCTCCTGCCTTCTTCCCTCTTTCCCATAACATCAAACAGGCACATATGGGAGGGTGGGTCAGCACCACTCTGCCGGTACTGCAAGGTATGGCCATGCCAATCCACAGTTATTTTGGGGCACTTGAGAAAGTTTTATTTCCACCTTTTTTCCCAACCTACCTTAGTTTTGTTGCAGTGCATTAGACTGTGGGTTTCTCTAGACTACAGGGGACAGATGTCTGGTTTCACAGAACAGGGCAAACTCCCTTCCTTGCTTCTCTCTGTGCCTCCTCCTAAGGTCAGACCAACACATCGCTCTGATGGAGGGTAGACCACAGAGAAGCGGGGACAAAGTCAAGATGCTAAGGGAGGCAGAATAAGAAGAATATCCCCCCCAAAAGCACTCTCTTGCTACTTTGTTTCAACGTATATTCAAAGTGATGGAGGGGTTTTCTTATACCGTGTCCTTGCTCTCTGTCTTTTGTTAATATGATGTCCCCTCCTGACTGTCCCAGCATCCCAGATGTCCCTGTGACTTTTTTTTCCTGATGTTAATTGGTATGGAGAAGAGGTATCTATTGTCCCAACTGAAGAACTTACTCCTTGTTAAAAAACGTCACACATTGAGCCATGACAAAGTCATCAGTTCTAACCATTTTTTTCTAGGACCAATGTGCCTATTCTTAAAATTAGAAATACTAAACAACATTCATGATAATTCTACACTTCTGTCTCAAATCCCTGTTTCACATACTTCTTCTACGTTTATTTCCTTTCTTCTCCAACCCAATATGCCCAAGATTTTTGTAGATACTTTTAATAACCCTTGAAGCCCCAAAGTCGGTAGTAACATTTTATTTCAAATTCTTTGATTTAGTCATCTAGGTCAGTACAAGTTATGCAGACCATCGCCCACATGTACACAATCATGCTTCCTGAGTGACAGGAAGTTGCACCTCACAACATGACTCCATTGTTATTTCAATTTTCTCATTCCACAAGTGCTCTCCCACCACTTCTCTCCCACCGCAAGAAGCTTTGCTAGAAAATGAGCACAACTAACGGTGCCCAGGGCTGCCATGGAAAGGAAAAGAAAAGGTGGGGGAAACTGCTACAACCTCTCATGTCTAAGGCAACATTATTATGCCACTTGACACAGCTTGAAGCAAAACTAGAGATTTCACAAAAGGCAACATTTAAAAATAACTTTATTTTTTTTTTCAGTTAAATCTAAGTGTTTTAAAATCCCCCAGAACTGGCAAGGTTTATTTATTTATCTGCTTTTCTTCCCCCTTTCCTTAAAGGGAACTCTGAACAACATGCTTTCTTCCAAGTCATATACATTTCATGCACTTCTAGTACAGAAACATGAACCAGAAAGTGATTTGGTCCACCTGTGTCCAAAATTGTCTGATTACTTTGAAAAGCAGACAGCTGCAGCAGTACAAAACACTTTTGAGTGGGGAAATCTGAGGGACTAGAATAGGACTGGATATAACTTAAAAAGTTCCTTCTCTCTGAGTAACTCTAATGCAAATGATGCCCTACACCAAATAACTCACCTTGGTTTGAGTTTCTGTGCCTTTGTCCCTGCTCCTTGCAAGCTGACATAATGCTGCTCAACCAAACATCTCATAACCTGAACTTGTTAATCACTCAAGCCTCTTCAAAAGCAATGCCCCGAACAAGCAAAATAGTATTATACCTGCAAATATAAAGATTCTGAACTCCAGGAATTGCCTAATCCTGAACCAGCATGACTTTTCCCACTTACTCCAAATTACTATCATCCAGATCACAGAAACATTCTCCTTCACATCACAAAAAGACCACAAAAGCATGCTCATATTTCAGTTGCTGTTGTGACAAAACCTGCTACAAATAATTTACTTTTTATGCTTCAGAGTGTCAGTGCATGCAGCTATAGTGTGCACAGATATCTGAGCAGGTAATTTGAAAACTTGAAGCCTTTGAGCTCAAGATCCAGAACGGTCTAGAATGCCCAACATACTAATATAGGAGTGAAGTAGGTAGGAAGCTCCAAGTCAGTACAGCATTTCAAAGGGTTGCTTTCTAGAAGAGGTCACCCAGAGCTTGTGGTTTCCAAAAGAGCTTAATTCACAAATGGCATTTCCATTTCTTTTGTAAAGGAAGTTGGAAAGCTCTTCTTCAAACATATTGGAAGAGGATATGCTAACAAAATGGCTTTCCATGCCCCCAACAGTTCAAGGTATCCTCTTGGTGGATTCTAAGAATATCAGGTAGCCCAAAACAAGCAGGCAGTTACTAGGAATCAAGTTCCTGTGTGACTGTGATACCCTAGATGTACAAAGTCAATTTATGGCCTCTGTCTACTGTGAGCTACATGGTCACGTGGAGATTGATGCTGGGTAGGAAGAGATGCTCAATGACTGCAATACCTAAGGAATGAACTCCCTTACCTGCACATTTTAAAGATTTGAATTGAGCATTAAAAGGGAATTTCCATGTATGCGAATGTTTTCTTTTTAGAGCCAGACATGGGTTTGGGTTATAGTTTAATTATCATATAGGCACGAGCTTAACTTGTTTTAACAAAGCTTTTTTTCTGAGGATGTAAGATCATTATCACTCCCATTACATATTGTGTAAATTATCTGATATGTCTATGAGTGTATGTCATTCAGCATATTCAAAAAAATAAAATTTTTATGGCATGCTGCATGCTTGAATAAAAATAGATTTGCCATCTCCTTTTGCAATAGAACACTTTCAGAGTATTTTTTATGCAATATATTATTCCCTTTAAATAAGAAACTGAGACAGACTTGTTAGTTTATACAAAGCTTTACTATAGTGACGACCTTTTCTGACCCTCTGTGAAAGTTAAGCATTCACTAGCAACCAATAGAGATGATACCTAAAAATAAATATCTGCATACAAAGAATTTTAACCCTGGGTACACATTTGGGTAAAAAGAAAGTCATTTTCAAGGGACACTTCATGACAGCCTAAGAGGAATCCACTACAAATGAAAATTACACATTTGTAATGTGTCACATTACAAATTTGTAATGCTCCGTTCATTGTTTACAATAAACGAGTTATTCATCACAATTGACAATGAGGTCATTCGGATTTTTTGAGAGGGTGGGAAATTTAGCACCAGAAAGACTTGAACTGTTGTTCCCAGCTCTCCTGCTGGCCTTGAGGGCAAATCATCTTGCCCTGGGGTGCCTTTGTTTCACCATCTAAAAAGCTGTGAGATGGGTACTGATCCTTTGTAAAGCATTCAGAGATCTGATGAAATGTGCTGTCCTAGGAGCCAGGTAGTGTTGCTAATATAGAAAGGATTTAAGTTTGTGTATACAAGCAGTCTCTGTATTTAGTTGTAGGATTATTGTGGTCCTGTGTTCTAATTGGGTCACTGGGGAAGAGGCTCAGTCTGTCATTTCCAACTGCTTGGTTACCTGGAAAAAACATGATGGCTGCTGCTAGAAACATGCATGTGCTAAGGCCTCCATGTTTATATCAGAGATTTCTTGAGCTCATACCACATCATTAGGTTCAATGTTTCTGAGAGGTGTACTTTTTTAGATGGTGCCTAAGGATTTTATGTCTATTTTATAGATTTTCATAGAGCTATATAGGTTGAATAAGTTTTCCTAAGTGTCTCACATTTTAAGCAGCATTTAGAAGTTACTAAATACATTTTCTCATACATTCCCGAAATCCTGTTAGTCATACATTACCAAGGACACACTGTTTTGAAGAACAGCTGCTAGAACTAACTCCAGCTGAAACAATAAGATAGCTTGAAGTCAAAACAGGAGAGTAAGCTCAGAACTCTTGGAGGGGCTCCAAGAGGCAGTTCAGAGGAGTTCTGAGGGTGAGCACCAGGGAAAAATGTTATCATGAGTTGGGTATAGTCATCAAATATGTTAATTACTGAAAGTTATAAAAACTGTAACATTTGGCTGGTGCGTGTGCCCATACTTTTATTGTGTACCTAGAAGCTTCTAATAAAGGGGGCACTTTATCTATCCATCTCCACTAATACTGTATTGAAAGCCTTTTCCAGGACAAGGCATCATAGTGAACACTTGACAACTATACCTCTGGCCAGCCCATGGGAATTCTTGGATAGATGGAAAAAGGTTCTCAAACTCAAGATAAAAAAATCTCCCACATCTCTGAAAAGCCAAATATTGACAAAGATGAAGAATTTGGGATGTTCTGGAGTTTATTCAAAACTTAAAGAGGGTTTACAAGATTGATGGAGTGGGAGTTTGTACTAGTGCCTGAAGAGCACAAAGGACAATGGTTTTAAACTGAAAGAGAGTAGATTTAGGCTGGATATAAGGAAGAAATCTTTCACAATGAGGATGATGGAACATCATCCAATGACGACTGGAACAGGTTGTCCAGAGAAGCTGTGGATGTTCTATCATTAGAAATATTCAGCATCAGACTGGATGGAACTTGGGGCAACGTGATCTAGTGGAAGATGTTCCTGCCTATAGCAAGGGATTGAACTAGATATTTGAAGGTCTCTCCCAGTTCAAACCATTCTATGACTCTATACCACAATGCCTCCTGGGAACAGAGCCCACATGCTTAATGCTTGTCACAGTGTGACAGACTCAGCAAACCCCTCTTGCACCAGAACGACCAATTTACCAGTGTTTGACTCCAGCTGCTTTCTCCTACCCTGGTGAACCATGTCCCCAGCTGTATGTGATTGAAAAATGAGTGTTTTCAACTCAAATCAATTCACTGAGTTGCCAAAGGATGGTGCAAACTCCAGTGCTATCACCTAGGAAGAAGGAGCTGTGGGCCTGTACCACTGAATGTCTGAATCAAAACAGAAGAATATTAGTAAAGAATAAGAGTAAAAAGCCTCTTTCTCTCTCTGAGTAAGCCATCCAGAAGAGTATGAAAGGGAAACTTTTTTGAGGTGCCTGTAAAACTTCCAGTTCAAATGTTTTGAAAAATGTGGTGTCACTTTTCACAAAGTTTTGCATCAAAGCTAATGCTTTCAATTATTTTTTTCCTCTCATTGAACTTAGTGTTGTGGGGAAAAAAAAAAAGTAAAAACTTATGTGACTTTGCTAAGTCATAGTTATTCCTTTCTAATCCTGATACAATGTTAACTTGAAGAATAGCTGAGACATTCTGTTGCTTTATATCATGTTTTGCTCTATTTTATTTTTAAGGCATTTAAGGCAGCTGGTACATACCTATTTAAATATTTCTATCCTATATCAAAATGCCACCACTTTGTGTTGAAGTAAAAGTTTTACATTAACTTACTCTCTTGCTGAAAGTGTCAAACCATTTAACTTCATTTAATGTCAATGCAAACAGAACACATTCAAAACAAAATATAAGCAAATTGTTAGGCAATATCATTGCCATCCAATGAAGGCTCATCTTCACCAGCAAATGACAACATTCCAAATTGTACTATGCAGTGTTAGACTTTATTTTCACAATAAGCTAAACCAAATAAACCATAAAATAAATTATGTTAACATTTTAACAATTGTATTCTGTCATGATAGGACACAGCATTATAGCTTTGAATTTTATAAATCATATTATGCATTTCTATTTCTGGCATGTCCTAAAGTAATACAAAAATAATCTAAAAATTAAAATATTACAGTAGTCTAAGCAGATATATTTCAGAATTTTTGGAAACATAAATATGCTCAAAATACTTCTTAAAAAAATAAAAGCAAGTTAAAAACACAGAAAAAGGAAAATAGCTCTGCAACTGATGCCACTTTTCTCTTGCATGTGGTGGGGATAGAAAAAACAGAGTCTGAGGTCTGCTTCCCAATATGCTGGGCAACACAGATGAGGTTGCCAGGAAGCCGTCGCAGTTTGCTGTTAGCATATGTCAACAGCACACGGCTGTATCCCTCCTCCTGAGCATCCACAAGAGGGGTGGCACATGAGCATCCGTCAGGCACATGTGCTGGATCTTAAAGGGCATGAGCAGTGAAAATGGAGTAGATTGAAGAATTTGGCTCTTAACTGGAATGTATCTCATCAAGATTTATGTTGATTGGGAGGTGTCTCAGGTAACTCATTTATTCTAATGACAGTGAATAGTAATGATTGCTGTTTATTAGTGTAAATCTGGCTTAATGGGGAGGCACTCAGCAGGTGCCAAGTAACTGCATGGCCAGTTGACTCTGTCAGGTCAAATTAGACTCAAATTATTGGTTCCATTAAAAAAAAAAAAGTGTTTTCTGGTGCTAAGGCCAGAAGAAAACATTTTTTTTAAATCAAAAGCAAATAAACATAGAAACAATCAGCTCAAAACAGCTTTTACAATCCCAGCATTTGCTTTGTTAAGTCTTAGGTAATTTTTGCTTACACTTTAGAAGGTCAACAGGGTGGTGAGAATGCTCTTGCCACACAGCACCATGGCATGAGTGCATTTCCATGCCTACAGTTAATGCAATATCACAACATCACTGCTGTTCTTACCACTACGAATGGGTCCAGAAGGGACTGAAAGGTGAGCACCAGGCAAACAAATTACACTGTCTGGTCCCTGTTGCTTTTGGATCCGTTGCAAAACTATGAAGATAGAACAGCCTTGAAATGCTGAACAGTCTGAGCCCTTCCAGTAGTCTTTTATGAATGGACAGCAAGTGTGGCACATTGTGAGCATGGCCCCATCTCAGCACTTTGGCTTCCTTTCAGGCTGTGCTTTACTCCAGTGCATGTGCAAGAGCAGAATTAGGAATGACCTCTGGTTATGAAGACAGATTTGACTAGGTCCCAGATGCTACAGTTCTGGGTCCACCTGAGTGTTGCCTGGATATGAGGAAGTCAGTCGCTATCCTCAGGTGGTCATGTTTATCATCAGCCACTTTTCAGTCAATGCGGAGGCTAGTTAATAGCTCAGTAGATAGCTCTATTTTCCTTATAATTTTTTTGTTGGTTGGTTGGTTGGTTGTTTTTTTGGGGGAGTAGCTGAAGAACACTCAATATTTTACTGCTATTCCTTCATAGCAGACACATTGTTCGGAAGACAAAGAATTTTCCCCCTTACTGGTTCAAACACGCAAACGTAGTCTCTTAATGCTCATCTGAAATTGCTGATCCTTCCTAAATGATTCCAAGGCAGGCATGGTGCAAGTTCAAAGCCAGCAGCAGCGCCACCATCACTGCTTGTATTTCATCAACAAGGTAGGTACTGACAGAGCTCAAGAGGGTCTCTGGCTTTAATAATTCCACAATTAGAACTGAAGTAGATTAGAGCTGAGAGAGTCTCTTGTCAAGGGTATGAATGTTATCCTTGACCAGTATTGCAAAGATGTAAGCTATTTCTGCTTATAGATAATAATCTAAAAAATGCGAAGCTAATAGAGTGTGTGCAAACTAGGGCAGGGGAGGATTCAAGAGGAAAGAAAGAAAAGATGAGGGGATGGAGGAAGAAAGTGAAACACAAAAAGGACAAATATTTTTTAACTTACTAGTTTTGTGCAAGGAAATAAGTCTTTCTGGCCACAGAATAGTTTTTACCCTCATTTGCCAAAGCATACTTCATCAAGAACTAGAAGAACTCCAATTTAATCTCTTTCAGTACAAAGTGAAACACTTATTAGTAAAGGTACCAACATAAATGGCTATTTTACAGTAGCTCTAAAATCTCTGGATCAAATTTTACGCTTTCTACCCCACATAGATTGAGTCCACCTGCTGGGATAAATTCTTCATGAAAAGATACTTGAAGGATAATAAATCCTCTTTCTTCTTCAGTGATGCATTAGGTGTAAGATGACTATAATTTCTCTTTGTAAGGATTCTTGCTCAAAGAATTCCTACTTTCAAAAGTATATAAACAAAAGTGTAAGAAAAATTAGACCAAGGCATGGAAAAAAGATGTAATCACAACAACATTGTACATTTGTCTATTATTCTGATTGTTCTTGGAAGAGAGCATGAGAGAGCAAAAGAGAAGCAAATAGAACTGCTAGCATCCAAAACTTACAGGAAATTAATAACAGCATCTGTGGGGTTTTTTCATAATAGTGAAATTTTCCCTGCTGTTCTGAAAATAAGAAGAGCATAAAGAGACAGAACATCAGTTGGTGTAAATCATCATAGCTTCAATGAAAGGATGAATTTTTCCCAATAATTTTAATAAGGAAAAAGATACTTACATTGATCTGGTTCTGGAAATATGTGAAATACATATTTTTATTTTTTCATTTTGTTTTTAATACAATTTCTGTAACATCAATCACTGGGATCTTTGAGGGGCTTAGAAATCTTGCTTGTCAGAGAGGATGCTCTGAACAGTTGGGGTAATGTTTTGCAATCCTTGGTGCCTGGACAATCACTGAGGGTATTCAAATGGGAGACCTCACAGGGTTTTGAAAGCAGTGCTTGTTAATGCCCACCTTATCTTCAACACCAGTGGCATGAGGGGACACTGCAAGAGGGAAAGTGGGAAGTCTTGGGGGCTGGAAGCCAAAATACATTTCCAGAGGTCTCACTACGCTCTAGTTACTCAGTGCTCCAAGTCGCTACTCCAGGCTGCTGAGTATAAACCCACACCAGATAACTGGGTGACTTCTTTGATTACAGAAGTCAAAATTCAAGTGCAGGATCAGCCTGCTGCAGCAACTGGAGCCTGGTCAGGTGGGAGTGATAGAGCAGTGGTGCTGAATGCACCTGGATGGGGTCTCTGCCTCCCAGAATTGGAACTGCAGAAGATCTCTAGGCCAAGGAGCATCTGAAAAAGTGTGGAACTTCCAGTGATGCAATGAGCTCATTTGACAGCTCCTCCCTTCTACCTCTCCCTCTCTTTCTGACACAAATACAGCAGAAATGGGAGCAAAATTGATGATGGTGAAAAGAGGTAGAGAGGAAAGGACTGGGCAGAGAATTTAATGGGTACTGAGATTTGGACAGATATCTAGGAGATCAGGATGAAGTTGAAGGTGCTACATGCCTGGGTACTATCAGCAAGACATCTGGCAAAATGTCCCGAGAAGGTGGCCTGAAATCCTGGTGGGGTCTTCAAGCTCACAGTTCTGGGCAGAATGATGTGCAGCAATACAAAGCCCTGCCTGACACAGGCAGCAGCCTGCAGGTCTCCAGCCAGGTAGGGAAGCAGAGGGGCCACATCCAGGCCTGTTAGAATGGCACTTGCTGCTTGCTGCTTTTCCCAGCCAAAGGGATTGCTCTTGCTGATCACTGCCAGTGCTCCTGCTGGAACAAATCCCCACAGATAAACAGATTTCACATAAATATGTCCGCAAGGACTAATTTTTCTACCTGCCTACAAAGAACAAGGCAAGGAAATAGCCAGCTGTTTCTAGCCCTACCTCATGTTTTGCTAGTGGGATCATTGCTGCTCATGGTAGTGGGGACAACCGCACCTCTGACATGCTGAACTGCTTTATCCAACTCTCTTCTCACAGAAGAAGAGAGCTGTGTAGCATTGCCCCAGTTTTTAATTTCCCCAGCCTTTTTCTGCCATTGAGATAAACCCAGACTGAAAGATGCAAAAAAAGAGTGTGTAACCATTGCTGGAGGCTTGCTAGAAAAATCATAGCTAGAAAGGCCATAAATTCCTTACTTACAATGCCAGCCACTCACAGCATGGCTCTATTTAGTCACTGCACGTGTGTTTTTAAAGTCCACAGATTTCTGGAAGGATGTTATTTACATGAATCACAGGTTTCAGTATGAGCTGGTCAGTATCTCTTGTTCACTAGTAATTGTGTTTTCACAGTGTGTGTATGGTGGAAATGCTGGAAATATCATCATAAGGCCTTCAATTGTCCACCTGACCTAAAGAAAAAAGAGGGTGTGTTTTCAGAGTTGTTTTTGGTTTGTTTTGTTTTTTTTTAATGCTGGGATAAGTGTGGCCAGTTACAGCAGTTAGATAGAACCTTCATGATAGGGATGAAGCCAGAATGGGACTGGACTGGAGTAACTGCGGATGTGGATTTGCTGGGAAGTGAGATGGAAAATAAGGGGCCTTCTGTGGGAATAAAAGGACCTTCAGAAGGAGGTGAGCCAAAGGCAAATGATCTTACCTTTCTGATTCCCTATAAGCTGTTTGGATGTGCCTCAATTATTTACATGGATTAAGAAGGACTTTTGCGTGATGTTCCTGAATTGAAAGGTTTCTTAAGAAAAGAAGTAGAAAAAGGCAGATGTGCTCCTTGAAATAGCTGTTCTTGTCAGTATGCTGGATTTAAAAAATATTTGGATGCAAATTTTTGCATTCTCAGGGACATCTGTAAACCTCTGAATTTAACTATATCATGTCTTACTTTTTGACTCTTTCTTTGAGTCTTTTCCCAGTGGTATTGTTATTTTATTGAGTATTCAAAATGTTTTTGCTAGTGTAATAGAAGATGACTTTTCCTTTTAAATCATAATTCTCCTGCTGTGAATTCATTATATGAGTGATGGGGGTGGGGTGTGTGTGGAATTTCAACATATAAGAGGTACACTTGAGAAGATGTCTATCTGATAACATAAATCTGGGAAATTTTGAAGCACATGGTGGGAGTAGGAGTTGCTGGGCTTCACAGTGGCCCCAATCTTACAAACAGCATCGCACAGGAAAATTCTTCATTCAAACACAGGTCTTTGATGAGCTTTCATGAAGATTAAGGAGCCTGCCTAAGTGGTTGCAGGATCACGGTTGCAGCTTGTAAGGAGGGTGACCTGGGATAAGTTACTAAAGACACTGCACCAAGTGGTTCGCTCAGCCACCCCTCTACACTCTACTCAAATTCAATAGGATCTAAATCTGTGGTTTACAGCGTCTAGTCAAGGAAATCAATATTTCAAGCATGATTAAGAAAGATGATTGTCAGCACAACATGAAATTATTTTCTTCTCAGACTTCAGCTCTGAAAATTAAAGTAAAATAATCTCCGTTTACTTACAGTAATATATGAAGAGATTAAGAAGGTTTTATTAGATTTTTAAAGACTACATCCTTCATTATTTATTTGTCCAGAGTAGCTCAAGTTATTTCAAATTTATTCAGTGTTGAAAATAAATGGAGAAGTTTTTCTAGGAGAGAAAAAGCAATAGAAAGTGCACAAGATCAGGAATTGTAGTGAACAGGGTGAGTTGTCACTGAGAGTGATGAATCAAGATTGATATTACTCCATGAGGGGAGGGAAATGTTGAGCAGAGAGATAAAAACTGAAAATGGTGTCACAGGGTCAGGGTAATGCAACAAAATCAGAAACCTTCTGTATGTCATAATACCAAAAATACGTAAATATTTCTCTATATTCAAGCAGTTGTAAACTTCCAAGTGCCCAGTAAAACCTTAGCATACTTTAATTTAAAATGGTCTGAATGAAAATTCTGGCCAAACAGTGACAAAACAGTTCAAGTAAATCTCATTTGCATGCATTAACCTTCTTCCCTTAGGCACAAAGCCTTGAGTTGGTCCCTAAATTTACACATCTCTGAGTTACATAAAGAGCCTAATTGCCAAAGGCACCCTAAGTAACCAAGTGGAAACAGATGCACACATATAGACAGTGTCTGAGATCTCCAGAGATTAATTACATTTGGGAGGATTTTTCCCCTCCCTGACTACTCAGAGTGAGCCAAGAGTAAGAGCCTTAGCTTAGGCTCCTCTGCAACAGATAAATAGCTTCAACATGGCTCATAAGGCCTCATCTTCCCTGGAATCTCTCCTTGAGGATCTCAAAAGCCACAATACACATGATTGGTCTACACAACAAAGAACTGCAAGCCTTAATAGAGTCTCACCTGAGAGGAAATTTTTCAACAGATAGAAAGACCCACATATTTAATACAAACTGCATTTTGTATTTTTGCCAATCTTGGATTAATGCCTACTCAGGAGAAAAAAAAATATTTAAGATGAAGCTTACAGAGAGGGATTAGAATTGTAAATTTCTCATTCAGGCAGGAATTCCCTAAATTTATATAATTTTTTGTGCTTGTATCCTGACATCAATTCAGTGTTATTAGACTGATTGGGAAAGCACAGAATCACAGAATGTGTTAGGTGGGATCCACAAAGATCTTCAAGTCCAACTCATGGCCCTGCCCAGGACAATCCCCAAGAGTCACACCATGTGCCTGAGAGTATCACCCAAATGTCCCTTGACCTCTGTCAGGCTTGGTGCTGTGACTACTTCCCTGGGGAGCCTGTTCCAGTGCTCAACCACCCTCTGGGTGAAGAACCTTTTCCTGATATCCAATCTAAACCTCCTCTGACACAACTTCACACCATTCCCTCCAGTGCTGTCACCACAGAGAAGAGATGAGTGCCTGCCCCTCCCCTTCCTCTCACAAGGAAGTTTTAACTGCAGTGAGGTCTCCCCTCAGTCTCCTCTCCTCCAGGCCGAGAAGGCAAGTGCCCTCAGCCACTCCTCACATGGCTTCCCCTTAAGGCCCTTCACCATCTTTATTGCCTGCCTTTGGACACTCTCTAATAGCTTAATATCTTTCTCATACTGTGGTGCCCCAAACTGCACACAATCTTCAAGGTGAGGCTGCCCCAGTGCAGAGCAGAGAGGGACAATCCCCTCCCTTGCCCGGCTGGCAATGCTTTGCTTGATGCCCCCCAGGACAGGGTTGTCCCTCCTGGCTGACAGGGCACTGCTGACTCAGATTCAACTTGCCATTGACAGGATTCTCAGGTCCCTTTCCACAGCACTGCTTTCCAGCATCTCATTCTCCAGTCTGTGTCCAAATCAGCATCAGCTACTCCTTTGTCTCATGATATGACTTCATGGTATTTTCCCAGTCAGAACTGAGTCTATAGCTGGTCCCAATTATTGCTGTATTACTTTTAAAATTTTTAAGGCTTACATACTGTAAGGCCTACATATCGTAGGACAAGTTGTAAGGTTTTTGGGGAGGCCTGTACTAGAGACAGAAAACAAGTCTAATCCTGAAATATTCATGTTTCTCTCTGCTACCCCAGCTAAACTCTGTAAGTGATAAAGAGTCTACTGGAGATATATTCACAAATTCAAATGTCCACCACAGGTGAAGCCTTTGCTTGTAGAAAACTGAGAAACAGTCCTTCTTCAATGAGAAGTCACTGTCTGGACTATTAGTGTGAAAGCAAGTAAGTGGTTCCAGTGTATGAAGAAACTTTTACTGAATATGTTGGGGGAACAGTGCCATCATTCTCATAGTCCTCAGACGGACAGGAGAGAGATACAGAGTTTTTACCAAACAAACTCTTTTAGAAATGAGTACAGAGAGGCAAATATCTGCCTTCTCCCACAGTGTCTAAGGGGTGGCATGGACAGGGCTAAATTAATTTCAGAGAGGCAGTGCCATTGCTTTTTTAGGGGAATGCTGATGAGCCAAAGGCTTAGTTTCATCTCCTGACCTCATTGCATTACTCTGTTCAGCAGTATCTAATCCCTTAATGATTTATCTCCTTATCCCAGTTCTACAGAACTTTGCTTTTAAATTTGCAATTATTAAATGTTTGTTCTTTTCTAACTCAGTGAATAATGTGCTGCAACTTAATACTTTTGCCTAGAAAACAGTCCCATAGTGTCTGGGGTTTATACTATCAAGTCCAACCATGCAACTGGCAGGTGGAGTTTTGAGTGGAGCTCTCTGGGGATCGTACTGCACAGGCCACGGAGGCAGATATGCTCCCATGCCCTGTGAGTGAATTCCAGGACCACATTTTTAGCTAAAACAACCTGTCATTCCTAAAAAACATGTTTTTAGAAGGGGGTAAAACCTCATTAGAGAGTTTATTTAAATTTATTTTTTCTAAAACAAGGATTATTTTTATATGGTTTTCTGTGTTTTGTGGAAAATATTTAGTGGACTATCATAAGGGTTTTCTAGTGAATAGAAGACTAACCTGCTAGGCTACCTCTTTTGCTGCCAGTAGAATTAGCAAAACTGCTAAAATCCCCTCTGTTTCTGGCAAAAAAAATTCTCCTTGGCACAATGCAGAAGGGACATCCAGGCTCTGAATGGCACTTTTAGTGGTTACTAGAAAACTGTTGGAAGTGAGAAAGGTCTTACTTTAACCAGAAAGCTGACTCCAGGTGTCAGTTTTGGGCTCTGCCAGTTGCATTTATTTCTGCAGTGTAGTCAGCATCCATGTGAGTTGAACATCACAAACACTGCACTGAGTGTTTTGGAAGAGCATTCCATGGTCAGCAAAGGACATCTTAATCTTGGGTAAACATGTTCTTTGGAACGATGTCCAGTTTAATGTAGACCCTGTATAAGGTAGACTTTAAAGACAAGTCCTTACAACTGTAGTTGCACATCTTGTGACTTCAGTATCTCCTGGTTTCCATTTTACTGGATTTGTCAGAGGTTTGTGTCTGGAACGTTAGTATGAATACTCATTGTCTCTTCTTCCCAGCTAATAATGTGCTCCACAGACAGAGCTTATGATAGGGCATACTAACCAGAGAGCTTCATATTGAAAACAAATAAATTATCCATACAGAAAAGCATTCTACCTAGCCATACATAGACCTTATGTTCACTATTTTGTGGTTTTGTTATTAAATCTTATTTGAGGACTTGAAGCCGCTTTCTTTTTATATGTCCTTAGGTTTCTGCTGTTTAAGCCCTGAGTGATTCCTCCCAACAGCCTCTCTCCCTTCCCCCTCCTTTTTATTTTATACAACAAAAACAAGGTCTTTGCATTAAGAATAAGATTGACCACAGGCTATTTTAACATGCCTCAGCAGCCGCTGTCTCTCCCCTTTACTTCCTGTCATGTATCCATTTCTACTCATGTGAATCAATCATTTATAAAACACGGCAGCAATATATACAAAATTAATATAATAATTAAAGGAAATGCTATTGAAAGATCTAAAGAAATATAATTATTAAAAATCAAATGTTCAGTCCACTTAAAAAATTGACATCAAGCATTGTGCATGTTCCTTGGAGAGGGTCTTCAGTACTATGTATCTCATGGGTGTCATTGGATGTAATTGTTGCCATGCTAAATATTCATGTATGAATAGTCTGGAATAAATTCTCTTGTAAATTGACAGAGGGCAAGTTAGAACTGTCCTTGAATCTCTCATCTGCATCCTCATTTTTGAAAAACTGTCTCATTTGCGTGTGTGTGTGTACTTGGTTAAATTAAACAGGGAAAGCTTCTTTCTTTCTGAAACAGTCTGCTGCTTCTCTCACCTGTTACTAGCTCTGGTTGTTTATATCAACTCAGTTGTGTGGGGCAGAATCTGGTTTAATACAATTTATGACTGGCAATAGTTCTTTGAGCTGTTGTGTCTCCTGGTCTCACTTGGCTGNTCCCTTCTTCCCGTTTTTGTTTTTGTTTTTGTTTTTGTTTTGTTTTTGTTTTCCCTTCCATATAAATGTTGTTATTTTCCTCAATGAATAGTAAAAGGGGGTTTTCTGCACTCCTCTGTGTGCTGAACACTGACACAGATAATGCTTCTTCATTTCAGACTACCCCAGGTCTCATCACTTGCCCACAGGTGTTCCTCACCTTTAAACAGTGCTCTGCGCATTTCGGCTCCCTCCTCTGGCCCCAGCTCCCTGTGTCTGAATGCACGGGGTCTTTGTGGGGGCAAGGCGGCTTCCACTGACAGACCTCGGTGCAAGGACATGTGTCAGACTGCCTGCTTCTGATGCTGTCTTAATCTTTTCTGGGTCAGTTTGGTCTTTTGAGCATTGTATGTCTGGGGTTTGACTCCGGCTGAATGCCAGGTGCCCACCAAAGCTGCTCTACCACTCCCCTCCTCATCCGGACAGGGGAGAGAAAACGTAATGAAAGGTCCATGAATTGAGATAAAGACAGGGAGAGATCACTCACCAATTACCATCCAGGACAAACCAGACTTGACTTAATTGAATTTATTACCAGTCAAATCAGAGGACGATAATAAGTAAAACGATTATTAAAAACACCTTCCGCCCCTCCTCTGTCTCCTTCTCGGACTTAACTTTTTCCCCGATTCTCAACCTCCTCCCTGCCATCAGTGCAAGGAGACTGGGAGTGGGGGCTTAAGGTCAATTCACATGTTAATTCTGCCGCTGCTGCCTCATCAGGGAGAGGAGTATTTCCCCTGTTCCAACACGGGCTCCTTCACACAAGAGACAGTCCTNCATTTCTACTCATGTGAATCAATCATTTATAAAACACGGCAGCAATATATACAAAATTAATATAATAATTAAAGGAAATGCTATTGAAAGATCTAAAGAAATATAATTATTAAAAATCAAATGTTCAGTCCACTTAAAAAATTGACATCAAGCATTGTGCATGTTCCTTGGAGAGGGTCTTCAGTACTATGTATCTCATGGGTGTCATTGGATGTAATTGTTGCCATGCTAAATATTCATGTATGAATAGTCTGGAATAAATTCTCTTGTAAATTGACAGAGGGCAAGTTAGAACTGTCCTTGAATCTCTCATCTGCATCCTCATTTTTGAAAAACTGTCTCATTTGCGTGTGTGTGTGTACTTGGTTAAATTAAACAGGGAAAGCTTCTTTCTTTCTGAAACAGTCTGCTGCTTCTCTCACCTGTTACTAGCTCTGGTTGTTTATATCAACTCAGTTGTGTGGGGCAGAATCTGGTTTAATACAATTTATGACTGGCAATAGTTCTTTGAGCTGTTGTGTCTCCTGGTCTCACTTGGCTGTGCCAGGGGGACTGTAAACACATGCTGCAAGGCCATCTCTGCGGTGTGGCACTCACCATCTGAAAAAAAGAGATGGTGAGGTAGAGAGAATTTGGCAAAGGTCGTACAGGAAGGTTACAGGAAGGGCAGAAACAGAACCCACATCTCCTACACAGGGGTTTCATCACAAAGTCATCCAGTCCTCTTTCCAGCTAATACACTGACACAAATGTTTTGGATACAAATGCTGATAGTTGAGGGAGGGTATTATCACTCCTGGCATCTAACCCTCTCTACCAGACGTTGGCAATCTTTATTTGTGGTATCAGAGGTCTAGATTTATCTTTCCTTGTTTTGGTGCCACATAATCTGGAACTCTCCNGCTGCTCTACCACTCCCCTCCTCATCCGGACAGGGGAGAGAAAACGTAATGAAAGGTCCATGAATTGAGATAAAGACAGGGAGAGAGCACTCACCAATTACCATCCAGGACAAACCAGACTTGACTTAATTGAATTTATTACCAGTCAAATCAGAGGACGATAATAAGTAAAACGATTATTAAAAACACCTTCCGCCCCTCCTCTGTCTCCTTCTCAGACTTAACTTTTTCCCCGATTCTCAACCTCCTCCCTGCCATCAGTGCAAGGAGACTGGGAGTGGGGGCTTAAGGTCAATTCACATGTTAATTCTGCCGCTGCTTCCTCATCAGGGAGAGGAGTATTTCCCCTGTTCCAACACGGGCTCCCTCACACAAGAGACAGTCCTCCACAAACGTCTCCAGTTTGAATCCTTCCCATGGGCTACAGTTCTTCATGAACTGCTCTGGAATAGGTTCCTTTTTTTTTTTTGGCCGCTCTGTGCAGTCCTTCAGGAACAGGCTGTTCCAGGGTGGGTCCCCCTGGCGGTCACAAGTCCTGCCAGGAGCCTGTTCCAGCATCGGTTTCCCATGGGGTCACAGCTGTCTTTTTGGCATCCACCTCTTTCAGTGGCAGGACCCTCCACAAGCGGCAGGTGGATCTTTGCTCTCCTGTGGACTTCCATGGGCTGCAGTGCTACAGCCTGGTCCTCACCACAGGCTGCAGGGGAAGCCCACTCCAACACCTGGAGCCCTGCTGACTGCTCCTTCTTCACTGACCTGGGTGTCTGCAGAGCTGTTCCTCTCACTTCTGTGCAACGATTTTTTTTTTCCCTTCCTAAATATGTCATCACAGAGGCATTACTATCATTGCTGATTTGGCTTGTTCTTGGCCAGTGGTGGGTCTGTCTTGGAGCTGGCTTGTGCTGGCTCTGTTGGATGTGGGGGAAACTTCTAGTAGCTTCTCAGAGAAGCCACCCCTGTGCCATCACCCACTACCAAAACATGGCAAACCCAGTGCAGCATCACATTGTTTCAGACTATGTGGGGTGAAATGAGCAGGCCAAACTCTGGTCTGGATTTGTTGACTCTCCTCTCTTTGCTACTGGCACAAACCAAGCAAGGGTTTTCTCTGTGTTCTTGCTTGCTATCTTCCTCCCCTTTCTCTGACCCTCTGCCTCCAGCCACAGAGGTGGGAAGATGAAAGCTGCTTCTGGCAACCAATGCTTCCATATTGCTCCCAGCAGCAGTGAGACACCGTCTCCTGCAGACATTGAATTACTGGTGCCTTTTCAGTGAAAACCAACATGTGCTCATGCTGCTGTAGAGAACCGCAATCAAACAACCCGCAACATTATCTTCCTGGCCAGTGGGCAAGGTGGTTTAAGGGCAGGACCTCTACCAGCCAAGGAACTTGTAGAGACCCTTTTGTGGTGTCACACTGGCCTTTTGCGGACCTGGTACTGAAACCAAAGGGTTTTTGTGCATAGGCTATGTGGTTTGGCTGGTGGCCATAAGGAGAAAGACAGAAAGTAATAGTGTGGAATGCTTTCTTATATTTATGCATTTGGACAGGTCATAGTGTTAGCATGAATGTTTGATGCATTTGGACAGGTCATAGTTTTAGAATAAATGTTTGAACCAGGCAAAAAGTACTAAATCAAATCCATAACCACAGTTGTGCTGCAAGGCTGTGATACCTGAAGGGATATGGCTGTAAATTTTTGAACATGAACTTCCAGGCCCTTGGGAGGAGTGACAAGCTCCTCATCATGAGCCAGCAGGAGGATCAGCAGTGCTGCAGGGCACCCCGGTTAGGACTGGATGACCAGAGCTGAGTGTAGAACATGCTGATTGCCCTGTAGGGAGACAGAAATTGCCTCTTCTCTTCAGTCCCTCCTGTTGCCCAGTGTGCTGTATGACAGGTTTTACTGGCAGAAACTTGCTTTGTTGGTGAGGGAAACTTCTGCTACTGCTCAGATGAAACCCTGCATGGGACTGAGCACTGGGCAGACAAGCAGACCTTGTGCTCATGGGGGTCCCTTTGGAAACAAGGGGGATGTGCCAGCCAGCCACACATCAGGTCTAAATTTCTGAAAACTCCAGAATTCTAGAAAACTCTCCTCTCCTCCCAGAGAGGGGGAACAAAATTGTGCTATGTTTCTCAGGGTGATGGTGAGGGCCGTGTCTGGGCAGAGGGACTGGCAAAGCTTTTGGGGTCAGGAGCAGAGGGGCCAGCAGACGGCATGGGACCGCTGCTAGCCAGAATGTGCAGTTAGCAGTGTAAACAAACTTGGCTCTGGAGGTGAGGTGGTAAGATATATTTTTTTAATTATTGAGCTGTGTGCACATTATGAAACCATTATAGAACCAAAGTATATAAAATTCCAAATTGCAAATACCAGCTTATACAAAGGGGTAATAAAATAAATAATACATTAACTAGCTCCAGTACTCTGCATTCATAGACAGTAATGGAACCATATACATCAGAGGCCATAAAAATGCATACATTAAACAGGGTGCACAGTGGTAACTGAGGGTTCATCTTGATGCTTCCTGACTGCATGAGGGTCTATTAGTGCTGGGGGATGGGAAGTCTATTTGCTACTTAAGCTATTATTGATTGAGAGAGGAAAATACAAACCTCACAGAACAGGCCAGCAGGAAAAAGGGTGAGAACTTAGCTTGACATAACACATTAACATTGTAAACAAAGTGGGCTTTGAAGGTTATTATGCATGACCACTATGTCCTGCAGTGCAGGATCTGCCTCAGTGTGGGACACCAGCAGGGAGGACTGCACTTTCTACAGGTCAAACAGCAGAACAGGCTGCAAGGAGGAGGTGTCCTCAACAGTGGTCATTCTACAGATTTGGACAGGGGAAGAATTTTGCTCTAGGAATAAACATCATTGGATTCAGAAAAAATATTCTTCCTCTGACTGCTATACAATGTGGCAGCACTGGTGTATCTCAGGAGCCTTGGACTGAGAGGGCTGAGTGACAACTTTGTATGTGCTGGAGTCAGGTCTGGCTCAGTTTAGACTGGTGTGCTCTTCTCCTATGGCCACGGATGTGTTCATTCATCTCATTGCATTATAATAGATTTTTCTGGAACCTGCATGATACCACCAAAAAAAAAAAAGTAAATAAAAAGGGAACATCTATATTTCTGCATCTACACCTGGCCAAGGACCTAAGATCCAACCCCACCTCACTCCAGTTAAGAATCCTTTCCACTCACTCTTGTTCTGCCTGCTGAAGCCCTTCATTTTTATTTCTGTGAATATGGTGTTGTGATCCCGAGAAATAACAGCATGCATGTGCCCTGCTTCAGAGTTCTTGCTCTTTAAATAGTCTCTCAGTGGGAGAGTTTGGTATGCTAGGGTCTGTGCATCAAATGACTTATAGGACTGGCCTACTTGGAAAATCTGGGGAATCTTATGAATGGAAAGAAACTAAAGAAAATTATCAGACTTTCTGGAAGGGTAAAAAGCCATGGGTATATGTTTAATATTATTATGATAGCCATCTGATAGCATCAGATTAATTCAGATAAAAATGAAGCTTATTCCTTGACAAGGTTCTGTTCCTGCCTTATTTCCAATGTGGCAGACAGATTCATGCCCAGAAATGTTTTCACCGGGTCGAGGAACCATTCTGAAGCAGGATCTTCTTGTCTGAGTTGTGATATGAATGTCATTATCTGCTTGCTGGCACTAAAAATTCATTGTGGGCCTCTGCTAAGACTCCTAATATTTCATTTTAAAATTTCTAACATATTGAGGAAGGAAAAGGGAAATGGAAAGAGAAACGGAAGGGGAAGAGAGGCTTGGAGACTTCCCTATATACCATCTGCTTTTTCTTTGGCACGATTTTCATCTGATGCAAGTAAATATTATTTCATTGATTTTACTGACTTATGAGATGAGGATAGAACACTGTAATCATGTAAAGCCGTATGAGGCACAGTTTACATCCTTATTTTTGTTCTGTCTATAGACAAAACACGTGCCTTATTCTTGAATGCCACTAACTGAACCTGTACTTCTCTGCCTTGCTCTGTTTTTGGGTCAAGCCCTGATCTCTCTTTCCCTGGCACATAGCTAACAGGTTTATGTTGGTGTGGAAATTGTGCTCAGTTTACACTGACAGAGCAGACACCGGGGCTTTTGTCTCCCTCTTCTCCACTAGTACAAACCCCAGTGTAATGCATACAGGAATCCATTGAGTTTAGTAATTAATTTAATGGGAGAAGGAAAAAATTAAGAATGATTTGTTTTGAAATGTGTGCTGAGCAGATGCAATACCATCTCAGGTACACTAAGTTGACATGCATTCTGTTTTTAAATGGTGTATGATTTCAACTATCAAAAGGGTTTGGAAAGTGTTTTACCCTTGACAATGACCTGTATTACACTTAAAGCTCATGTAGGTTTCTTATTTGCCTAAGAAGACAACAAGATTTGCTATGTAATTTGAGAAGCATTTATAATTCTGCTACCCATGTTGTAAGCTGATTATAAATTAAGTTCAGCAGAATTGCTTCCATCAGAAAATCAGAATTCACAGTCAAATAAAGTGTACAACCCTGATGTGTAGTTGCTTCTAACTGCTACTGTACATAAATCAGATTCTGCTTAGCAACTGCTGCATATCATGTTTATTAAACACCTTCTGCTTATTACAGCAGAGGGTACTAAAAATTCTTCATGAAAATTTCTCAAATATCTTTTCACATCTTGGATATTTTTTAAAGGTCTCATTGCAGTGAACAGAATCCTTCTGCGGAAATGGTACTTGGGGGCTCTCAACATGTGCTTCCTGTTCCATTCAGTCACATGGAAAATGTTCTCAGTTTACAAACCAGACAAATTGTTTTGTGTTGTTGTTTTAGTCCTGAGGCTCAACCCAGCATAAGGAGAATCAGGCTTCCTACTTTCAATATTATTGAGCATTTTTTTAGAAGCAATGCTCTTTATGAGTTCTGAGACGTATTTGAAACAAGGCTATTTCATAAGGAGGTAAACTTGCCTCTGTGTCCCAGAAGCATGCTGGAGCAAGTGACAGTTCACTAAAGAAAGCAATCCTTTACTGATCACTGATTCTTTGTCACAAGCCACTGTTAACAGACAATTCCTCATGGCTAGTCCACCCTTTCATAAGACAGTGTCCCACATTTACACAACTACAATGGGCCCTTTAACCTAGTCACAGATGCTACAGAGGTCTGATAAGTTGGGAATAGTTAGCTACATACTCTGATAGCCATTACTGTCACAGTGTGAGGAGTGTATTCTAAAACGTCAGGTTCCATTTTTATCTCACAAAAATAAAATAGCACTAGAAATAATCAGCTTTGAAATAACTTTCAGTCCATCTCTTGCAACTCCTTCTCTGCTCTGCTTCTGTCCCAAGATTTTCTTCACTGTTGCATATTTGTCTTCTTGATTTCTGTCTTCTAGTCATAGCACAAATGTCAAACCTCAGTCCTCACATTGCTTCACCTCTGCAACATCTGCCAAGATGGCCACAAAGTATTGCTAACCTTTTTATACAGGTGGAGCTAGGGTGGAGGAACTCTGAGTGGGTTAATCAGGTCTTCCACGAGGAGGTCAAGCCAAATGCTTATGTGGACTTTGGAGATGAGAGCTCTGAACTATTCCCGGACTGCTATACTGCATTCCTTAGCTCATGTGTAGGACTGTGATGATGCTGGTGCCCACACTGCAGCAGCACCAGCACTAGCACACACAGACATAGCCAGAACAATGCCACAAGGCTGCACCTCTCCCACCATGGATGAGCATACAGTCACTGAAACTAAGGTCTATCAAATCTCAAGAGGATTACCGTGCTTTATCATATATAAAGCTAAACAAAGTAGCAACACAGACATTATGGCTCTGTAGAATATGGTGACCCAGCTCTTCACCAGTACCACTGTAGAACAGGTAGCAGGGCTCTGCACTACCACTTTTCTCTGTAAGACTGTGGCTGACACCAGCTCAGGCTCTGGTTTTGATCTGTAAATCCCTCAGCTGAGTAATGCTCCTCTACATGAAGAAGGACCTCTTCAGGAGTGAGAGTTATGCATCTCTTCGATCATACAGCTCTGGATGAATTGCATGGGAAATGGACATAACTGTTCTTGGCTAAGATGAAGAACCTCTACCCCGTGACAGAACAGTCTTCCTCAGCAGAAAGTCTCACTCTGATCATATTGCAGCCTGCCTTGTAGCCTTGTTACAGATCAGTTATTGCTTGATTAACTAGATAGGTAGCTGGAAACTGTGAGAAACACTGGGAGGTTTTGTGACACAGTAAATCTTAGAAGTTCTTTATCATAATTTAGAAACTTTTTTTTCCCTACTAATTGTGCATATTTCTCAGCTGCAGAGCTCCTGTCTGTGATACAAGCAATGAAAAATGTTACCTGGATAAGAATATATTTACATAACCATGAGCTAATTACTGTTTGTCATAAGTAAAATCAAGGAATTATTGCCATGTTTAGTTGTATGCGGATACTGTTGAACTACTGCCTTGTTCTACCCCAGAACTCGTTTTATTTGCAAACATTGTGCAAAAAATCACTGAGCCAGATGCACTTTCTCTTTCAAGATATGCTGTTCCTTCTCTTCACAATGCTTTTTTTCAGTGCCATTCCTCTTGATTTAGTCTAGTGTTCCTGTGGGTGGAATCTGGCAGAAAAAATATGTAAAGAGCATTATACCCATCTGCATCAAAGGTGTTGTATAGACATCAATTAGTAATAACAACATCCAGGCTCTTCAGGTGTATCTGAAAACTGTTGCCAGTGCTTGATGCTCGAAATACAAAACTAGTATATCCTCAGTTAAGTAAACTGGGATATCCCATTAATTCCAGCTGAGCCTTATCAGTTTATCTCAGCTGAGGATCTGATCCCTAAACTCAAGTCTCTCCCCAGCAGTAATTCAGGACCCAGCCAAGTGTAGCTCCTTGTTTTAATTATAGAAATAGAAATTATTTTCCATTTTGGAAAATTGTTGATAGTCATGTATGGATAACAGCTTGAGAATTCAAATTATACCACAGATCAGCATGACCTGTAAGAAGCAAAAATGTTTTGACTACTACTCTAAGCAAAATCAGGATAGATGTCATAGATTATCCTTGCATGCACAAATCCATAGCTGCATGATTTATGCTGTTTATAAGTGGCTTTATTAACTAAAGTTAACTGCTAAATTTCAGTGCTTGTTTAGGAAAACTTCAAAAGTAAACAGTGGCAAAGAGCATTGTGCTATTTTTCTGCAGTTATAGCTTTGCACATTTTTGTGCATTCAGAAATTTTTTTGTACCTATGATCAAGGTAAAAGAACAAATCTAAAAGAATTACAGTTAGTCTTTGATTTTTGGAAGCATTGTGTTATGTACAATGCACTGAAACATCAATCATGCTGATACAATGAGAATAAGACATATAAAAGGATGATGTTCTTTGACATTTTCTTCCTGGCTTCACTACATGCTTCATGTTCATTACTAAAAGTCCCTATCAGCTGTATCCAAGTAACTGATATGTGTTAACCCAGCTCTTGTCTTCTTTTTCCTTTCTCTTCTTCCTTCTTTCCCCCCTTCCTTATCAAGGGCAATTTCTTCCCAGCCATCTCCCATTTGTTATTAGAATCTTACCTTCTTTAGTAGATTATGATTGCTAGAATATGATGAGTTTTGATGCTCTTGTTTTTTTTTTTTCATGTAATGTCAGTGTCATTTGAATTGGAAAATATTGACACTTCTTTACATTTACCTTGATTGCTCTAAATGGACAAATTGGCAGCATTTTACTTATGCTAGTGTAGATGTAAGGAAAGAGAGCTCCACAAATTCAAGAATTGTACTAAGACAGTTGAAGATCTGATTATGCAGCTGACATACCTAGAGGGAATAATACTTTATTGTTTTTATTTCTCCCAGTGTTTTGTGTGTGGTAGAACTAAAAAGATTTTTTAATACTTGTCAAGCAACCAAAACCACAAGTTCTGCTTAAAATTCTCTAATGCAGTTGATATTCTACTAGAAATCTAATCAAAGCTACTTTACTGAATACAGTTGGAAGACTTTTTAATCCAGAAAGGAAAAGACATTCTTGTTAGGAGGCTGAGGGAAACAGGTATTTTCCACTATGTCGTGAATTTTGTTCCTAAAGCTTCTTATGTTTCCTTCTGCTGTGTAGGACACAACTGTCTCTCATGTATACATTGTTTACAGTTATCAGTGTTTTCTAATAATGGTTGGGAGAAAGCACAACACATCACTTCTTTTCATGTCTGGTCCTCCTGTTGAAGACCTTTCCTAAAAAGAAAGATTATTTCTCAAGCTAAGTATATATATTTTTTTTTCTGTGACATTATACAAGTTATAGTATTCTTTTGTACTCATACAACAATTATGGCTACAAAAGCCTTACTAAGCACAACCCTCTTCAGAGTGAATTTGTTGTAGCACACAAAAGAAAATCAAAATAAAAGAAGATATTTATGTAATCAGCAGTAATATGTGATCAGCTCTGTGCCTCTGTGTTTTTAGGCTTGTATTTGACACTTTCTTATGAAACAGTAGGACCACTTGTAATAACATCTTTGCTTAGCCATATTTGTATTGATATGTATAGAACAGTGTGTTGAAACTCCCCTCTAAGAAGATCCTTGAGGTCACATAAAATAAACAAACAAATAAACAGACAGACTTTTCTTCCTTAGGCTTATCTTGCTGCGATTATGAATGGTGGGACATCCTTCTCCTGTTTGATTATCCTGGTTGACTATTAAAATCAAAAGCCTGATATGTTAAGTACACATGGACATTTAACAATGTAGGGGTTATTTTTTCCTCATAAGCAAGAAGCTTGTGGGAAATGATCCTTTTCCTGTATACATTTTCACTTCCTTGGAAAATATATTGGGGTGAGGGATGGAGGGGGAGGGAGTGAGAGAACCTTTTTTGTTAATCCTCTGCAGGAAACAACAACAATCAATCCCCCTTCGGCAGCTGTTTTGTTCTTCAAATATCCTATCACTTTTTAAACTGATGGTGAAGGAAAGAATGCATTAATTTTCAACCAGATTGGGCTCCAGGAAAAAATCAAGTTCTAATGCTGAAGAACAACATGGCATAATGTTGTTTTTCGAAACACCCCCAGATTTGTCTTTCTTTTTAATGTTCTTCACTTTGCTTCTTAGAAAAGGGGTTAAAATTAGTAGGCACATTTCATATTAGCGTATTTCATGCAATAAAGCATAAATTATTTAAAATAACACGACCTTTTATCTTGCACCTTTTGAAGGAAGCAAATTAAAAATGTAAATTGGGAGCTAATTAATATGCAAATGTATTCATTCGCAGTTAACAATTAGCAATTAAACCTGCAGTGTCTACAAAGAGCACGGACAAAATTAGTAACTTAATTTATCATTAAAAAATGAAAACGTACACAAAATTTTAATTGACTTTCAAAATATTTCCCCTGCTTTTTCCCTTTATTTTTAATACAAAAAAAATCATATTGAGCCTTAGATATATAGACGAAACTTGCTACCTACAGCTTTCTGGTGAAGTTCATTACAAAAGACTGAAAGGGAATCATGTTAGGGAAAGTTCGGCTTTTACATGAGACGAATTAAAAAGACTGCTGATTTGTGTTAGTCACTCTCCAAAATGTAGGTATTTCAACACATACAGCACATACCTTCAGCATCTAACTAAGTGTATAGAAGGTGTGTGTGTATGTATTTATTAAACACGCACAGGCAGTTTGAAGGGTTGTGCTTTGGTGTTTGATGTTTCAATAGAAAAACAGGAACACGGGAAATTAACAGACAATAAATAGCTGAAAAATCTAAATAAGATACTCTAGACAGATAGTCACGAATGTTTATATTAAATGCTTGGTTTATTCCCCTTTTACCAGTTTTTTTATTCCGTTTACTTTTAGAGGAGTTAAAAAAACCCTCTGCATATATTACTGCATTTTATGTCCATTTTCTGTGTTTCCTCATAATTAGCGCTGCTCTTTCTGCAGATGTGAGCCTGTATTTTAAAATATTCTCTTTCTAATATCATGCAGTGTATTACAAACAAGATGTGGTTAGTTTTACAGAAATACTCACAAACGTTTGTGTAAGAGCCACAAGACTAAGATCACTCATGTTTTGCCACTCTTTTGTACATTTTTCATAAACACTTTCTCGCCAAAATTTTGCTTAAAAATATTGCTCAAAAATTAATATAGTACAATATCTCTATATGTGCACACATGGAAATCTTCAGCTCCAGCAAGCCAAAGTGCATATATCTTTGTGTGGCCATTTTGGGAGTTCTTTGTGGTGGAGGATGTTATCCAACTGAGGGGCAGGAATAACAGCATATGGCCTAGGTGGCCAAGCACAGAGTGTGGCAGCACGGCTTCCAAGCCAGGCACGATTTGCCAGCACCTTGGTTCAGGCTCTTTGTGAAATACAACCAGCACATAATCAAATCAGCAATTGTAATAACTAGTTTGCAAGCAAGTCAAGAGCTAAAATATGTACGTTCAAATTAATCATTATATAATTTTAAATTTCAATCAAAACACAACTTCGAATTTGTCAATCTGTATACGACGAAGGAGGTAAAATAACCAAATAAATTAACTTAGAATGTGTAACTTTTCATTTCCTTTTAATCCCTAAAAGATCTGTATTTGTTCCTTGTTTGCAGCCTTTAACAATATTATTTAAATAGCATCTGCTAAATTGCATTTGCAAGTACTTTCTGTTCAATCAATTCAGAGTTAACTTTTTTTGTTAAAATCACTTCTATCAACAAAGCTTTTTGCTTGTTCCCTTCTCCTTTTTTCTAATAGCCTCTTGTCTGATGAAGCCAGGTTTTGCTGCCTATGGGACACCTTTGTGTGCCAGTGTAAACCTGAGAGAGAATTGTTGTTACTGGGATTTCTTCTGAGGCTGCTTGGTAACTTCTGTCTCCAGAGCTGGGAAGTGGGGAAGGCAGTAAGTGGGGGAGCTTTTGCAAGAGCTGCCTGGTAATAAACGTGAGGTGATATACCCCCTTTTCTTCTTGTCCCTGGTCCTCTAAAATGCTGCTTATGCAAGGTAATAACAAACCAGTTAATTTGGTTCGGTGGGCAAAGGGATGTCTAATTTTGTGTAGATTTCAGCAGTTCAATGTGCTGAATATTGTCACAGCTGACTTGAATTCTGAGATTGTTATTTTAACCCTTTACTCATTTCTGTACTGGGATTTTACACACTAGAAGTTAATCTAAGGGAAACGTTTGCATCTTGTCTAGAAACCTGTGTATGTGTGTATATATATACGTATGTATGTATTACTCAGATATGTATTTGTGGAAGAAAAAAAGACTATATAGGACATGTGTGGAACAACTTTTTGCAGAAGACCTGTTTAGAGATTCCAGTCCTTTCACACTGAAAAGAACAAAACAATGGGATTTGTATACCTACAAAAATTATTTGTATTGAAAAAATATCTCAAGAACAACCCTTTCTAGCTTGTTCTGGTAATTTTTAATTGTTTTTTTAAAATTTGTAATAAAAAGATAGATAGATAGATAGATAGATAGATAGATAGATAGATAGATAGATAGATAGATAGATAAAGTGGGAACATTATGAAAATGAGAGCCCAAATTTTAGGAATCAAATAAGGTGCTTTATACACACATGCAGCAATAGTTCAGGCATACAGCAAGATTCCATGGTTATAGACATTTCAGAGATACATATGTGCACACACCTACCTGTTCATTAGAAATATTCCATTTGTATTTCATGTGATTACTGTCGTCTTCTGAAATGTTTATATTTCTATGCTAGAAAAATAGTAACAGAATGACATACAGCACTTTAAAAAAATATTTAAATATGCCAGTGGACCTCTCCCAGGTCTTTACTTAGCAGCTTCTCTAACTGGTACATTAACAGGGATTTTTTCAGGATGCACTTGTAGGATTTGAACACATTTCTCTACTGAAAAAGTTATTTCATGGAAATAAAAATCTGAAGATAGCTGCACCTTTTTATCCAGTGCTGGGTTTTAAAGAACTTAATAGCCTCTCAGTATTTTTAATGCCTGTGATATTACAGAGCTAACAAATAATTTCAGAATTCAGTTACCACAATTAGGAATTTGAAGCAGGTGGCACAATAATGGGGCTTTTTCATTTCATTTATTAGAAGGGGGAGGAAAAAGCCCAGCAACGCAGAGCTTCATTTATTTTCATCAGCTCCACAGTAAGAGCATGGCAATTTGCAACACCAGAATCATTTCAAGTACAGCTTTGCATGCATCATTCATTTCTTTAGTTTTAAAAGCTTCTTATCGTTCAACCAAAATTTGAAAAGATAATTTCCTGTCTAAAGTCCAATCTGGTCTGAGCATCCTGGCTGCTTTTTAACACTATGTTGGCTTTCTTGGTAAGCAGATGGAGTGTCGGTGTTACTGCTGCGTGACCCCCAGGTGAGTGTGACTTTGCCGGTGTGTGCCTGTGCGTAACACATCCGCCAGCAAGAGCTTTGCATGGTATCCAATTTCCAGCTCAAAGTTTGCCTCACCTTCCCTCTCGCTAGGAAGAAGAGTTTAATTCAATTCCGCGTCCGTCCCAAGGCTGACAGCAGAAGCAGCACGCTGCCAGCAGGAGGATGCGGTGCTCGCAGCGATGCGGGCGGGTGCGGGCTGGGCGCCGCCGCTCCCGCTGCCCGCAGCCCGGCCAGCCCGGGGCCGGGGGCGCACCACCCCTCTGCACACCCTGTTTGAGGTGCCAGGGCTGTGAGTGGTTCCCGCTGCCTGCCCGGGGAACGCCGGGGCCAGCAGCTCCGGCCCAGGAGGCACTCTGTTGACTTCTGCGCTAACGGGATGTGTTTATGCTGCCTTGAGAACGACAAGGCTCTGTTGTTCTTTTGCCAAAATAAAGGCGTTTTGCACTGCGCGAACATGCCTCGATTTCTGCCTGTATAGTGAGGGGTCTGGGCAATAACTGAGGAAGACATCTCGTAACAGCCTGGGTTTACTGTGCATTAGCTGAGTGCAAAGGTTTAAGTAAAACAGAAGCCTTGAACTGGTCCCTGGTGCTGCCAGTGGTGGGCTTTGTACCCTCAGAGTGCCTCACAATTCAGAGATCCATTCAATGCTTCGATCACAATTGGTGTCATGGAGCGTGAATGCGTTATCGCTGGCCACTGTCCATTTGGGAACACGCAGCCCCTTCTATCCATTGGAAATTCCTGTCATAAACTTTCCTCTGGTTCACAATACAGCCAGAAACTTTATTTGGAAGCAATCCCTCTTGAGAGTTTGACGCCCCCCTGCACTATACCATGGGCCCTGTGAAGCTGAACCAGCTTGTGTTTGCTACTGGGCTAAATGCCCAAGCAAAGATAGCCCCTTACCATGGCAGAGAGAATCTGTTACACGCGATATTGTATTAAGCAAATAACAGGGTTGTGAGTCTTAGCCTAGTGGCTATCCTCTGCAGTTTAATCATTTCTCTGTTTGCATGGTTTCTAGCAAATAGGATAACCATGTTCCTTGCCTTAGCACATCAACAGTGTCTGTGGGAAAGGCAGAGACACAACATGCACTGCTATCTGATCAGGAAGAGGGTCATATTGGGCACTACTAATCAGAGGAGGTGCAGCTTCTCAGTTGACTGCTTCTGTTCTGATTGCACAGTCAGCTGCCTGCAGACAGGATGCCTTCCCAGTTAAACCTTGTCCAAACATGTACAGGACCATGGAAATTTTGCAATTCTTTGCATGAATGTGTATTTGACAGTAAGAATTACTAAAAAGATTTTCCTTTTGCCTAGGACTTACTGTTTCCAAAGCAGGTAGGGAATATTGATGATAATTTAAAATTAAACAAAAAGCATATGATTCTTAGCCTTTAGACACTGTCTTCTGCAGAGGCACAGGAGGGCTACTCATCTGCACAGTCATACCCTTCAGGGCTGGTTGCACCAGCAGCCTCGACACAGGTTGAGGTTGCCCCACCAGCCCGTGCAGTGGGAGGGCACCTTGGCCCCAGGCTCACATTCTGCAGCTCGAGGGAGCAGTTGCCTGCCCTTGGTCTCCTCCATGCAGTCACACCTCCCACTCCTGGCACTGCTACCTGCTCTTTGACACGAGCTCAACAACCTTGTGCAAAACTGTCCTTTCCGGTGCTGGAGGGAACATGAACCCCCTGATATTTCACTTTAGATTAGTACAATCCACAGTTAACATTATCCCAGGGTACTGCATACTTCAGAGTAGTTCATTGCAATACTATGGGTAATGGTAGGATTACACTGACATATGAATAGTGCAACTATGAAACTTGTAGACTTGATCAGCCCATTTACATTAAGGTATTTCTGAATACCTTATATGCTGAATAGCCTGAACAAAGTGAATTTACATGAAGAGAGCAAACCACACCACTCTTTCTTTGTAAATTTACTCACCCTGTCTACAGCCCACACAAAGAGGTAGGTAAGGAGCTTCAGATAGGGAGAGATGCTGTAGAGGATGAAGGAGGATTGTCCAGTGAGTGGAGAACTGCTTGCAAAAAGAATGGACACTACAGACTCAAGCCTCAGTCTGAAGGAATCAAAAAAGGACCCTGGCCTTTTCACCCCTCATGTACAAATGAAGATGATTTTATCAGTGATCTAATGAAATGATTTCTGAGTATTATTGAAATAGGGAGATATGTGTCTAAGATAGATGAATGGACAGATGGTTTACAGTCTCATCCTGCCCACCTGCTGCAGAACACAGCTAAGCCTACTACAACTGTGTTGAATTATTTGTGAAGCATAGAAACTGCTGGTCCAATAAGCCCCCGATAAAAAATGCAATGATAGCAGTAATGAAGGCAGCTCACACATTTGCACAACAGTTCAAATATCTGAGTAGCTAATGATTGCTTCAAAAAGATGTAGCTATGTTTAGTTTTGGCAGACAAAAACTTGAAATACTGATTTGATCTATGCTACTGGTCTCTTCCAAATGCTGGTTGCTTTTGTAAGAAAAAAACAGACATCAAGAGTGTATATTGTGACCTGGAGTACACCTGCTCCATCACTGAACTGACCTGCTGCAGTTGCTTTAGAAAGGGAAACACTGACAGGTGCTTAGCTTGTTTCCAGAACAGAACTTTTTTCATTCCATATGACATCCTAAAGTAGCTATACCGGATTCTGCAATGATCTATTTGACAGTGGTGAGTCCCATGAAGTCTACAATGGTGCTTACTGACGCACATGTCATAAATTTTACTAAAATGATAGAAGACTTCCACTGCTTTTGTGATCAATGAAACATTTCCTTATTAACCAGAGATACCAGAGACTTTCAGTCCTGTCCTTTGCAAAGTTAGTGCAAAATATTTTTGCTTCATACATACTTTTTTGTAAGGCTTTACTATTGCTTCCAGTGCATCAGTGATGAGTTAAATATTGTCATTAACTTTGTTTACTTTTGTTAGATGATTTGTTGGTTACTGGAACAAGGAATGTGATTTCTGGCCATTCTTCTGTTATTATTCTTTCCCCTCAAAGTTTGGAAAGAGGAATTTGGTTACAGCCTGAAATTTCTAAAAGCTGATGCATGTTGACGCCACACAGAGGCTGGTTTTATTTAGGCATTCAGAAATTGATATGTAATTAAATTTTGAAATGAAATGTTGAAACCAGTGGGTGACAAACTGTCTGTAGGCGTGTCCCCTGAGGTGCTCCCTATTTTATTTGTTAATGATCTTTCTTCATTGCCTATGCTAAGTCAAGCTCTACCCACAACTGCTATAGCACAATTATTCAGCATTTAATTTCTAAAACCTTAAAAAAATTAAAAATAATAAAAAATTCACCCTATACTTACCTGCTCATTTAAGCCTTCAGTGGTTTGGTCTCTGCTTCTGTGTATAAATACTTATCTCTTCCTTTTTTAAATGCTAAAGTATTTTTTTGCAGTCACAAGACTGGCATTGGCAAAAGTGAGATGAAAAAGTAAGTTAATGAACTCAAACTCTTACGATAAAAATTTGCAGGTGATCAAAGACTGAGATCTGATTTTAACTACTCTATGTAGAAAAGAACAGATGTGTAAAGAAGTGAGTCAAGGGCAGATATGCAGCCCAAACGCTGCATTTGAAACTTTTAATTCTTGGAAATTTTCAGTGTTTTCTTTCTTTTTTCTTGTCCCTCTTCCTTTTTAAATCAATGCCAAGAGACTACTTCTGTCTGATCTTAAATGATCAGAAATGTTCATTACCTTTAGCTTTTTGCAGTTATTACTAAACATATATTTTCTTGTTGTTTTTGTTTGTGGTTATTTTGTTTTGATTTTTGTTGTTGTTTGTAGACACTAATATATCTCTCATATGAGGAAAGGCACTGGAGAAATGCATTCACATTTAGATGTAGTAGTCTTTTCAGCCTGTGCCACTGGATGGCTCAATGTGTCACAAAAGAAATCTCTGCTAGCAATATAAGTTAAATTCAGTTATTCAGCTTGTGAGGAAATTATTTCTCATGGAGGATGTGAATATATTTTGTTAAAGATATGAAGATCATAGCAGCCATGATGGTCATGTTATCGAGAACTGTGAAGTTTCTTTTGCTCACAAATCTGTAACAACACTTTCAAAGCCTCTTGTAAAAGATGGATATAAATTAGTCTCCACAGAGAGTAAAGATGGCTTTGGGCAGCTAAGTTTCCTCTTTGATACTAAGGAATCAAGAACAGTAGATAAACACTAACTTGGTCATAACTTGATAGCTTGAAATTTACCTCCTCATGGACTTGTTAAGAAACGTTGTTGTGGCTGATCCTTACGACTGGCTTAAACAGACCAGGCCTAAGTTAGGTGTATGCTGGAGCACATGTCTCTGTGAAATCAAACCAGAAAGCAGATAAATGCTTCAGAATAGATCCCTGCTTAGATAAACTCTAACCCTTTGCTGCAATAATGATTCCAAAACTGATAGGGCTTCTTTTTGTTGTTTGTACCCTGTTTTTCTGCAGGAACTGTAATGAAACAACCGAACTCTTCAGTTGCTTTACATAAGTTGGCGATCATTGGTTTCCTACCAGTCTTGATGCAGATCAATATCCAGCCTATGATTAGAAAGTAAAACTATCCATGCTTCAGGTCTCTAAGCTGTCCAGTCCTATCTGTTTTGGCTATCAATGATGGCAGTAAAACCCTTTGCTGTTCTCCCCCATGGATCTTGAAAAACATGATGCAGCTTGTTAAAAATGCAACCCTTTATGAAATTTGAATTGCTCATTGAATGACAATATATCAAATTGCCTGCATTAGAAATATGCTTTTTGAGTTGCTCTGTTTTATGTGAAAACTGTGTTGGATTCTGAGTCACAAAGGTTATAAAACAGATACAACAGACTATATTCTGCTACAGAGGTGGCATAGTTCAGCATGACTGAGTCACTGCTCTGAGGAGATACAGTTCTGAAATTTTATGCAGGGTATTGCAAGTCAAGCCTGAAGTGCATTGGCAGAGCTGCACCGTAGCAGGCAAAAAGCTGCTCCTCAATACAACTCTAATTTTACTTGTGCAATTCACATATTTTTCAGATACTCATCTTTATCATATAACATTCGAAACTACATACTGTCTGCAAGTGACCCAGGATCCTTTCATGCAGTGAAAAAGGAACAAGTAAAATTCTGAACCATTGTAAATGGTCAACTTGGCAGATGCCAAGTGTAGCATGCTAAACAAACTTGGCTAGGACCTTGAAGTTGGCAAATATCTTCTACCTGCTGCCTTGTCTGCTCCTGTTTCCCTCTTTCCTCAGCTGGAAAATGCTTACTTACTAGACCAGTGGAGATCTTTGAAACAAATATGTCTTCTTTTTCTTCCTTCCCTTGCACCTGCTTATCCTTATCTTTTCTAACCAGTGCTGATCTGAAAAGGTTTGCCAGGTCTTCTCTCTGGTACCTCCAGTTTGGTTCTCCTTGCCCTTTTCTGTCTGGACTCTCTGCCCCCTTTCTGCTTTACCTATTTCCCAACAACTTTTGTGCCCAGAACACCAGGTGCAATTCTCTTCTCCTTGCCACCAGACCAAACCCCTCAGCTGTCCGTTCCAACCTGCTGTCATCTCTGTCACTCATCTGTTAAATCCTCAGGCTTCTTTTATTCCTAGGCAAATGTCCCTTCTGGTTCTTTCTTGGAACATCTTCTATGGGTTTTCTGAATGTTTCTGTGTGTATATTTCTCATGATGGCTTTGATTTTTTTGGTGTTACTTCCTGTTAGTATACAGCAGACTGTTCTGACTATTTGGTTTATTAGTAACCTGAAAGATTTTATAGCTTTTTATTAATGTGAGATATAAATTCACAATGAATCAAAGGTGAATAAAACATTATTAGACCACAACTTTAATGATTCATATTCAATTCAGGCTCATATTGCTCTCGCAAAAATGACCACATAAGGGCAGACAGGTTGATTTGTATTATGCTATGTTGTTAGTTTGAAAAAAAACCCACTTCATCTAAAAATGGTGTTTTGTAAGAAACTTTTCACATGCTTTATAATAATCTGCATCCCTTATCTTATGCTTGACATTCTATTGGGGGAAAAATAAAACAACGAGCTTGAGGTTGTGAGTTAAATATGTCATTCCTCTGAAGAAAATTATCCATATGTCTTTTCTGATTTTTACTTTTTCCATTTTTTGAGTGTTTGGTAACTAAAGATTATTATACATAATAAATCAGAATCTTGATAAGTAATAAAACTTCAGATACTTCTACCTACTATATTATACCTGTTAGGTGAATTGATTGTTCACAGCTTCGGGCTTGTTCAGAACACCAGGTACAATGTTTTTCAGGATAACCCTGGAAGAGTACACACCTATATGTGCATACTTCTTCCTTCCATCCACATTTATCATTCTAGGATGATATAACAGATTTAATATTTCCAACAGATGCTCTGAAGATCCAGAGATGTGACAAACTACATTTTCAGGAAAAGGTTTTCTTATCTGATCAATTACACAAAAAAGGACAAACTCCCATGCATATGATTTCCCCTTTTGATTCTTTTATAAGAGAAAAATTTCTTGAACCTCATTCTGAGCATTCCCAAACAGAGCCTTTCCCTCTTTCATAAGACACATAAATTTGTCACTGAACAATTACATTTTGAGTTTAATCTAAACTACAGCAGAAAGATATCAGTGTTGAAGTGGCCAAAACTGTATCTTTAGCTGGTTTTATAGAACTTTTTTTCTATTATTTTGGAACAGTTGTGCTTGCTTTTTGATGCCTGTGGTGGGGTGTGTGCTGGTCCTCTGTGTTGAGAACCATACCACGGGGTCTTGATTAAGAGTTAGAAGCAATGTAGCATCTATATTGAATAAGCACTTTATGGTAGCTGACTACAGAGAAGAAGGTTTTCATCCCAAATTAAATGCTTGAATTACAGTCTATACGAGCAGTAGAGAGACGGAATGTGCACTTTGGACTAGGTCAGCTCTGTCTCCATGTAGGGTCAAGCAAACGGGATGGATGATTTCATGTCTGAGCCAGGCAGAACTGTCCCTCTGCTTGGAAGACTGTCTCATGCAATATAAAGCCAAGTAAACAACAAACATTTTCAACTTTAAAGAAATCACTTAATAAAAAGGATAAAACACCTGACCAGACAACCTAATGCTTTTAAAAGTAGTTGTACCCTCTTGAGTTTCCTGAACTAGAAATGCGGGCAAAGCAGGGTATATTTTGGGGCTCTGCAGATAAATTATGTATTAAAAATATGTTCTTATTTTAATGATCATTCTCAAAAGACTCCTTGAAAATGAAGGAAAAGCAAAGTTTACTTTGGTCAAGGAGATGTGACACAATTCTAAGAAATATTCAAGAATAAATTCAAGAATATAAAATTCATGAAACTGGAAGATTTACTCTTTTACCCATCAATTTTGGCCCAGCTCAGTTACTTTCATCAAGAGAGATGGAACGCTTTAGACTTATAGCCTTTCTAGCAGTCAATATAGTATTGACTGTATTGCAGCCAATGTAGCCAGTGTGGTGATGAGATACTGTAGTTTTCACAAGCTTTCATTAGGTTTGCTGTGAAATGCCATGTTCTCATATTAGTCATCCTCTCTGCTTTATATCTTAGAAGATGCATTTCAAACTGTTTTTAAAGTACATTATTATTCAGCTGTTCACAAAAATGGACCAATATACATTATAATATGTTTACAAGGTGGCAGTCCTACAATTCAACAATTGAAAACTTACATTCCATCTGACATAGCTACAAAATTGTTTCAAATGGCTGTGCTTACTTTTTGGAGCAAGTAGTTCTAAATGAAAAGGTCGATGGCTGCAATTTGATTATTAGTAAGTAAAAGAACACCAGTAGAAATATTGCAGTCAGTATGTTGATATTCCAGGGAGAATGAAAAATGTTTAGTGGACAGTTTAGAATACTGTCAGTATATGGTGTCATAAAAACTGCTGAACTTGCTTCTTTATTTATATCATTGATGTAGGTTTAATACTATTTAAATATCTTCAAAGCCACGTCTTTACTGAAAAAATTAGCTGTTTCAATAATAGATAGTAAACACTTTCTTCCTACTATGCTTCAATTGAATGCTATAGGCAGCTGGGGAGGGACAAAGCTTGGCATCTCCCATCAAAACGCAGACAGTCTGCAGGCCATGCAGAACTCACCTCCAGCATGAGATATGCAAGGTCATCTTTTGTATGTGTGGATGGAGTCAGGTACAAGTATGTGAAGGGAAAGAAGGAGGTGGAGGAATGGAAAGAAAAGGAAGAAATTTAACATATTCCCCAAGAACAAATCATAAACATAAGAACCCATCAGATTCTATACGATTTTTCTCTGCCCTGGTAATTTCACTGTGGCAGAGGACAAAACTGATTAATCATGTTTTCCTAGTTGCTACTACTACATTAATTAATTCAATGCTTTCAGCAGATGTCTGCATGAAAATACGGCAACTCAACTTGAAAAAACAGATCTTAAAAACAGAGGTCTTAGGAGGTGAGATAATACTCAAGTAAAACAGTAGTTCTCTGAATAACAGGGCCAGTGCCAGTGATATGGAAAATAAGCAAATGGGACCCTGAGGACAGAAAGAAGATGGAGAGAAGGAAGAGAGTTACAGTGTGTCTCCTGAAGTCGAGGGCGGAAAAGTGCTGAGACTGTGTGTGAAACTACATGTGTGTTTCTACAACTTCTTAAAAGCCTTGCATACCTCTCCAGTGAAAAATCTATTTGAAGTTTTCCTCACCTGCCATTTGAAAGAAAGAGCTTACTAATTTACTATCAGACAAAACATTGTTTTAAGGTATCCATGCACATTTGGATCAAGTTATTCTAGTGGAATACCTGTCTGCAAATATCCAGACAAGTGGCCTTTAAAGCAAAGAGCACTGGTCACACAGAAGATGCCTGTATTAATGGTACTACACACTGAAAATGCAGCACTCTCAGTTGCAAACATTCCCCACCTGCACCTACCTCTTTGTAGTGAGAAGAATACTCTCCTATCTCCCGTCCATTCATCCTGAGCCTGTGCTGCTGCCAGCATGTGTGACAATTATTGCCAATTGCGACAGTTGTTTTTGTGAAGGGGGACATCTGTCTACATAAAATCAGGCTGGGGTCTGCAAACTCACTCACAGAGGCCATGAAAGAGTCATCAGATGGTAAAAATTACCTTCTTGGTTAAAACACAAACTGCTGTCTCAAAAGTGAGAGAGACTGTATCTGACTAACACTCACCTGAGCCAGGCTGAAGTTTGTAACATATGTGTTCAGGGGAACCCTTGTAATTGCTGGCAGATGGATCTCCAGCTAAAGAGCCTTCCACCTCAACATGCATCTCTTACGTTTTGAAGTGTTAACATAAAAATACATTCCCCACCATACACCAAAAAGCAGGAACATGAAATTTTTGAAAAAGATATCAATATGTACTATGGATGTCTTAATTCATAAGCTGTTTGCAAATGCCAATCCAATGGCCTGCTAGTTTTATGGCTTTTCGTAGATGAAGTTATCTCAGAGGAATTTCATTATGAGCCCAACTCTTTCCTTGGCATCCCTTTTCTTCTCTGATTGTTTCTCTAAATCTTTTGCTGTAAGCTTAAAAGCAAAAAAGTTCTCTGTACAGTTGGTTCCAATTAAGAAAATTAAAGCTATAGATTTTTAAACAAAAATAAAAATGACATCGACAACATTTAAGCATTTAAAGCACAAGAACAGTGAATGGCCAGGCAGTTACATTAACTCTTGACAATCTACCTGATGCAACATATTTGCAGGATAAATGCATTAGCAGTTCAGTGTTTCTTTAATTTTTGCACAGAAGCATCAATTTTTTTTTGTCAGATCACATTTTGTAACATAATATCAATCGTGCCATATCCATGTTCTAGACGGGGGGTAGGGATTCTGCTGTAATTATGTCAAAAAAAATGAAATATTTCAGAATCTGATTGACAACTTGATTACAATAATGCATGTGATTAAATTCAGGGTGTGCTGGTGTAACGAAGGAGGGAATGTCAGTGGTAATTAACTGTACTTTTGTTAAATTTTGTTGAGTATTTCTTGCTCTTAGGTTGGTGTGTTGAAACCAATGAGACACCTAGTGGTAGCTCTTTTTTAGAGCTTCTCAGTGATATTTGAGGCTTGTAGAAAACGAGTTCTTATGCAAATCATATATTTTTTTACATGTCATGTAAATTTTATATAGATTAGCATGGTCATGAACACCAAAACTGTGCAGTACAGCAGCATGACAGGAAGAATTCCATGCTATGCTCAAGTACAAAACAGCAGTTCTATAAGAACTTTTCCAGACAGCTACTTCTGCATAATAAAGCTTGCCAGAGGACAGAAAAGTATGGATTATAATGAAATGCAGTGGTTTAGTTTTAATTTTCACTGTATTATGTCTCCTCCTAAGGATACAATGACATCTGTCCCTTCTACTTCCTCAAAGAAAGTTTGTATGAAACAATTAATCCACCAAATACCTATTTATATTAATATGGATTAACTTTTCTGATATTGAAAAAGGATGCAATGTGTGCTTATTTTCACTAATTTTTTGATTATTCTTCTCTCCTTGGACAAAAACAGCTGTTTCCAACCTTATAAAAGATCTTATGTATTTAGCATATTATTCAGATATAAAAACATTGCCTAAATGATAAATTTTTTTCTCTCTTGTGAAATGGGTGATTAAATACAGAGATGAGAAACTATTGTTTCCTAGATTCAAATAATTCAAGGTGTTTTGCCACAGAGTATAATAGACACAAAGCTGTGTTCCTACACTGGTCTGCTGATATCTGCTAACCTTGATATTTTGCTTGCCCGTCTCTTCCACAAATTTTACTGTCCTTTCCAATGTCTCCCTTATGACTGCAACATCTATTCCAGGCCACCACTCTTCCCTCGACCCAGATTTTATTCCCTTTTAAAAGCCTGTAACCGCTGACTTGTCAGAAACCAGGTTACCTATATTTGTGCTATTTTTGGAACTGAGGGGACAGGGTAGAACATCTAAAAAAACTTTGGAATTTATTTGGTATTTACTGACTAATATCTTTTAACAAATATTATGTTTTCCTCTGTATCTGGGTAACATTGAGTAAACTTTGCTTCCTAGCAAGATATTGTTGGTAAAAATAGATAATGCCCATCCACTTCTTGGGAAGCAAGGCTTCGCCACACATAGTGGCTGCTCCAGAAGGCAAACATTGTAAATAACAAATACCAGCCCCCTCCTTTCCTACTCCTTTTCTTAGCTTTTATATCTGAGCTGGATCATATGGTATGGCATATACCTTCAGTTAATTTGGGTCAGCTGGCCTAGTTGTATCCCCTCCCAGGATCTTGCCCACTCCCAGCCCTTGGTGGTAGGGGGGGGGGNGCCACCCCGCCCCTTGATGGCATGGGGGGGGAATGTTGAGAGACTGTGCTGATGCTGTGCCAGGGCTGCTCAGCAGTAGCCAAAACATTGGTGTGTTATCAAAATCTTTTCAGCTACCAATGTAAAGCACAGCATTGTGAGGGCTGCTATAGGAAAACGAACTCCATCTCAACCAGAGCCAGTGCACACTCTCATTTATTTTCTGTGAAAGGAAATGAAGAGATTCCTAGAGAAAGTAACAAGTACATGGTGATTCTTGATTTCTTCCAACATACATTTTTAAAATGGGCAGAAAGGTGTTATTTTTTCTCTTTTCAAGCAAAAGAGTTAATACTGCATTGTTTAAAAATCCACTGTAGGAAACCTGCGACAGCTTGGTGACCTTGGAAGTGATAGTGATGTCTTTAAGCAGCAGGAAACATGGAACTGTAGATAGGGAGTCCACGGTACACAGCTCTGCCTGTTTGCATCAAGAGAGGGTTTTAAAAAATATAACCTCGTTCTTTCTTGCATTTTGCTAGAGCCTAATCACCTTAAGAAATCACTATTTTATCAGAGAGTCTACAGCTAAGTATAAGCTCACTTCATTCAAGAGATCTGTATCCTCTGAGCTACAAAAGATAGCAAATAATAAGTTTATAGAATTCTGGTTTCTTATTTAAATAGCGTGTAGTGACAACTCTACTATTTAGCAGAGTAGAGTTTGGAGGTATGCTAATGACCACAAGAAAATTTCAAACCTCCGTAATGTGCTTTAATCACCAGCTGGAGATCAAAAGCCACCATGTGATTTTATACAGCACAGACAGCTTCCAGAACTGCCTTACATGGAAAGAGATCAATGGTAAAATTGGTAGATACAGCAAAGCTTTGCAATAAAAGCATTTTATGTATCTTGTTCAAAGTATTTAAGTGCCTTTTAGATCACTGATTGAACCATAGACATTATAAAGTGGAACCTTTTAATACCAAAATAAATTTGCAGAGTAAAATTCTATTATAGGAAAAAGCACTGCACTGCAACAGGACAGATAATAATTCTTTCACATGCAATGGGATATATGAAATGTTTGATGATAAACAGAAGTTCTTTGCATCCTTATAGTTAGATTCCATGTACTGTTGTTTGTGTGCATGAGTGTATCTACAGCGTAGGATATACAGTGCCCCCCAGATAAAATGCATGTGCACCTATAAATATAGCTCTAACCAGGATGGGTGAAGACACTTCACAGGCAAAACAATTCAGTCATTTAAGCAGAAAAAAACTGCCCATGGATATGCATTTGGACCCTGACCAAAGAAAACATACAAATGCTTTAGAAACTCATGAAAGTCGTTTAACTTGGATTAATTTAATGCATTTCAAACAAACTCTAGGCTTAGAAGCTTCAAGTTATTTAAAATTATTCCCTTTAACAGCTTCAAGTCACATGTCTGTTAGAATCACAAAACTGTTAGAAAAAAAGTGAAACTTTCAATGGATCTCACTGTAGCTTTTCTTCCTCAGCATTTTCATTAATTCTTCTAATGCTTCATCCTCTTTCCCAATTAAATTATTAGGGTACTCTGTTGAGATTAGATCTCTTCTACCCCACATTCCATTCCTCCCTTTAATGATTTAACTACTTAATTTGGGGAATGAATACAGAGGATATTTTCAAAGAGCTGCAAGATTCAAAGACCATTCCTGCCTCAGCATTTTAATTCTGAATTGAAAATGTTTTGAATAGTTAAATTAATAATTTTTTAAAATTCATAATATAAAGTTAGGAGTCAAGAAGTCCAGCTCTTACTTTGACATTTGTTAAAATTTCTTTGTCACTTCAAGCTAAAGAAACTTCACTCAACATCTCTGTGTCTGATTCTTTGTTTGAAATAAGGGGTAAATATTTATTTGCTGAAGTGATTCTTTATTAAGTTCTTTAGGAAGTTGATCCTACCATAAAAAAATATTGCACCTTCCCTTGGTAAGGAAAACTTAGGTGACAGCCTTATCTCATGTGTAATTTTTAGACACACGTGTAGTAGCTGTACTGAGGAAATAAATTGTCTCATCAAATGGGTTGAGTATTCAACACAATAGCTTCATATTTCCTGCATTCTGAAGGAATTAATAACCAAAAATTTAAATTCCTATCTAAAATAAAATAAAAAATGAGTCTAACTCAGTAAACACATCCGGAAAGATTGGCAAAACCAGTTTTGTTCCTATCCACCTTTTAACAGCACTCAGCCATGATAGGATGTTGTTCTGCTCTCCTAAAATACACACAAGGTCTGAGGTTACTGGGCAGATCACTTAAGTTCTCTTGGAATGCATATTAATGGATAAGCAAGACAACTCTGGAGTGCCACACTGCTATTCTCAGAGAACAGTGATTACTCTTTTAAAGTTTAATAAAAACACATTAGAGAAAAAAATTCCATAGCTTTCATTTAATTTATATATCTTTTTCCACTGAGGAAAGTAGAGTGAAATGTGAATGGGAGGGAAAAATAAATAATTTTTTTTCCCTAGTGTCAGTATATTCCCACTGCAGGATAACATGTAGATATGATGGAAAGCAAAAATCCTTGTACCCCACTGTAGGTGCACTGTGGGCAGATGGTAACACAAAGCTACTGAGTCAAGAACTGCTTCTTGGAAGGTGATCATATCACTGTTCCTTTTCAAACTCTTTATGAACTCTGACCACAAGGTTTTTAGCAAAACTTTTTTTGGTCTAGCACTTCATGAAGACTGTAATTTGAAGTAAATACCGTGATGATTTTTAGGAACAGTAACTTTAATCTCTACTCCTATCTGTGGTTCTCAAACCTCAGTTGGGACAGCCATGTGTAGAACACATGTACTCTTCTGTCAAGTGTCTGTGGAGGCACAGCCTCTTAATTCATGTTGAATTTTTTTTTACTTTTTGCTTTTTTAAAGCACTGTGTGTAGTATGGCAAGGTGTTTGTGAACCGTATAAGCGCTTTTCTCATTTTGCAAATTGAAGAATTAAAAAGATTGTGGAAAGGGAACACATGCTGGACATCTGAGATATTTAATTCTATAATTTTTGGAAGAGTGGAAATGTGAAGAACATAATCTAAAAATACTACTGTGCCATTTAATAAACTTTGAAATCCAAAGGTAATTTAATATTTTTAATAAAAAAGTAAACAACAATCTTGTGAGGTTTCATGGCTCTAATTTCCAAGCATAAAATGTTATACTACTTTTATATTTCTAGATTGTTCCGTGCTTACCTGCAACTGTATGTGAAAGGCATGTACACGTCTTCTGCTTCAATACTCCCTACTGATATCTTGCAGAACTTTAGCCCATGAATTACAGCCAGAAAAACACTGTGCTAAAGCAAAAACGAGCCTAACTAAAATAAAAACCACCATCCCATTACCTGCACACATTTGGCATTCTTTTTGATGTTTTCAATGGAACCCTCATACTCATGAAATCCTGTGTTGTATTCTACCCAACCTTGTGAGAAAGCACTGAAACCACTCAAGAGATTTGTGCTACCTTTGTGACTGTCTGAATAATCCCTGAAGACTTTAAGAAAGTATTTTAATCAATCTATGCCTCAGATTTCTTACTGTAGAATAAAATTGTAAGAATGAATAATTTAAAGCATTTTAACATTTTTTTTGTGGCATAGGAGGATTCAAATATTCTTTGTACTATTTTGAGTCTTTTGAGAAACTTTCTAAATATTCTAGTACTGAGGAGGTAACTTGCATGTTTTGTGCAACTGACGAGTACCCTTATCACTCCTGAAAGAATAACTAGTTATGAAATAGTTGTTGTTCATTTATTCTGGAGATCCACAAAACTGAAAACTTTCAAAAAACTTTCAAGGTCAAACTAGGTAATTTTATGAGATGCCAGTTTAGAAGAATTTGTGCTGTAGTTTGAGCACCATCTTTTCAGATGTTCTTGTCAAGTCACATTCAAGATGTGATACCTTTTAAGCCATTGGAATGTTATGTTTCCAACTTCTTATATACTAGAGTATGCTATATACTGAATATTTACTACTACTTAAAAATAGCATTCAAATTGTCTTCTTAACACCTCTAACTGTAGTGCATACCTAGGTTTGATTGCCCATTTCATTTAAGATTGAAATCTTTTAAGTAAGAGATACAAAGGCCTCTCTTTGGAGAAGAATCAAATATGATTATCAAATCTAAAATAATTCTTAAAGCATATTTGAAATGGAAATTGACATTCCAGGAATGCTCTTACTACCTATTATAGTGAAGAACAATACTGAGAAACCCACTCTGTGCTTTTGATCATACCCCTGTACTGAGAACTGGTGAAGCTGCACTTCTAATCACATGGTCAGTTTTGGGTCCATCACTGTAAGACAGACTTTGAGGTGCTGAAGCGTGTCCAGAGAAAAGTAACAGAGCAGGTGAAGGGCCTGGAGCACAAGTCTGATGAGGGGCTGCTGAGGCAGTTGAGGTTGTTTAGCCTAGACGAAAGGAGGCTCAGAGGGGACCTCATTGCTCTTTACAGTGACCTGAAAGGAGGTCTCTTATACAAGTAATAAGTGACAGAGCAAGATGAAGTTATGCTACAGAAGGTTCAGGTTGGATATTAGGAATTTTTTTTTCCAGTGAAAGAGGTGTCAAGCTTTGGAACAGGCTGCACAGGGAAGTGTGGACTCACCATCCCTGGAGGTATTTAAAACACCTGTAGATATGGCCCTTAGGGATATGATTTAGTGATGAATTTGGCAGTGTTAGGTGAAAAGTTCACATTGTTAGGCTGACAGTTGAACTCTGGGATCTTAAAGGCCTTTTCCAACCTAAATGATTCTATGATGGTTTGGTCAATACGTGCTTTTCTGTGATCTCGACAAACCATTGACAGTATATAGGGGACATGTGAGAAAAGTTGTAGCAACTTCAGGTTTGGTTAACACTTGAAGAATTTCCAGCTGTAGCAGTAGTAACACAAATGCATCCAGATTGGCTAAAACCCCCCCAGCTCTTTAGTGCATGGAAATGCAATATATAAAAATCTCTGCCCTGGTAGTTTACTGGCAGAATTTTATGATTTCTTTGGCAAGAAGTAGGACTGAAACTATACCTTTTGCTTAAAACTGAACTGATTATTCTGGCCCAACAGAGAAACATCAGAGGTAGAATGAGGCCTATGTTTCGTTTTTTCATGGAAGAAAGATTTTTTTTGTTGTTGTTGACCAAACTGTTATGTGGAATAGCAGAATTTACTTTAGATCTCCATTGTTAAGACTGTTTGCAGAACAACACCTGGAAGATCCGCTTTACGCTGATATTCTAATAATTTTGGTTTGGAACTTGAATCCTACATTCTATTAAATTTAAATGTGATTAATATATAGAAATGCAAAAATCAGTAAATTTTATTTTCTTTATCAGCATCTTAAAATGGTTTCATGATTCCAGTAATTCGATACTAAAGAGGATGCTACTTCAAGTGAAATGCTGCCACATATAGTAGTGTTCACTTTTCAAACAAACTTTTGGTCTTTCCTATGAGCAGTAATACCCTAGAACATTCAGAACAGTCCAGATTCTTGAACATCTGCAGGAGTACCTGATATTTCTAGAATACATTTCTATTATTAATTTAATCCAGATTTGTAAGGAAATCTATATAAGAACTCTCATGATGAACATACTATGGAATTATAGTTCTTTGTTTTAAGCTATTTAATACCTCTAAAATTGCAGCAATGTGAAAACGGTAGCTATGAAAATATAGTGCCTTTTAAAAGGTTTAAAATATCCAGCAAATTAACAAAACAAACCCACTGTCCTTTCGTTTTCCTGCCTTAGCCCTTAAATTCCCTGTCATTTCTTTAATCTTCTACACCTGTCTCCCATTTCACAGCTTCGCAGAAGCAAGAATGGGTGTGTAGACATTTGTGCCTGACAGTAAAAGAAGGAAGTGTAGGTGTAACACTTAGGCACGTGGTTTCGTGGTGAACTTGGTCGTGTTTATATTTGTGCTTGACAATTTTAAAGGCCTTTTCCAGCCTGAATGATTCTATGATTCTTCGATTCTGTGCAGCGATACCAGGTGACAAACGGGTCAGAGCTGCTACAAGAAGCAACAGTCTCGTGATTTGAGCATGACTGGGATGGCTGGAGGGGTTGGGTTTGGCCAGGGTGTTGGTCACAAAAGAGGGAGAATCACTGCATGACCTTGGCTTTTGGAAACCTGGTGGCCTGTGTCTTGACCTCTCTCCTGGACAGGAGTTATTGCCACATAGGAAGTGACTCCATCACCTTGGAGTGGTGGAGTCACCATTCCTGAAGGTGTTTAAGGATAAAGACTGTACATGACACACAGTGCTGAGGGCTGGTTGACCTGACAGTGTTCTGTCACAGCTTGGACTTGGTGATTTGAGGTCTTTTCCAACCTAATTGATTCTGTGATTTTGCGATTCTGCCCCAACTTGACGAAGCCCTTCACAAACTTATTGCCACTTCAACCACTGACGTTTCTTATAACTCTCAAAAATTTTCCACTGACAGGGTTGCAAAGGGCTGGAGGAGGGCAGTGATGGAGCCATCATCCCTGGAATGAGTGTCCCATGAGCGTGCGGATTTGGCGCTTGCGGACACGGCCAGTGGTGACTGCGCTGGCTTGATGGCCCCGATGCCCTCCAAGCTCTTCCCAGCCAAAGCAATGCCGACCCTTCCCGAGTCCAGCGCGGGGCCTGCTGGGAGCTGTAGTCCCTGGCCGCGCCCTCCGCGGCCGCCCGCTGGCATTCCGGACTACAGCTCCCAGCAGGCCCCGCGTACAGGGCGGGAGGCCGCCGCTGGCGGGCCAATGGGCGCGGGCGATGCTGGGAGGTGGGCGCGGGGCGGGCGGGCAGTGCGGGAATTTCGGAGCGGGAGGAAGGAGCGGCGCGCGGAGCTGCTGGAAGTGCTTGGAGCCGCGGGAGCCGCGCAGGTCTGCTTGTCTCGGAGGGAGCGCTTCGCTTCCCTTCCCTTGCGCCCTGCCCAGCGGGCTCCTGCCCCTCTGGCGGGCTGCGGGCGGGTTTGCCCGCGCCCCTCGCTGAGGAGGCCGGTGGTGCCGCCGGGCCCGCCCGCGCCCTGTTCCTCCGCCGCGTCTGCTGCCGGGGATGGGGAGGGCGCCGTCCTGTCCCTCCCCAGCCCCGGCCCCTGCCGCCGCAGGTGTCTCCGTGGACCGGCAGGTGGGGCAGAGCTCCCCCGCTCTCACCCTTGGGCTCTGCAGCCTCCCCTTCCCGCAGGTGCCCCCGCTGCGGGCTCTGAACCTGCCTGAGCCCGGTCTGAGCTGCCTGCCTTCCTGAAAGTTTTAGGTGGGAAGGCTGAGCGCAAGTTATGCTCAGTGCCACTTAAAGGTTCGGCACCCTCGCAGTCATCCCGGTGAGGCATCACCTTGGCTGGGAGGCGTTCCTGAGTTGTGCTTTGAACGTTATTTTTTTATTTAAATGCAGGCCCACAAAAGAAAATCTGCGCTTTTAGGATCAGGACAGGCCTGTTATGTAAGAGTTGGGCTGAGCTGATTTCTGTCGGTCAGTGGTTGTGTTTTCTCTTCAGTTCCTATTTTTCTCCATTTGCTCTCCTTTTTTAAGAGCGAAATGGTCACAGGCAGGGTGAGCCCTATTGTTCTCTTTGGTTCTTTATTTGTGCTCAAGCACTAAAAAAATAAAAATAAAAGCTTTAATTAATTAACAGAAAATCCGTGGGCCCTTTTTATCACTAACAAAATTACAGAAGCTGTTGTGAAGCTTCCTGTAACTGTTACTGTATCAAAAGTGCCTTCCTCTGTAGGAATAAGCTGTCCACTTGATTTCTTGGGGATAATCTCGAAATGAGGTAGAAGTCCTAAAGAATTTTGGGGGAATTGATTTTTATAGAGTGGGCCAAATGATAAAAAGCTTTTAAGTGTCTCATGCAAATGTGTTAGGTATTTGCAGTTGGTTTGGTGGGGAGGTGGAGTGACACACGATTTGATACCTTACAAGGCAAAAGTGAGATTAAGGATTTTGAGAATAACCTTAAATATTGTTCAGAAGAAGATAAAACATTCTTCAGGAGTCAATTTAGAATTAGAAACACAATAATTCCTCTTGTAAATTACTGTTTCCTACCTCTGAACAAGAATGCATTCTGAAACTTTTAAGTCATCTTGGTTTGTTTAGAAAAGAAATGGAAAAAGGTGTTGCTGCTGTGATGAAATGCTTCTCAGTAGTAGTGGTCTACCGATGGCATTTGTTCATTTTGTCTAAAAAGACATCTTTTTTGTCTCTTGGGGAAGGAACCTTACTGCCTCTTTTTCTGTAAGTGCTATTAATTGTCAGGTGTTTTAATCATAAGAAAATCAGATTATAGAGGTTTCCACAGGTGTAGCACAGTGATAGACCAGTCACAGAATGCCTGATTTATGCAAGAAGGGCTTTTTTCATTGTCTACTTCACTTGGTGTGACAAGTCACTGACACTTGTCACTTGGTGTGACAAGTCACTGACACAAGTCACAGTTATTTTTTTGTGTGGTCCCTCTTATGAAACAGTTTTACAGTATTCAAAAGTCTTAAAGTGTCATGTTCTTTCTTTCCAATTCTTTGAGCAAAAATTTGGTTTTGTTTTTTCCTTAATTTTCATTTTTTTTCAGGCAGACTTAGATTTTGTGGTATGACTAATTATCAGTATTAATGATGCATAGATTTCATGTTTTGGGATTACCTACTCATGAAGAGGAACGCAGGTCACCAGCATGCCCTCTCTGAGATGAGAATGAAATTAAGTCCTACTTAGATAAGCAACTGTAAAAATGACAATTTCCAGAGAATAAAAGAGGAGGATCAGGAAGAAACCAGTCTGAGTTGACACACAGCAGAAATACTTCTTTCAAAGTAAATTTGTTTTATATTCATTTCAGAGTTTTATTGATAATGGATGCCAACAAGAATTGAGAAGTGGTTATTCATATTTATTCTAGAAGTTCAAGTATCATTCAAGTAGCAACCATTGCAGACAACATTTGTAAAGATAACACCACTGATATGCAGACAATTTTGCATCAATAGTGGTATCTCAAGTGCGTTGTATTCTGTTTTTTCCAAGATGTTTTATTAGGGATTAGAATGAGAACCTTTGTAGTACTATGAGGCTTTTGGAGATAGTTTAGACAAATAGTCTTCTGTTATTCATACTTCTTAGTAGCAGAATCTTTGTTTTGAGCACATTGTAGCCACATAAAATGCTGCTGTTTACAATCATGTACCTTGAAAATTGTTCTTGTCAGGCACCTGAGCTAAGTAGGGTCAGGTCTGATACTTGAATGATAGAACAGTACTTGACATCCATAGCACTGTTTCCAAGGACTTTAGCATGATTGCAGACACTAATGAATCAAGCTTCACAATACCTGTGGGATAAAAAAAGTATTTCTCTTTATTGATGGGAAAAAGTTACTGAGATTCAGGAAAGTTTAAAGTGGGTTTGTTTGGTTTATTTTGGAGTGGTGGCAGTGGTGAATTTTTAAGGTGATTTTAGGGAGAAGTAGGTGACTTTATTTGTGCAGTGGGCAGCTCCATGTCATCTTTGTTGGTTCATAAATTTCCTGACAAACCACCCGCGTTTGTTGTATTGTGAGTTGAAAAGCACATAAAATGATAGAATTTGCACTAAAATGTCATTATCTTTTTCATCATTTTTATATTTTTTTCCTCTTTGTAGATGTTTGTATAGAAAATTTTTGCAGTTTCCAGGTGTCTTTGGTAGAAGATAGTTGAAGGGATTTATCCAAAGAAATGTGAAAGCACGTGTACCCGTTGCTGCAGTGTTTCCTTAGTTAACAGCTTTTTTGCAAAAGAGTGCTCAGTACTGTGCATGCTGCCCATTGCAAACGATCACTGTTTGGCACCTATGGCCTACTGATAGCTTGACCAACTTGTAAGTAGGCACAGTGCCATCTTAACAGATGGGTGTGAATACAGACAGCCAAGAAACCATGTATGTGTATCTACTGTATTTGTTAAGGGCAGGGTTCCCAGCTGGGAACATTCAAACTTATGTCCATTTTGAATTTTTGCTTTTATGGATAAAGGGAATTTGTCATTGATGTGGGGGGTTTTTGTGTGTGGTTTTTTTGTTGTTGTTTTTTTTTTTGTTTGGTTTGTTTGTTTGGTTTGGGTTTTTTTAAAGTAAATACCTTCAGGCATACAGATATTGACCATATTAAACAAAATAAGGGGTGTGTATGGAAGAGGGAAGCACCAGCTTTTCCTTTGATACCCTTGAGCTATTTTAAGTAAACTTAATTCCCTTTTAAGTGAGACTACTATCAAGAGTCTCACTGTGACTGTCAGAGATGTGAAGCGTATCAGTAGGTTTGTTTCAGGGGCCTGCCAGCCTTACTGTAAAAGAGGCCACAAAGTTATCTTTTATGGGCAGCATTCAAGCACCTAATTGTATCTGTGCAAATCTTTCCAGAATTATTTGTAATAACTCAGAGGTCAAGGGGTGCAGTCCTTCAAGTCCTCTTGTGTCTCCTGTATTGACAAGATATTGACAATAAATTGTCTCAGCTTGAGGGCAGTATGCTCATTTTGGATACGTTTTGGTATCCTTTAGATGGCCATGAGTATGGTCTTTTCCAATATCTGAGCTGTTAGGCAACGCTGCTGATTTTCGCGCTTTCTTTTTCTTCTTATCTGAGTCAGCCTTGGGGCTCCAGACTTGTGGTTTATTATTCCATTGCCATTTAGAATTATTTCAGTCTGTCCTACATTTTAATCCATTTCCTGATTTGGGTCTCCTGAGAAGCTGCTTAAAGGTCTTCAGTGATTTCTTTGGCCTGCTATTATAAGTGGTTTCAACAGGTAGCCATTTCTACCAGTCTTCCTTCTGGCACTTTGACACCATTGCTTTCTTATTGTTATGGTCATGTCTGAGCCGGTTGGAACTGTGTGTTGTGCTTGAAAATCTCATTTTTCTCCTGTAGAAAATCTGGAGGAAGGATCTTCCTCTAAGACGTTAAAGTATGTATCACCTTGAAGATAAAAAAGATGAAGGGGTGTAGAGGCGAGTTCCTCAAAGACTATGGATAAAGCTGTGTGGTAAAGTTACTCTTAAAACATAAGTGTAAAATGTGTCTTGATTGTAGGGAAGCATGTTACTGTATAGAAACGTAAATACAGAAAAATAATGCAGACTTAAAACATCATGTTTTGTGATAATGAGGAAGCTTGTGCAATGTAGGTATTGATAAATACCAGTCTCTTCCTGTGATATGAGTATTTCATGATAGTGTTTTGCTGAAGTTACTCATTTAACTGCAGTAGAGATGCAGGTGTGGTTCTATGACACGAAGATACTTCTCAGGACCTTGAAAAATAGAGCTTTGTCATGGAATGCTGCACCTCCTCTCTGCTTTTATTTCTGTAATGAATGACTGGTGTCTGCAGACTGCTTTCTGCCAGAGTCCACTACTCTGACCAGATTCTTCTAGATTTTCCTCTTATGAAGGATGTAATATGTAATATCAAATTTGCTTAGTTGAAGATAGTTGGTGCTATACGGGATTTCTGATTCAGGAGAGTAATACAAAATATACTGAAAGCAATACAATTTTAACTTACACTTGGCAAAATACAGCGATTGCAATACACAGTTCAGTCATAATACTGATGAGATTCTCAATACTGGACTCTATCATATGTTCACTGTCACGATGCTGGTGTCCCCAGCCATCGGGAAGGAATATCTGGATTGCAACCAGCTCAAGCCCACTGTCCTCTTCAAAGTTCTTTCGATAGCTAGTTAATTTAATGTGTGTTTATGTTAGACTGAGCCTCCTATTCACTTCTCCCACACTAGCCAGGCTTACTCGGTGAGACATTTACACCTCCATTTGATCCATTTAGCAATCTGAGTTCCACTCATTTAGGTGTTTTCCTAAAACAAAGACCACTCTTTGGTCCCTTTTGTGTTGATCTCAAGTGAGGTCCTTTGCATTGTTGCCAGAGCTCCTTGGGCACATCACCATTCAGAGTGTTTTATCCACTGATGGGCTTTATTCTGTCACATGCCACCTCTAGGGATTTGGTCAAAGCTGCAGACTTGAGTGTTAGTGGACAGAATGAGATTTTCAGGAAACTTGCCAGTTATTCTTGTATTTAGTAAGCAGAGAAGTGAATAGGGGCTGCTTTCTTCAGATGCTAGTTGGGTGACAGACATTATTTGAGGAAGAAAAATTCCTGACGCTACTACCCAGTCAGAAGTCTTGTAGGAGGGGGAGTGCTTTTGAAACAGCTGTCATAGTTACTCAGTTTTCTTTTTGGGAAATTAAAATAAGTCCTAGAGGAACATTAGAGCTGAAAGAGGAAAAGTGATGTTAAATAACTAATGCTCTCTTTACATGAAGGGCCTTCATAAATTGTTTACCAAAGAACTGATCTTTCCTTCTACCTTGTGCAGATAAAAGTCATAGAGAATAACAGTTATTTTCTGAAAGATACCATTCTGACGGGTGGGATTTTATGATTTTGCTGGAAGCAGAAAGGAATATTAATACAAAATGCAGGAAGTTTCTGGATAGCAAAATACTGTTTTCATATTAGTCTAGCTACTCAGTACAATAACCTTAACATCAATTATTTAACAGCAGTTTTCCTCTTTCTGTAAATATTGCGTATCTGAGACCTGAGGTTGGCAGAAGGCAGCAGTTATATTTTTATACTTAGGATCTTAAAACAGGTACTTATGTACTAGTTTTTTGATGACCTATTCAATGCTACCCTGTAAACAATAAGCAGACTTTCATTTTTGTTGCATGCAGTTATATAGGAGAAAAAACAATTAAGTGTTGGGATAGCTTTTTAAAATTTTTTTGTGTGTATTTTTTACAGCTAAGAGGAATTCCTTGTATTGTTATTGAAGATGCGGAATTTTTCAATATGCAAGCTTAACTCCAGGAAAACTGATGAGATTTATTTCATTAGTTTACTTTTTTCCAAATTTCTCCAACTTGTGATTCATTAAATATGATAGGTTTTTTTTTTAGCATGTATTATACAAGGTCTCCTAATATGTTTGTCTTGTGAAGACTTTTGCTGTCAAATTTTTTTGTGATGCCTGGAAAAATTAGCTGTTTTTCACTTAGGCTTCATGCCAATTAAACTGCTTCCTGCATTTCTTTTAGGGTATCTTCGTAGTAATGAATTATAACTTAAACAGCCCATACTTTTTTGTGCTTCTAATGGATGTCTAGGTAAAATAAGTTGGATTAGCATGTAACCTATGCTTTTTCTTTATTTTTCCTTCCCTTCTCTCTCTCCAGGGAAAATGCCATATAATAAGAAGACTGCTGGAAAAAGAGCCCCTGCAAAAAGGAAACTTGCTGAAGTGTTTGATCTGGGGGAGGTTCTAGCAGATACATCACGAAAAGAATGGAAATTGGGTGCCCCTATAGGACAGGGAGGCTTTGGACGCCTATACCTTGGTAAGTGGAATTATCTTTGATAATGCTTTAAAATGGAGTGAGATGTTTATTCTTATTCAAAACAGGGGAAAGTTAACTGTAAGTTAGAAATGTAAAGTGTCTTCATGTGATCCTTTTTTACTAGAACCTTAGCTTGGATCATGGTGTTGGAAGAAGATTACAGGATTAAACAAATAGTCTTAAACACTAGTTGTATGATCTTCCAGTGGTAGTTCATTCTTTTTTTTAAGCAAAATCTTTATTACTTTTTAGCCATGGATAAGATAGTTTAATATTTATTTAAATTTGATTTTTATTCTGGCCAAAATACTGAAATTTTGCATAGTTGTCTTTGTAAGGACAAATTCTGAACTGAAATGGTCTGAGTATGTTCTCTGGAGGCTACTGATCAGCCAGTATTTGGGCTGCTTTTGACTTTGGTGTTGCTTTGATTTTTTTCATGGCCTTTGACATGTCATTTATTTTTTTTAATGTAACTAGTGCTCAAAACAAATACAAATGTTACACTTTACAGTTTAAACTGTCAGTACAGTTCTTGTTTTTCAATGCTGTTACTGCATACAAGGAAAGTTTCTTAAAGTGAAAAGTATTCCATACTCAGTAGCTCTTGAACAAATGAACAGGTAAGAGAGATCTTGAGACTATCTACTTGATTGCCCCTAGTAATTCTTCAAATGTTTTTGAAGGGATGAAAGTTAATGTGATCGCTATAATATGGTCTTCCTCATCTTGGGGAAAAAGATGCTCTGAATTCATACTGAGTTGGAAAACAACAACAAAAATTCTGCCCTGCTTTTAAATGAACAGGCTGCAGTGTAAGTGGGTTAAAGAAGAAAAACAGGACCAGTGGGTGGCTTCTTGCCAAAGAAGCTTTCAATTACTCACTCAGCCTTGCTCAGTGAGCTACTAAATTTACTGGAGTTTCAACTTGCTCAAATTGTGTAGTTCTTGTTAAAAATTCCAGCTTTGTTCAAGCCAAAGCTTACTCTCTGCTTCCCCATCATTTGCACAAAGCTGTGACACTGACTGTTCCTGTACTTTGTGCTTGCCTAGGTTGATGTCCTTCATACCTGTATCTTCTGTCACAAATATCAACAGATTAGTAGCAACAGAAAGTCAGTTTTGGATATGTAATATGGCAACATAGTAGAGAGAATTTTTTTTTTCATCCGTACGTCCACAAATGTATATATTTATCACAGTCCCGGAAAACAAAAGAAATACTATTGACCAGGAAAAAGTTACTGGATAATAAAATATAATTCCTTTATTTAGTAAACTGCTTGTTCTCAAACAGAAGAGAGAATGCAAAACCATATCCATATGCAGTAGCCTTGCCATATAGAGTAATTCTCTTACCAGTGCTAAGGTACTGATCTATGCTCGTGCCATACTTAATTACTTTGTCATACATTTATCAATGCTGCCTAGCACAGATGTGTATGCTTTGTGACAGTTTGCTCTCATACTACTAATAAAAGCTTCTTTTTTAACAGCTGATGTTAATTCTTCAAAGGAGGTTGGCAGTGATGCCCCTTATGTTGCAAAAGTGGTAAGAGAGCATTTGAATCTTTACTTTACAACTTGAAAATATTTGTTCAAGAGTACCTTGTGTAATTTAAAACATCTTTTGAAAATAATACAATTGCATAGTACTGTTTAAAATTAAAGTGTGATATAGAAGAATTCAGCTGGGAATTGGTACTCCTATGTATGAGGAACATCACAGTGGAACATCAGTGGAGTTGAGAAAGAATCATGAAATGGATCAGATTCTGTTTCATTTGCTTCCTATAAACAGTCTAAAATCACCAAATGAATAGTATCTGGCTATCTTGTGGACAGTTTCTGAGATTCAACAGTGAGTCTCTGTGAACTGTTGCTCACCACTGGATGTTGGTAAACTGACAGATGGCTTGGGAATAGAAAAAGCAAAACTTTGTTTCCCAAGGTCTCCACAGATACAATGCCCTTTAAAGGTTTTATCATAAACCACATACATGTTCTAATTTCTATTGAATTAAAATAGCATTGACACATAATTTTTTAACCTAATAATTACGGAGAAGAAAAAGAGTTGTTGATAGCTTATTTTTAACTCATTGTAACAAATCAGCAAATTCTTTTTATAACTTAAAACTTTCTTATGTTTTCAATCCTAAAAAAGTTATTTAGTTTGATTTGGATATTTCTCTTCCTAAGGTAAAAAGTATTTTTTCTTAAATTTTGCTAAAGGATTTTGTATAGATCCTACTATTAGGTATGATTCCCTGGTAAAGTGTTAGTGAAAAAACTGGGAATATGGGAATAGCCATAGTAGATCCAGACCCTTTGTTATCTTGGTGGCGCTTCTGTTCCTGTGGTTAAAAACAAATACCAGAAAACTACAAGATTTCCAGTATATAAAAGATTAGTTTTTCAGCGCACTTCAGAACTGCACTGTTCTAACATTTTATTTATTAAACTATATAATGATACTGAAATGCTTTGCTGCAGTAGCTGGCCATATTGTAAATATGTTAATAGTTTTAGCATTTGTTCCTGAAACTAAAGGTTCAGGTTAAATTAGAATAAAATACATTTTAGTTAATATGTGCCTTTAATCTTGATATTTAAGTCTGCTGACTAAAGGGAAATTCTAGAGTACTGATTTTGATACTGTTCAGACACCCGAAGGTGCAGTTGTGGTGACCCTGTTTCTGAAATGTCCCTTGCTGAAAAAACCACTGCTTACCATGCAGATGTCAGAGTGCAGCATTCAACATGAGCCTGCTGCTGCCTTAGGTGTTTGTGGGCAGGAATTCTGCACAGACCAGGAGCCCCAGCCTGCAGCTGTGTGCTTTAGTATATTCAGCTTGTGCTGTTGAGGGTGGGGGTGTCTGTCATGCAGGAACAGTGGCCTGTTTCAGAGGCAGATAACAGCCATTGAGACCATCAGCAGTGGCTTTTGCCTGTAAGAGGCAGTGGCTTCTAATTGCTGACTCCTGCGGAGTTTGGACTGATCAGGAAGCAGAACGCCATTTGACTTTTGTGGAAGAATCTGGTTTGACTTGCTTGGAAAATCATCAGATGTGCATTACTTCATGCTGTGTGTAATTGCCATCCCCCTCTTTTCCTGCTTTTGAAACCTGTCCATCTGTTTCTCTTCTCCACTTTAGGCTCTGAATATAAGAGTTGCCCCAACTTTTGGGTTGCTTTTATACTAGATTCACTTTGTTGCAACATTTTGTCAATACCTCCATTGCTAATATCCCAGATGCCTACTCACTTCTAATTTGTCTTTTATAATTTTGTCTTTATGGCAATAAAGAGTAGCCCCAGTCTTTGTGCTAGCCTCACAAATGACCCATAACATATTATGCCTCTACAGTCTAGTATAACACAACTACAGATAAGAGCCCATTTTCTGATGCCTGACTGGTTGCTAGTTGATCCATCAGCTGAAGCAAAGTGGTTAACAGCTTTGAACAATTATTAGTGTTTAACAAAATATGTGCTTCTGTAGTAATGTTCTTCAAATTAAGTTATTAAAGCAGGATGGAAATTGGCTTAGTTTTTGACATATCCTCATAGTATTGATGTCTGAACAGTATGAAATGAATCACAGTTTTTATTAAAAAAAGAAATGCTTTTTAACATGTGGACCTTTCAGATGTCATTGTTCAGGAATGGATGCAGAGTTTAATTACACTTCATTAAATTGCTGACTGAAAAAGATCGGAATTCTTAAAGTACTACTTGAAATTTGTTGGGTGTCGACTTGTACCTCATAATCGCTTTAATTATGATATCTTTTTGAATAAGACCTTAATTTCAATTATAGAAGTCATATGCTTAGAATGATTCTGGGCATAACGCTGTAGAAAACTCTGCAGTCTTTCTGGACTAGTATAGCAAATATTGGACATAATCATGTGAGCTTTTTTAGCATAGCATATGCATGTATTTATCTGTATGTAGAATTAATGGTACTGTGGGAAAACACCTTCATAGTCAACATGAAGATCTATTTTGTGGTTAAATCATTCATTCATTCTCTCAAGTATGAAAAGATAGATTTTCAGCATTTGCTCTGACTAAATAAGGAAGTCTCTTTTTCAGCACTGAGATGTAAATTTTTGTGGCATAATTTATTTATAGGTAAATATTGTATGAATTTTTAACACCTACAATTTTTTGCTCTATTTTACTGAGAAAATAACATTGTTCAAACCTATGTAAACTGAATGAAAATTATATGTAAGATAATTTATATTCTAATTAAGTTAGAGTATTAACGGATTGTGGTACACAGAAACAAGTGAATAGGTCAAATAAGGTGTGTTTGAGATAACTGCAGTATAGGAATTTAGCTGTTTCGCACTTTTTGTCTGCTTATGTAACCTCTGTATTGTTAATTTATTGTCTGTTGTGGGTAAATAAAGATTTGTGTCTGTTGATCAGTTAGTCTAGGTGATTTTGGTTTTGTTATTTTTTTTCTGCTTCCTGGCTAAAGTCTGACTGTTGATCCCACAAGGAGAGGCCAGAAAACTGTTGTCTTGCCTCCCTTGTTTATCAGGGCAGTGCTGCTGGAGAAAGTGAGGTGGAGGTAGGTGGTAGATTTGTAATCGAGGGTCCAGGCCTAGGAATGGTGGTCAGACTGCTCTCCTTCTGACCCATCTTCTGACTCTGCCTCTGAGCCCAGACATCAGTGCAGCCCCCACAGTAATCAGTGGGTTCGATCTCTTTACACGGCTCCGCTAATGTTGGACAGCAGAAAACCTCTGTTAGCTGAATGGTACAGTCTGGCCTTTATCAGTTTTCTGGATCGCTGTATCTACTTTTAGAAGTTAAAATTAAAACCATTTAAAATTGATATGTACCGTGGCACTTTTCCTAATATCATGTGATTGTATTATTTCTGGATTTCTTTGCTAGTAACCGCATAGGTTTCGTTATTTTTTAAGTGTAGGGTGTTACAAAACATATTTTCACTGAGATATAATGAATTTGGATATATATGAGTAACTAGACTAAAATATATTGCTTAAGCTCCACTTTCAACTCCAAGAGTTGAAACAACTTTTTTTTTTTTCTGTACCAAGTTCTGGAAATGTAGTGTCAAGGAACTTGCTCATTTGCTGTTCTTGCAGTATTTCAAAGTTTTGGTGTTTTCCTATCAATCTGTCTCTTGAACGTTCGTGGTTCCTATAGATTTGTCTCTTGAAAATGAAACTGCTATGCCTTATAGTAAATACAAGGTAGGCTCTGAAGTCAAACCATGTGTAAATCTTATAATTTAGTTTAAGAGAAATTTTGAAATCCTCTGGAATTTTTATCTCTGTCAGCTAATGTATGAAAGGAACAAAATGCCTTATGTTCAGTAAGAATTTAACTTTTGTTAAATTTTTTCATCGAATCGTTTCAGGTGTTGTTTTAATGGCTAATGCATTTGATGCAATCCAGCTTTACTCTGAAAAAATGAGATAATGAATGTTGTTTGATGTTCTCTGCTAACTTCTGCCAAATATTGGTAATATTTCTATACATTTCAGTTAATTTGTTATTCTTTAGTCTTTTGTTATGGGGCAGTATTTCTTGATACCCTTAGTGTTAAGCAATTTATAATGAAAATAACATTTTAGAGCTAAACTTTTATAAAAAGAAGTTATTCTACTGAGTTTATCAGCACCGGGTAGAGCATTTGAGGGAGAATATGTTTTTAGAGGGTGAGTGTTACATTTTGCGAGCTTTTAATAACTATTAGGCACTACCAGAGCAGTTTTTAATGAATTTTAAATTGTCTTAAAGGAACCCAGCAAGAACGGACCTCTTTTTACTGAGTTAAAGTTCTACATGCGAGCTGCTAAGCCAGATGAAAGTAAGCTGTCTATTGAAATGTTTTTAATGAACTACAAGCATTTAGGAAAATAGAGCCCATAGGAGTAAGGTCAAACTTTAAGAGAATCTCTTTAGGTAATTTTCAAAATTATTTTTAAATTTTTGAAGTCTAATTCAGACATAGTAAATCAGAAGTGTTCTGTATAGTTCTGTTGGTGGTGTTGTCTAAGTTGAAATTTGAGTTGCATCTCTGTCCTTACAATGGAAACGTTATTAACTTTCCAGTAAACTTTGCATACACGTTTCCGTGCAACAAGCAGCTCACAGGTGTGCAGAAACTGTAACCAGTGTGACTACTCCCTTTTTATGTAAGTCTCTACTGATGCAAATTCATGAACTTAACTTTATTTGTATTTTCAGTTCGGAAGTGGACTAAGTCCCATAAACTGAAATATTTAGGTGTACCAAGATATTGGGGTTTTGGCTTGCATGAAAAAAATGGAAACAGGTGAATATATCTTTTGTTGACATACATTGAAATTTATTTAATACGCAACCACTATCCCTTTTACCCTAATTTAGTTTATAAGGTGTATCTTCCACTTATCTTCGTGTTATTTCTGCTACAAAGTTTCATGTTCATGGCAGAATGTGTTTAGGGAACTATATGAACAGATATATTTTATTTGTATTTTGTTTGTTACTCCTATTTGTGTCTATTTTATTCTTTCTAATTTGTTTTTTTTTTGTCAGGAACATTGCTGTAATACAGTGATGCTCTATATGTGTATGTGGTTCAGAAGCTTTTTATATTTTAAGTAAAGTCAACTATAATGTGCAAGTCCTTGAATAATATGACTACCTTTATAGTTTTTCTTATGGTGTGCACTGAGAGTATCTTCACTCACAAATAGTAAGGACTTAGTTTTTTTTGGTTTTTTGGGTTTTTGTTTGTTTGTTTTTTGTTCTGTGAGCTAGAATAATTACTAGTCTCATGTTAAATTTGTTTTAAGTCTAGGGATAGTTTTTAGTGTTGTTTCCTGTCATGAAGGGTTTTTGTTACTTGGTCTTTAAGGTTAATGTTTATGTAATGGCACTTGTTTCCTAGTGGGCTTTCTCTAACCAACTGTGCTACAAAGGAGCTTTAGTGGTTCTCTTGCAGCTTAGGGTATGTCAGGCTTCTCTGTGTGGATCACTGCATAAGGCAGTTGGTATGTATGCCTTAGTGTGTCAGAAATATTGGTGTTTCAGAAGGTCCTCTACTGTAAAACTAACCTAATATAAAAAAACCCGTTAATTTTGAAAGGCAAAAGTAATCATAGCAGGGTGTTGGGTTTTTTAAATACCAAAAATGTGTCTTTGCACTCTGTTTAATGCACAGATTTCTTTAATAGAGCCACTATGAACTCTTACAGTTCTTACACCAGTTTGGCTATAGCAGTGAATATGAGAACGCCTTTGACAGTGAGAGGTTTTTGTTGTTAATAATTATTAAGTTAAGAAGTTTGCAATAGATTTCAGTAAATGAACACTTTATGTAACCATGTTAAGTTACCTAGTCATTCGTAAAATAAGAAATGTATTTTTTTTTTACGTGATGCTTGGTTTTGCCTGGAATGAGCTACAACAGGGATGTTTTCCTCTGTGAGTGCTTCTTATTGCATTGCATAACTAAAGATCAGTTCTCTTGATGGTCAAACTTTTCACTAGCTGATGTAAAAAAGGGTAAGAATTGTTGTACAACATTGAAAAAAAGTCAAGTATTTCACATAGTTTCTTTTGAGACATTTTCAATAAGTAATTTGTATTACTTAACTATTCTATCTGTGTGTTAAGTTAACACACAGATAGAATATTTTCCTAAGTGCAATTCAGTAACTTTGCTGTTTGGGTTTTTTTTTCTTGCCCTTGAATTTAGTTATCGATTTATGATAATAGACCGATTTGGCAAAGATCTTCAGAAGATGTATGAAGAGAATGCAAAGCAATTTTCCCGTAAAACCGTACTACAATTAGGCCTGAGAATAGTAAGTTTAAAAAATGCATTATATTTTCACAATCTGTCTTCCCTGTGTGAATCTCTCGGTTCAGTCCCACTTTTGTGCTTAGTGTTGGTCCTCTGCTGGCCGGACCGGGGTACTGCATTCACATGACTTTTGTTTTGTTAGCTTGATATTCTGGAATACATCCATGAGCATGACTATGTGCATGGAGACATCAAGGCCGCAAACCTCCTTCTGAGTTATGAGAACCCTAATCAGGTATTTCTGATGCATTTTATTCCTCATGTTTTAAACCTTCTATCTGACAACACATGAAAGTGCTTTGAACCTGTGAAATCTAGCAGAAGCTCATTTTTGAGAATGTATATGGTAACATTATTTCTGCTTGACATTTATATCTAGTTAATATTCTACGATTTTTTAATGCATTTTACTGGACAGTTATCAATTGACTATTTGGCCTAAATAATATTCTAGAGAAATTCTCGAGATTAAAAAAAAATTGACTCACAAATAGGTATTTGCAAGTGGAAGCCTAAAATTATATAGCACACTGGTAAATTATGTTTGCCTGTCTGCATTGTTACCTCATTCCTTTGTTCAAGAAATCCATCAGATAAGTGTTCTGTTACTTGGAAAAATTGGTCTTTAAAGTGTTTATTTTTCCACTTGACTTATGGAAGTTTTTCATTTTTCTGCATTTTTAACTCTCTTTGCTATTCAAACAATGCATATTAGAGTTTCAGAATTAGATATATGTTCTTGCCCAAATGTCTTAGCCTGTGGAAGATGTAAAATAATTTCAGTTCTCTTAAAGTAACTGTGGTGTTAGTGAGTAGTAGTAGTAGTATGTAGTATTGTTCAAATGAGGGAGCTGACTTTAAAGAGACCACGACAGTAAGTGTATTTTAACTTTATAGACATTATTCCTTTTTTTTACTTGTTTGTTTTTTTCTTTTTTTTAATTTAATTTTACTGGTAATAGTGGATTATTTTACTGTACTTGTCTTCTGCATCGTCAGGAAATGACTTCCAGATCAGATTGGTCTATGAAAAACAATAAAATCTATCTGGCATATTGTTTTCAAGTCATAGGTATTAAGATTAATAAAGAACTGAGAAAGAATCACTGGAAGTTGAACAACTCACCATTTTTGATATTTTAAAAAAAGTTATGAGAATGCTTAAGAGTTGCATTTATTATTTGCATAATTTTTTAATTTATACTTTAACTTTGTAATTCTTTGTGGAAATTGCTAGGTGTACTTGGTGGATTATGGACTTGCCTACCGATACTGCCCTGAAGGAGTTCACAGAGTATATAAAGAAGATCCTAAAAGGTGTCATGATGGAACTATTGAATATACCAGTATCGATGCACATAAGGGTGTGGGTAAGGATGTAAAACTCTTCTCAGCAATAGGCATTTGTGCATCCTATTTTATAAATACAAAAGTATTTAAAAAATTAAGTGCAGCAAATAAACCGGGATTCTGAATCTAAAAAAATGTTTTTGTTCTTTTTCCCTGTGGGTTATGCTGGCGTTTTTCTTTTGTTTCATTTACTAACTTTTACTTATTGTATTTTTAATGTAACTTTCCTAACTAGGATTTCTTAATTTATAAAGACTGTTAAGGTGTTTAGCATATTGCTTTTTACTAAGTAGAGATGGAGTGCTGCTTGTGAGATCTTGATAGAAAAATAGGTCCTGTTTTCATGAGAAAAATAGTTTTTGTTATCAATGTGAAAATATTCTCATTTTTAACTCGATATCTAGAATTTTTTTAAACCCCTGTCATTTAATTTATTAATTATACCTATAGTCACTGAACATTAAAAGGCAAGAAGTGAGAAAAGTTTGAACATGGAAAGCATGGGTCTGTCTGATTAAACCTTGAGGATTTATAGTGAACACAAATTTCATTTTCTTAATTGTTTAATTTTGCTTTATTAGCATAAAGGTGTGTTCTGAAAAAGTGAAAGTTGTTGAAAATAATTATTTACTTTAGGATGAACTACTGCATCTATGCTTAAAGCTGAACATGAGCAAAGATGACTTGATTTGCCTGTTTATACTTCTAGTGTATGTGGTCAATGTATGCGTGGTTCTTTTGGGGATTTTTTTTAGTGCTTTATTTTTGAGTGTGTTTTTATTTGTGAAGGCTTAGGGGTTTGATCTCTTACTGTCCTCTGTTCAGTTTTCAGGCCCATAATATAATTCAGCAGTTAGAATGTTTTTTGGTTTTTTTTCAGAAGGTTTCAGCACTATTAGCTTTTTAGAGAAGAAGGGAAGTAAAAACTGTTTTTGAACAGAAAGTCAATCACTTCACTAACTTGTTCTATTTTTTCCACATTCTGAGTACTTAAAAAGCTTCCCAAATTGGGATAAGTGCAGCATGTCATGTTTTTGAATAGAAGAAAGAGATTGATAAAGGACTTGAAAATGAAGTTATCCTTTCAGATGTGGGAATAATATTTTTCTTTCCAGCTTTTGTGCTAAAATAAAGAAATAAGTAACAGATACAGTAGTGTTACGTTGTTATCATTGACTTTCTATTGTCTTAGCATATTTACAAATCTTTACTGTTGTTAAGCTGTGTGTGGTTTATTAGCTGATGTTATAGTTGGGGTTTTTATGTTTGTATGTATATTTAGCCCCATCAAGACGTGGTGATCTGGAGATCTTGGGTTACTGCATGATTCATTGGCTTAGTGGCCATCTACCCTGGGAAGAGAACTTGAAAGATCCAAATTTTGTCAGGGACTCAAAAATCAGGTGCGAAAACTACTTGCTTTCTTTCACTTGTTGAAATTAAAATCTCTTACTTTAGAAATGCTTTGTACTGTGAGTACGTTCCCTTTTGGTGAATAGGCTGTTTTGTATACCCTCCAGTTTCCCTTCATCATTTCTTGTGTATCCTTGACTTGTAATTGCACTTCACTTGTACTGTTCTACTGTCTGCTTTTGCTTGTGTGAGATACTTATTTTTCCACTGCAGTATTGTCACTTTAGAATACTGCCATGGTTAAGCCAAAAATCACTCTTACCAGAATGCAGGTAACCATTAGTCCTACTTTACAAGTGTGGAGTATGAATAGCCTTTATAACATCATTCTCTGAAGTCATCAGCAGAGATGAAAGCTAAAGGGGAGTCTTAAATGTCTTTGAGCATCATTCTAGCTAGAGTGCTACTATTGTGGGATTTTTAAATTATTTTTCATTTTGTCCCTCAGCCTCACTGCTAACTTTCTTTCATCTTCCCTTCAGCCCCAAACAAGCTTCTCTTGTCAGGTATTTAATATGAAGGGAGCTGTCCCAGCACAGCAGTTTCTGTCTCTTTAACAAGTTTTTTTTGTTATCTGGCTTCTTTAGGTCCCTCTGGGGGAAAATCCAAAGGGATAAACCCTTTGATATGTGAGGGTTTAAAATGGACCAGTTCTTTTCCTTCGGTCTTCTACTTGCTTGTTTTTACAAGAATCAAAAACTGTTGAACAAAAACTTGTCTATCTCATCTGTCAGGTTCCTAAATGTACTGCACACCTAAAATACCAAAGGCTTATGTATGTTTCCTGTCTGACAGTAGTGCAAGCTGGATACTTAAAAAGTTTATCAGAACAGGGCAAGGTTAAAAATTCAAAGTAATCAGTAGTTTTGAATAATTTTGTTTTTCAGATGTAGAGATAATGTTTCTGTTTTAATGGACAAATGCTTTCCTGGGAAAAATAAACCAGGTAAGAGGAGCTATTTTTAAATACTTGTTTACTGAAGTGTGTATCTGTTTTTCTTCTTCCTTTCAATCAGGAACAACAGTGGCATGAATTAGATTGTTGCTTAAGAGAAGTTTAGACTCTCCTTTTGGCTGCAGTTATGTGAACTGCTGACACTGCATTGCTTCTGACTAGGGAGAGTATAAATGGTGAATGTGGAATTGTGAATGTGTAAATTGATTTTTCACAACTGAATTTTGGAGATGAAAATAAAAAGGTAGTGTAAATTTGAAGTATAGATTGTTCCTCTTTGGCATTGGTGATTTGCTGAGTACATTATTCAAAGAAACCTCCCAAACCTGACTCTATTAGAAATACACTTTCTTGGGATCTTAATTGGTTGTTTCCAGCTGTTCTTGGTGATTGGAAGAGTTTTATCTGTCAAGTGTGACTTTTCTGGTTTTTTTCAGTGGTCTAATGTTTCACGTATTATTTAATATGTGTTTCAGTCTTGAACTGATGAAGTTCTGAGATGACATCTCACTTCCTTTTCCACATTTTTAAATATAGATGTTATTAATATCATGTAAACAAGCATTCATGGTGAAGATAGGCCTATTACATTTTTTTTATGACTGACTCTTCATTGCAATGAATATGTGAAAAACAGTGATGCTGTCATCACTGGGTGAAGAACCTTGGTATATTTTTTTTTTCTAAAACGTGTTGTAGTAAAGACATAATTATGAGTTTATAAAAAATAATTTCAAAAATAGCATAAGCAGTGCATGTGTAATTTCTGTTTCTTTTGTGGTAAAAGTGAGTAAGATGTTTTCAAATAGAAATTAATTGGAAGTGCCATTTCTTTAGATGAACTAGCCAAATATATGGAGAAGGTGAAGCTACTGAGCTATGAAGAGAAACCTGTTTATCAGCATTTCCGAGAAATACTTCTGCAAGGTCTCAAGGCCATTGGGCAAAAAGATGATGGAGTACTGGACTTCGGCTTAACAGAGAATGAAGACTTTCAAACAAATCCAGTACCAAAGGTTTTACTCTAAAAATTTTTGTCAGCTTTTATTACAATTTGTTGAGCTAAATAACAGAGTGGTGTTGGAAGTAGATGCCATTACTTCATTCAGTAGGAAATAAGTAATTGTCTACGTTCTAGTCATATACATTATTTCTCTAATTCAACTTCACTAATTGTTATTAAAACTTAATACAGAATGATGTTTGTAGGTGTACTTTCATAATAGATAGTACCTTGGATAACAGCATTTGTATACCTAAATATAATGACATTTGAACAGATGGACATTTGGTTAATATGCTTATTTCTTTAAATTGATAAAACTCCAGATGGATCAAAGTACATGTAAGATAAAATTAGTCTAGTTTTTGTTTCATATTAGTTTCTTTTCCATGACTAGTTCAAAGCTTAGTTTTAGGTATACATTTTAATGCCAAATATTTGATTTTTGGAATTCACATATTGAATTTACTATGATCTAATATGTTATTTTTGAGTCTTAACTATGTTGGTAGGCTAGGGGTATTTTATTCCTTGTATTTAAGAAGCCTCAAACTGTGGATTTGAATTCCCATTTGAATATGGCATTAAGAACTTTTTAAGCTTTAGGGAAAGTGTATGTTAAAACAGCTTCTAACAATAATCTGGTCAGATAATGGGACAATAAACATTACTTTGTACTTCAAATTGCATTTATTAGTTCTTTACTTGCATTTATTAATAGCAGGTGGGTAGTTTATTCATTCCTTTAGCATGAACTAGGGAACTGAGAATTATAATCCAGGGTAATAGTATTAGAATGTTGCCTGTGTACTGACATGATCAGCAGCGTGTTAAAGATGAGAAAGAGCAGAAAAGAAAAAAGCTGCAGGATTCTCAAGTCTTCTGAGGATATATATCCAGCTTTTCTTACTTCTTTTTGCCCAGTAAATAGTATTTTGGCTAAAATCATACAGCTGTGGTCTCTAGTAATGTTTTCTGCTGGACTTGCATGTAAAGGTCTGTCCAAAAGGAGAGTTCATTAACATAAGTTCTTCTGTTCCCCCTGTGGTTTCACGTGGCTTGAGACCTGTATTTTTGGGGAAAAAAATAATCTGTTTTTAATGGTTGGCTGATTTCTTTGCTGAATAAGTTGGCCTGCTGCAGAGCCAGCATCTGTGACCTTTAATGTCCTTGTCCAGCAGAGATGTCTGGTGCAAATTTCAGTGGAATAAAACTTGAAAAATCTTATTTCTTTAATCAATATCAGTCAAGACCATTCCCAAAGGGTGTGATAATACTTTTCCATAGGTTCTTAGCTACTTAGCTCTTGGCATCCAAGAGGAGCTAGTTTCTACATTGGGGTTGGGGTTTTTTGTGGGTTTATTTCATGCTTTGAGGAACCGTATGCCACGGCCAGCTTACTCAGTTGTCACAAATATGTTCAAGCATTTAGATAAAACAATGAGTGTTACTGGCCCATTTGAATAAGTGTTTTCAGCTGTCTGCTTCCTGTTTTAGTGGACTTCATGCTACTTCATGCCAGCTACTGCTGGAGTGTCCAGACAAAATGCGGTTGATGGATATCAGGTTGACCTGTCTTCTAGCTTTTGGCCAAACACTGGGGCAGATGACTCTTCCTTCTGTGTTGAATTTTGTAGGCATTTTAACAGCTGTGGTATATGCTCAAATAGAAGAATAGATTGTGTCAGTCCTTTCTAGGCTGTATTTTTCACTTTTCATGAAGAAGGAACGAAAAGAGGGTCTTCAACAGGATAACTGACTTTCCAGAATATATGTTTGGGAACTTATGTTACTAGATTTTTCTTCCAGAGGGTATCAGGCATTAATGAGAGTCTTAAGAGAACAGGAAGACAGTTTGCGCGAGTTGAGAACAGCTGGACACTTAAAAACATGGAGGAAGAAAGTAAAATGTTAATTAAAATTATATGTATTTTAAGCTGTGATGGGTAGCTCAACCTGATGACTTAGTGTTTTAAAGATAAGCTCCAAATTTCAAACTTTGTTAAAAACTACTTTCCATAATTTACCATCAGTCGGTAGCATCTTGCTTCTGAGAGCCAGTATCTTCTAGCACATGCTGGATTTCTTTTGGCATGCTTAATGTATACTCTGGAAAACAAAAATGCAGTCTGACATCCACCTTTGAGAAGATTGTGAACCTCTAATACCAAATATCTGTGACATTTTGGCTCTACTGATTTTTAATGACAACAGATCTTAACACACCTACTCTTTCTTTTGGTGCAATCTGCCATAATATTTTCTTAAAACAGCGTTATTTGGTGTTCTGAAGTTGTGCTGTTTCATAGCTAGGAGACAATATTTCTAGCTTCTGTGTACATACATTCTTAGAATGTAGGATTATCTCAGCTAGTATAGCTAATTCAACCACAGTGGGCATTACATGTTGCGTATCAGGTTGGTTGGTCTGGAATCTCAGTATTACCTGGGTAAACCCCAGGGGTGTCTAATATTTTAAAAGTTAGCGTTTTGTTTTCTGTGTCATGACTCAAGTTTTCCCAGATGTGTAAGTAAATGAAACACCATCCACAATTCTGCTCAAGGATTTTTTTTCTCTTTTTTTTTACTGTATAGTAAACGCACGTTGGTTTGTGTGTGGCATTCTGTAAGAGTTCCAGCAAAACAAGCAGCTAGCAGTACTGGGAGTAGAAGGAAGTATTTTGAGCTCTTGACTAAATTATTTAGTGCAAGAATCACATCTTATTGTTGTTCAGTGCTGAAGAGTTGCTGGGAAATACTGGGAGTAAAGTAACCCAGAAAAATACGGGTCTTAGTGATTTTTGGTTGCTTCTAATGGTTCAGATATGCAGGTGCCGCTTTTGTCAGATGAATGCTGCTGGATTTCTACTGCTATGTAATTCACCTGCATCAAGATTAAGAAACCACTTTTTATTAAATAAGCTTGGAAACAAGATAAATGTATTTTGCTTTTGTGTAGCATGTATTGAATATCTGTTTTTATGATGAGCATTTAAAATGTTTCCTAGTACAATTGGGAGGAATGCATTATCTCTTGTATAAAAGCAGTGCAGTACTGAAATAGTCCTCCTTAATTTTGGTCAGAATGAACAAAAGTGTCTGTGTTTATTCCTGCCTAATGCATCACAAATCTGCTGACATGCTAACCTTGGAGTCTTGGCTGGCGGTAATCAGGCCTGTGCACCGGCAGGAAAGATGTACCTAATGCACTCCATCAGTGCAGTTTGCATATGGAAGTTCTCACAGGGGAGCTGCCCTGTGCCAGCTGAGGGTTACCTGCCCACTGCAGTTATTGTATGTAATTATCGAACCAATCTGTTCAGCCCAGCAGGGTTTAGATGGTAATCATGAAGCAACACTTTGGAAAGGAAAGATGTAATGCACTCTCCCCTTCTCTCGTGAGCTCTGTGAAGTTGTAGGCACTTTTAAATCTGTATTAGTAAAGCTCTAGTCTCATAAAATTAAAAAAAAATTGAAAAAGGAAAAGGTAAACTCTTCCATGTTCATCACTTATTCATCCATGTCTGATACAGGTCAGCTCATCTTTTGAAGCAAAAATCACGGCTTTAAAACAATAACTTTCCATAACCGCTTTAAGAATACTTTGCAATAGTAAGATTAATTGTAATACACAGATAATAAGAGTTCTATCCATTTTGAGATTTTAAGATAATGTACCTTGAATAGAGTTCAGATTTGCCAAGTACCTCTCTTTGGAACAGAATGCGCAGTTGCTATTAGGAAAAAAAAGTACTGTCAGTGGGTACTTTTAAGCTATGCAAAGAAAGCCTTAAGAAGCTAGATCCAGATAAACTTTAATTTAATGTGGTGTAATTGCTTTTTAAAAAAAATCTGTTGATATGAACTTAGGGAAAAATATTTTCATGTGTTCTTTCAGATTTTACAGTTTGCTCCTTTTTAACAGTTATTCAGTGTAAATTAAAAAAAAACAAACCAGGTTTTGATCATAAAAGCTTACGTTTTCATACCTTAAAATTTCAACTCCTAAAGTGATCTGCAGATAGCGGAACTGTCCTTTTAAATTGTGTACTGCTTAGTACTTGTGTTAATATACAAATAAATTTTCTCTATGACTGGAGACATTTTATATGTTAGGGAGAAATAATGTTTAAAATTGGGGAATATCTTCTGAGGATAAGAATATTTTCTACTTTATGTGGTCTTTCCTGCTCTTGAGTTCAATTCCTTTTTTTTCAATGCCTTTTTTTTTCCTTCAGAAAAGAAGAAAAGCAGCAGCTGCAGCCAGTGAGAGCACTGAGGCAGAAATGGAAGATACAGGAAGTCCAGAAAAAAAGAAAGCTAGTTCTTCTAGTAAGTCCAAAGATTGTTCTGACAGTCACATGTACTGATGTGGCAGGATACCTTGGCTAAGGGCCAGGCTCCTGCACAGCCACTCACTCCCCTTCTCAGTGGGGCAGGAGGAGAAAATAGGATGAGAAAACTCATGAGCTGAAACAAAGATGAGGAAACTTATTACTGTTTACTTTGTGGGCACAGCAGACACAACTTGGGAAAAATAAATATAATGTATTGCAAATTAATATAAATTTGGGCAGTGACAAAGCCAAACATTGAAACACCTTTCCTTCCCCCCTAAGCTCAACTACTTCACTTTAACCTTCTCTACCACTCTCCCTGTTCAGTGCAGGGGGCATAGAGGGGACGTGTGCTGTGGTCGGTAAATGGTGTTTTCTCTCTCCTTATGTTTTCCCCCTGCTCCAGTGTGAGCTCTCTCTTTTGGGCTTCAGTCCTTCAGGGGAAAATAAAGTGGCCCAGTTTCTTCAGGAAGTATTCATTTGGTATGTCTGCTTCATCCTGGGTCCTTCATGAGCAATATCTTCTCCTGTGCAGTGAAGTATCACCTCCTCCTCTGGCTTTGGTGTTCTGTCTGCTGTTTCTCACTCTCCTTGCTGCACAGCTACTTCCCTGTCTGCCTCTCCAGTGGGTTTTTTCCCTTTCTTAAATGTCTTCATAGAGCTGCCACAAACAAATTTGGCTCAGCATTGGCCTACAGTGGGTTAGCTTTGGAGCCAGCTGGCCTCTTCCCAGTGAGAGGCTACCCCTGTAGCCAACCTCAGCTCACCAAAAGTCAGCCACATGGCCACAAAATACCCAGTAGAATTTGCCTTTAGCAGTTTAAGTGCTTTTGATCTTTCATAATTTCTTTTTTAGATTAATAATATTGAAATATTTAAACTTTTGATGTAAGAAAGGATTGTGCTCCAGTTACATGCTGCCTAAAGCTGGTAGAATTCTAGGTGACAAAAATTGGTGACTGAACTGTTCTTTTGCCGTTGTTCAGTCTCTGCTCCGTTCTTGTTTTTGTCCTTCCATCTTATCCAGTTCACTGTTAGAAAATGCTGACTCCTCCAGATTCCTCTTCTCAGCATGTTAAAGCCAAGGGCTAGCATCAGCAGCATCCAAAAGCAGGCATGTTGAAAGTCGAGGAAAAGATCAGCTATAAGGATAGAAAATGCTGAAGCTATTCTTTCAACATATTTGGCATAGTTTCAGTGTTGTCTGGAAAAGTCATGGACAGATAAAACAGGATTATTGAAAATCCGAGATCGGAATCAGTAGATACATAGAGGGTAAGCTGGTGATGAATATCCAGTTAAACTGGTTTCTGGAGCTAACTTTCTAATGCCTTCATGCAGATGTGAACCGAATTCAAGTAATTGCAAAGATAGTTTTCCTCAAGAATTTTTGATTCATACTTTCAAGTAAAATACCAGATGTTGTCTGTGGTCAAGTAGTCTAAAAATAATAAAGCAATAACACTGAAATCTACCCCAAAACAAATCTGCTTGTTTAAAAGGGGTTTGATGGACTATGGCAGGATGTGGAATTGTAACCTTTCAAACACAGTAGTTATATTGGTAAGTTGGATTTACCGTAGTATATACTTACTCAAACTGTATGATACAAAGTATAAGAAATAAAGCTTATATTATTCCAGGAGATGACACTGCTTTGTTTGTTTTCAGCTGTCCATATTACAGAATTCTAATCATTAAAATCAGTGACTATTTCTTTTACTTGAATGCCTTTTGAATTATTGATTTCAATTTATTATGAATTCTCTAGTCTCAGTAGCTGAAAAAGTGTTAATTGGATTATATTTTCTTTCAAGGCAATACAATTATTTTATAAGATGCTGACATTCATAGTTTTAACATTTTAGGTATTATTTAAGACTTTTTAACAAAATATTTAATACAGCTGACTGTTTTCTGATTATATACACATGTGCAGAACATACTTTAATTCTCTATTATACTACTTTTTTTCCTGAGGTTGTAGATTGAAATTTTTGTAGAAAGAGATGAGAAAGAACTTTAGGAGTTGCAATCCAAGTGGTAGCATCAGCTTTTTGTAAGTGCTGTGTTTTTTCCAAACTAAGTAAAGGTATTTGAGTGGTTGTATATGTTTTCAACATAAGCTTAAATTAAAAAAGCCTCCTGTTGCCAATTCAATAGACTTACATGTGGAATGGTTTGAATTTCACCGTGTTTATACTACTCAATTTAATGAATAGCAAGTGGGAGGAGTTTATCAAATGATTTCAGGTGAAATGTGATGCATGTATTTACTCATTTGATTCTCTCTAAATCTGGAATTAAAAATTTTGCCACCTATTACATGATTCATAAGCTTTTGTTAAAGGAAAGGGCAACCGTTTCATAGTCTTCCGATTTTGATGCTTTTGATAATTTGAAAATAGCTCCTTACTATGGAAGTACTCAATACTTACTAGTTTTGTTACTGTGTACTTGTTTCTCCATTATGTGATTAGTCCTGTGATTAAAAAAAATATCCTGAAGTTTAGTAAAATGGATATTTTCTTGGTACTTCTTAGTTGAAGAATTTAAAGTTCAGTCATACAGGAACATTTGAAAACTTCCTGAAATTTTATTTTATTGGTTTCTAAAGGGGATAAATATAGTGGGACAGGGATCATTCTTCAAACAACATCTCATGATTACTTGAAATAAAGCAGTGGCAAAAAGAGCTGTGCAGCTTCTTGCTGGTTATCTCATCAGCATTTACCACATCTGACTATGCAGTTTTCCTAATCCAGTCCAAAAGATTAGTTGTCCCCAAAAGATCTTGATCAACTGTGTGGCACTTGGAGTAGACTAGGGTGCTCAGTGGCTACAGGGACTCTGCCAGTAACTAAATCTGCTGCTGGGGCTGGGGAGCCCACAGACTTGGTGGAGGCGGAAGAAAGAAGGGCATTGAGAAAGGACAGACATCTGGAAATTCTTGCTTCTGCCCTCAGCTCCCCCTGGTTGTTGTCAGCATAAGAGTGGCAGCATGTGGTGAAATCATTAAAGGCCTTCTCTTCCAGTCTTGCAAGCCATTGGAGTTTCTAGAGCTGTCAAGGGACTTTGCTTTGTAAAAGAAACACAATTTCAGAAAGCCCTTGAGAAACGTGTTGTACTTCCAAAATAAGATACAAAAAATTTAGTGGAATTCTGAAATTGTTTTTTATTTATATTAGTATGTTGTCAGCTTTTTCTTTTTTTTTTTTTCCTGTGATAACTGGAACCCATGGGCTTTCCTAAAAGGTGGAGTTTTACAGGGTATCCTTTATGAAGTAGTATGGATAATGTTGAAGTCAATGTGTCTTTACCAGGAAAAATACTGTCAGAAGAGAACACTTCTATTTAAATGAGAAGCTTTTTTACCACTCTGTTACAGCTCCATTTTCAGTATTAGCTGCCCTCATGAACAGTAGTAAAATACACAGGCTTGTAAGCGCTCATACTGTTAGCACACTAAATTTTGTCATACACTGTACATATCCACCAATGCGCATGCAAGGGTGTAGTGCATAGTATTAATAGGACTAATGTGGTTATTTTTGATTAGTTTGTTGAAATATGCGGATAGTGTAGGCATCTTCAGTGAAAATCATAGAAATGCTGCAAAAACACAAAATTTTTGAGAATTTGTGAATAATCCTAGTTTCAAAGCCAGAACCTAGGATTCAATAGATATAGAAACATCTATTATAAATGTTCAATAGAAATAAAATACGATAGTTTTGGTGGTTTTTTAATCTTAGGGTTAATGAAGGTTGGATTATAGCAATATAGATTTTTTTTTTTTTAGAATAGCCTTTTTCGTTTTCTGTTTTGAATGTTTTAAGACAGTTTGGGGGTTTATTTGTTGGGACAGTATAAAGAGATATACTAAAGTAGGTATGACAATAGAAGTACTGTATTTTTTAATGTAATTTTGAAATCTATGCTACTAAGGGTAGGAGTTCTGCATGTCTGTATTGCTGGATAGTATCTACCATGTTAAGGCCTTAACTGGGGTCTTTGGTTACTCTTGCAGTATAAATAAAGAACTGTGTGAACAGCTCCAATATGAAAACAGTCATACTGATGGATTGGTTAGAAGACATTTCAAAATGGGGATTTAATAGTATTTCTCAATTAATAGGTACTTAGCTTTATGTTTATTTACATTGCATGGTTTTGCATAAATCAGTAACTGGGTTATTGCCTTAAATCTTTTTTTTTTATTCAAGCAAGATTTATTGCTTAATGTTGGATTAAATCTCCACTTTCATGCATTTTTATATTTAGAGAGTTATTGGCCTTGTTATCAAGCTTTAGGAGAAAACATATCACGTTGGTTCTTGAGCATATTTATGGTGCTACTTGATACTTGTCTTTTTACTCCATATGAATGCCCATTGATTTATTTTTTTTACCTCATAATCTTATACCCTAAAAATCCATTTTTTCTGCAAAACCTGTACTGCATAATAGTTCTAATTGTGTTATTCTTCTGTTCCTTCTTGTGAAGGATTTAGTATTGACTAGTATCTGTAACAGACACTGCGAGTAAGTAGGTATTAGTCTTAAAACTGTGTTTCAGTCTCTGTGTAGTCACTGAAAGATCTGTCCCTTTCTGTGCCATTCTTACCCACCCTTACCCATGTTGGGAATGTTGCAAGTTGAATGTTCTAGTCTAAGAGATCTGGTTTTAGAAGTTAAAAGCAGGTGCTGTGATGTTGTATCCAGAAATTAACAGGAAGATTTGGGGTTTAAAGCAGAGAAATAACTGCTTTCAGTTGCTTGAAATATAAACTCCTCTATTTTTCATTAAATATATTCAAGCACAATATATCTGTCTTTTTATGGCCTGCCCCAAGATTGTTTGAGGATCTTTAAAAGCTATTTAAATTAGAAAAGGTATGGTAGGAGGTGCTTTTAAGTATAAATATTCTTAAATATTATGGTTTACGTAATTTATGTATAATTTAAATATATTTGGTTTACATTCAGCTTATCTTTGTGGTTCTTTCTGAATAATAGTTTTCCTTGACAATGTGCAAATGAAAAATTCAGTGAAAAGTACATGTTCCACTTACCTTGATAGAGGTAAAAATCAGTGTCCAAGATGTAAAATATGGGGGTGTTCCTGTGTACTCCTGTGTCTGCTCGAAGCACAGTTTTGGACTTAGTCTAGCTTTATATTTTAAGCTTATTTCTGTTCAATATCTTCAGACCATTTCTAGCACGTAAACACATTTAAAATGTAAATAATTTAAGGTTTTTGTTACATTTCTTGTGTTTACTGCTAATAAAAAGTATTAAATTAAAACAAAACACCTTCTGAGGAAAACTTTCTATGGGTAAGGTTTTGTTTAATACCTTTACATACAGAACTAAATAATTTAACAAAAAAAAAGGAATGTTTGCTTTTTTGCTGTTTTTCTGTGGCCTGAAGATGTATTGCAGTATGCTGAACAAGTATTGCAATTCAAACTCAGATATATAATTTGCAAGTGAAATTTTTCTACAGGAAAGAAAAATTGTACTGCAGTGACTCAGAATTTGACAGGGAACTAACCTTTTTCAAGATTGCAATTAATATATTTGAATTAAACTTTTTTCCTTCTGTAAATTGCTCTGTGGTGAAGAGGAGCACTAGTTTTAGGCACATTCTGCTTGGTACTGTCATTTTATATGTGTGTGTACGTTTGTGTTTTGGAATGTCTTTAGTGAAGCAATTTTTTCAAATAGATGTAAATGTGTTTCAGTTTTGTCTGGAACCATTTTATATTCAAATTTTTAAAAGAACACTCATAGATTTGATGTTATATGTAAGAAATACATAGGCATAAAGTCACCAGATAATACATTCTTATGTTCTGATATTTTTCTATATGAGAATATGAAATGTATTTGCTTCATTTATTGCAGGAAAGAGTGGTCTTGGAAGAACAGAGTACATAAAGCCAAGCCTTGTCCCATAAATTTACAGACTTTTTCTCTCTCATCCTCACTCCACAATCATGCATTTCTTGGAATTCAAATCCATATTTGCCTTCTTCTGGTCTTTCTGTTCTTTTTATGAGAGTCATATTTCTGAATTTTTTGTAGACAAAGAACTGCAGAGAAAAGAGAACACACCGACTAACCAAAACTAGTATTTGTCCTTCTTGTAATTTCTTCAACAACCTTCACAGTCCTGAAAAAGTCTTGTTTGAGAAGTGTTACACTACAAGGTTTTTTCAGTTATGTAGTTCTCTGGCTGACTTGTGAAAGAGCTTGTCAGAAGACTAAATACTCTTCCTTATTTCGTCTTCTTAAAAGTAGCTTTTCCTTGACACCGTATTCAAACTGCCCATACTGGTTAGAGAATGGGAATGCTTAACCCTCTTGAAATGCTACAGCCTCGGTGAAGTTCCTATTTGATGTGTGCAGCTAGTTGCTGAGTGTAGTCTTTCGGGTTCTAATACTGGAAAGTGTTTTCTCCTGTTCCTTCCATATATAAATATCAATTGTATGGGTTCCATTCTCTTGTTTCCCTTTTCATTCTGATGATTGTAGACGTCTTCTAAGGGGCGGTTGAAAGAAAGAGATCTAGAGAGACATCTAGCAAAAATGACTTGGTTATTTGATATGAACAAAGACAGCTGAAATATAACTGAAGCACATTTTGCAAGAGAAGTGGCATATTGTGGTCAGTGGAAGAAATTTGAATAATTGGCAGTCTTAAATTTATCTGCTTTGGTCAGTTGTGTTAGGTCAGTGGCCCTCTGATTCCTACTTCATCTCTTTTTAGGTTAACTCTGGCAATTCATTGTATTTGGCATGAAGTTGCCAGCATGAACAAAATGTCAGTCCTGTCATAAGACTGTCCTACTGTGTCACACTCTGTCTATACAGAAGTGATGATTAAGCTTCAACTGTGTGGAGACTAGTCTGAACACATCTCTTCCAAACACCACTTGAGAACTCTCCACACATGTCCCACAACTCCAGATTTACAGACCTTTATTTCTTAAAGGATTATACATACCGGAAAATGTGCGTGTAAGATTATGCACACGTTTGCACAGACATTAGGTTTGGGATTTTTTTTGAGAAAGGATACGTTGTAGTGTCTGAACAATGTGCTCAATCTCATGTGCATTTTTGAGGGCCAAAGATGTTAACTGTATTGTTTAATGAACGTTACTACAAGTCTAGTTTAAAAGCTTGCACAGACTACAATTGCTGGAACTCTTCAGCCATTAGCCAGAAACTGGCATGTACTCACCCTTTGTCAGGTGTAAATTCAGCATATGCTAATGGTGCAGTTGCTAACCTCCAGCATACCTGCTTTTTTGCTTACCTGCTGTTTACCTGTAGTCTAAAATCTGTGGTTCTCCTTTCAGATATTCTGCTCTATAATTTAACTTAAAAGTTACAATTAACACCTAAATCATACCTGTTTCATCTGGTAGCTGTGTTTTTTTGTTCAGAACCTCTCACTGTTCTCTTTTCCATTAAAGAAGGCAATTAAGTGGGAAATTTGGGACTCTGGTTTTACCAGAAGATCCTGTTTCATTTTATAGGTTTCATTTTGTGACTCGAGCACAGTTTTATTTCTCTTAGTCATAAGACTTGTGTGTGTTTCTAAAACGGTATACATAGAATCAGAAGATGAGATGGGACATCTGTATATCAGTCTAATCAATTTATGTTGGTGTTTATCTTGATACATACCAATATTTTATCTTAAAACCTCTATGATTAAAGATCTAAAACATCTCTGGTCAGCACCACTTGTAATTCTTATCAAATCCTTCGTATCAGTGAGGATGGTTAAGGCAGAGAATTTTCTGAATATTTGTAGTACCTAATACAAATTTCCTTTAAGCTTAGTAGTTGTCCCAGACACTCTGGACATGAAAATAACTTTCATTTTATGCAACAATCTTTTGCACATTCCATCTATTTATTTTTTTTTTTTACTTTTACTTTCTTTGGATAAACTAGTTAAATTCTTTTTCTTTTTTTTTTTTTGTGTATTAAAAGACTGGAAACCATTTTGTTTTCCATTTTTCTCAGAGCTTTCTTGAAGGATAGAGCCCAAAAACTATGCACATTACTGCTGGGTTTCTTTTGTAGAAGTTGGTTTGATTTGCATTATTCTGTGCCTACTTCTTTTCCCAAGTTTACTCATTGAGTTTGAATGATCACTGAGTTGTATTGCTCAAAGGCTGTTGTCTTAAACAAATAGCTTCCTTCTTAGGGACTTCCATGAAACTCAGTTTTACCTTTCTCTTTTATGTACGATTGACAGGAACTGTGGAATTACATATAGATTTACCATCAAGAATAGTTAGGCATGCTGTCTTCAAGGAAGAATTTAGGATTAAAAAAATTGTTTTAAAAAAAACATAACTAGGAGATGAAAAACATTTCATTGTTACTGTATTTGTAAAAAGGTAGGAATTTTCATTATGTGTAATATATTTTGTCAAAGTGACTGCAGTTGAATGTGATTCACAGAAATGAGCTGTGGTGTTTTGTTTTCTTCCTTTTCCCTACTAGTGTGCAGGAAAGAATCAAAGTGCAGGTAGGTTTTTGTTATTGCTTTTAGGTATGGTCTCTTTGAACAGTCTGCCTGCCAGGTTTACTAGGAATCTTGCTTAGATGTCATTATTCATTACCTTTATTAATAAAATATTGTCAAGGAATAGCTGGAATCTGTAGGTAAAGTTACACTGATAGCTGAGCTGATTTAACAGCTTGACATTGCCAAACAAAAATCTTCCTTTTTTCACCTTCAACCTCCCCTCCATTCAGATTGCTTGAAGATGCCAAACCTCACAAAACTATGAAAATACCAGAGACCAAGAAACATTTCTTTGCTTAGTCTTGGTTACAGCTGAGATGGAGTTAATTTTCTTCCTAGTAGCTGGTACAGAGCTGTGTTTTGGATTCAGTATGAGAATAATGTTGATAACACATTGATGTTCTAGCAGTTGCTGAGCACTGCTTACCTTAAGTCAAGGACTTTCCAGTTTCCCGTGCTCTGCCAGTGAGGAGCTGCACAACAAGCTAGGAGGGAGCGCAGGCAGGACAGCTGATCTGAACTGACCAAATGGATATTCCATACCATAGAATGTCATGCCCAGTATATAAACTGGGGGAGTTGGCCGGGAGGTCTGATAGTTGCTGGGGTATGAGCTGGGCAACAGTCCGTAGGTGGTGAGCAACTGAGTTGTGTATCATTTATGGGTTGGGATTTTTTTTATTTTTGTTTGTGTGGTAATGCCTCTCTATTTTTATTATTTTTATAATATTTTAATTTATTTGAATTATTAAGCTGTTCCTATTTCAGTCCATGAGTTTTTTCCTTTTCCAGTTCTCCTCCCCATCCCACTGGGAGGGAGGAGAGGAAGAGTGAGTGAATGAACTCTACATGGTACATAGTTGCTGTCGGGGGTTAAACCACCATACCAGGTTATGAGTTGGATCACCTCAGCACAAGGTCCAAAGAGCACCAAAAATGGCTTAATACTGGAAGGCATTGTAGAACTAGAAGTTGGCACATGGCAAAGAAGGAGAGGTTTAGGTTTTAAAGAAGATTTGATAATTCTTTTGGTGAAGGTGAGCTAAAAAAATGGCTCAACTCTGTGTAATGGTACTCTTGGAGAAGTTGAACTGTACAACATGTTTTTTAGGAGATCAGTGCCCAGAAATAGTTGTAGATTCTTCTGTGTCCATATAGTGTTCCACATCCCCCCACTCAAAGCTCAGTGAATGAGTGGAGTTGATCTAGCCTCTTAAAGGCCGAAAGTATTTTCTTGTGATCTGTTTTTGTTATTTTATTTAATTGAAAGTCTGTCTTGTCTTTTGTTTGAATTGCAGATGCAGTAACTACCAGAACTCGGAAGACGACCTCACCAAAATCCAAGAAAAGCACAGCAACCAGAAAGAGAGTCCAGAAGTAAATAATAGATGGAGCAACAAATTAAGTTTCTCTGTGGCTCATTTCTGTGGTGGGTTTTTTTTTGTAGCACTGGAATCTTTCTTTCCTTTTTAAATGATGAATCCTGTAAAAACATGGACTGCTGTTTGTACCTGTTTTTGAAGAATAAATGTTTTATTAAAATATTTGCATAATTTATGTATAGTTAAATACTAATGCAAAATTTTGCCAACTTTTGATGTGGGGATGCATTTTTATTCTTTATATACATGAATTCATGTCTTAAAGGCAAACTAAAAGAAAGTGCTTTTTTTCTGCTTTATAATGTAGAAATAAAGCCTTATTTAATAGCTTCATTTTGGGTACTGTATAAGGAACAGCAATCTGATTTCTCCTAGTTTTGAGTAGAGTTATTGGAGGTCACTTAGATGTACATTGAGATGGCATCTGAAACTGCACAAATATCTTCTAAATGTTCTCAAGTGTTTGGGTTTAAAACAGAACATAAGGCAGAAATCAGATCCTTTCATTTTAGTTTGTATAAAATTCATTTAAACAATTCTTTTGTAGTCAATTTTAGCTATTTTTTGCAGACTATGTGTTCATATCACTCTCGCAATTTTTCAGAGTTTCTCTGGAAAGATAGAGACCAGAATTTCAAACACAGGGCCCAGCACAAAGAAAAGAACCAACCAAAAACGTATGCCTATTCTCAACAACACCCTCATGTTTTCTTTTCATATTAGTGAAAAGGCTAGAAAACTTAAAATTGTGAGGAACTTAGTATAGTATTTAGTTCCAATGAAATATTGACTCGCATCTGCTTCTCTTAACAACGTAATAGTTTACCTTTGTTAATAGTTGAGGAGCATGTAATCTTCTAAATCCTTTTGTAAAAGTGAGTCCTCTCTTCAGAGCTGTAAGTCAAAAAGTAGTGTTGAATTTACGTGAAATACTGGTACTGTAAAATACACATAATTAGGGCATGAACATCATTCTTACCAGGGAGACTACTTTATCAAAGTTTGGCAAACCAAAAGGAATCCATATGAGCCAATGAGCAATGTATTTGTGTGGATGTCCAGCCTGCTTGATTGTTTAGTGTCTGAGTAGCTACTCACTAGTATAAATATGTTTTAGCATGAAATGTTGAATGAATGATGAGGTTATGTTTTGTAACAGGAAATCCAATTTTTTGAAATAAAGCTGGAATACTGTATTTAAAAGGTGTTTTCTCATTTCTTTTGACTGTTACACAAACTCATTTTCCTGAGATATTAGCTAAGTGTAGCTGACGGCTTTTAAACATTCTTTTTGTTTCAAATGTAAAAGTAAGACTGCTAAAGCCTGTCTCTTATTTTAAAAGTCCTCGAATCTAACTATTATTTTAATGACTTCGTTTAATCATTTTGTTCAGAAAGTATGTTACACTGTTCTGAATAGCTATTGTCAGGAAGGCATATTATATTCTCTTGCTTGTCACATACACAAAATTAATGTCTTCTTTTGTACTTCAGCTGTTTGACATTTTATTTTTTTAGTAGCTTATTTACCAGTAAACTTCCTTTCTTTACTTTCCAAGTTTTCAAGGAGCGTGTTTTATTTTGACACTACCAAAGCCAAATGCAACAAACATAGTCATTTCCATATATTTGAAAAGAATCTTTTGTGATGCAAATTTCATAAGGCACCCCTACCTCCTCCCACCCCAAAAATGTCCTGGAAAAAGATGTCCTGGAAAGTGTTCTGTGAAGAAAAAAGGCTTGTTCCATTTTAGGTGAATGTTGTTTTAAGGGCTTGTCTTTGCTCACAAGACACTGCAAAACTACAGTGTTCAGTGTACAGGCAAGTTACTGGCTGTACCTGCAGTAGTGTTTAAAGCGTGGGATGGTCAGGAGGAGCTGAGGGGAAGGCTGCTGTAATGCTTGCAGTGCTGCCGTATGTATCACATACAGTGTGTGCTTGCACACACATTTCTGCTGTTTTGCAGAGCACTGATGGGGAAATACACCACTTTATGAGAGGTGGAGAGTGTAGGAGGATTTTGTTGACATCCCTGTTTGAAAGTAAAGCCCCTAACACAAAAGAAGCAAACTGCCTTTAGACTGCATTTACTGCTCTTGATGACTCCAGTTGTGTGTAAATATTAGAAAACAGCAGGGTCCTGCATTCCAAGAATCACTTGAGCAGTGCCATGAAGACAAGTGTCCTTACTAGTATTGTAGTCATACTCCCAAGCTCTCCTGCTGTTTCTAATCTGTGCGCGCAGCCGTGAAAAAACTGGACTGACATTTACAGGCACAGCAGGGAGACACTTGAGTAGGGAATGTTAAAGACTCCGCTACCTATGTTTCAAAGTGGCCACCATACATGATAAATCTTCACAGGAGAACTAGTCGGCACTTCAGCTGATGGTGTAATGAGGATATTGATAATGAAGCAGAGTGCTTCTTTTAGTGCTCGAACATTTTGCAGACAGATTGTTTATATTTTTCCCCTAATTTAAAATATCTAGTGAGAGAATCAAATTCAGAATGGGTATAAGGTATTTTCTAGGTGGTGCTGATTTGATAATTTTTACAGGATTATTTTCCAATAAGTTAGTATAAAATAATATAATTCCCAATATTTGTTGCAGCTAGCATTAAGAAGGGGGTCAGTTGCTTTCCTGAATAGTTTGACAGACTTTCCTCACTGTTTTGTCCCAGTGAGCTGCCAGATTTGGGAAGCCATAATACCAGTAATGCAATTAGGTTTTCTGCACGTTGTCTGGTTGACTTCTCAGTTAAGAGTTTCTTTCCCTTTGGGAATAAGACTAGACAGACTGTCATTTGCTATTACTAATTCTGCTTAGCATTATCACTGGAGCTTTTTTGTAATTAGCTATCTTAGTTGGCTCTTAAATTTTAATAGCCAATTGAAGCTACATTTTAGCCAAGTTCCATATCTAAATTGCATTCAGTCCATTAACAAAGTTGGTTAAAAGCCTATTAAAACAAAAGCCAATATATGGTGGTTAGCACTTACATCTTTGCAGCAGTAGTAGTACCAGCCTCCAACGAATATTCTCAAGAAATGGCACTTCCTTCTAGCAAAGGAAGTGCACAAAGAATGACCAAGGTTTGTTTTGTGAACAAAGGCTGATTATGCAGAGTACTTGTAGGGAAAAAAAATAAAAATTGAAGTGTGTCTTTTCTGGAAGAAGGGAGGGAGAGATGGTGGGGGGAGATACAGAAAGGGGCAATTAATGGTTCTGCTCAGATTTGACAGGTCCTGGAAAAGCCAAATAAACGAAGTGATGTGTTTCTCTGTTTCAGCTGATCAGAATTATTAGCAAAACCATCTGAAGCACCTTCTGGTGGAATTGTCATCTTGCTGAGTTTAGTTTGTAAAACATCCTGCCAGACATTAAAAAAACTGTAAGCATGCCAGCGCATAGGCTCAGAGCACCGCTTCTCTAATTGATAGACCCTGTAGTTCTCTTTTTTTACTGAAGACCATGGCTGGATATCTCAGCCTCCCAAGTAATTTAATGTAGCATAAGTCTGAATTTTTTATCACTAGTAGCATTTGTTTAAATTAGATTTTTCTCCTCTTTTCTTTCTTAAGGTGTAGACAGGAGATTAACGGGCTTTGGTTCATAGTGTGACTAATAATGTCTTTTTCAGACTTTTCTGCTTTAAAAAAAAATTCTTTACTGTTGTGAAGACATCAGATATTAATACTGCTACAGCTTTAATAGACAGTCTACCAGTTGCTGATGAGATGTTTCAGGATGGTTTGCAGTGCCCTGTATAGGTGATGATAGGTGAGTATCAGTAGCTTCATTGTAGGAAGTGTGAGGCAAACCCCAGATTGTGTCTGAATAACCAGTATATATTTTCTTTTAGCAGAATATCTAGTGGGATATCTCAGTTAGAGTTTCCAGAGTGTATCAGTTCCATTGTAAAACAAGACATAGAGCTGGTGGTCATTGAACGAGTTGCTTGTAGCTGCACCGCAACATCAAACTGAATGTAAAAGCTCTGTGGCAGTAAGGGCCAATTCCTTCACCTCCCATGATGTTTGGGGGTGCTGAGCTCTTTGCAATGATCTGGTACTCAAAGGGAGAAGGAATCTCTTTTATCTGTCTGAGGACTGATTTTCTTGATGTCCTTTCTCATAGGCAGAGAGAAAGCAGATATGGTGGGATCCACTTCTTTGGAAAGCCCTAGGGTCCTATTTAGAAATCTCTTGGATAGCTTTATGCAAGTGCATGCTAACTCACATGCATTTCAGTTTTCTTCACTGACATTTTCAAGATTCAGCAGCTGAAGATTTACAAAGGTGAGTCCATGAATCTTTGCTGCATTTTAGGCCTTTATCTCTGTGAATGATACCTCTATAGGACTGTTCTGGGGTTTAGAAAAATGGAACAGCTCCAGCTGGATTCTACAAGCAGACTAGTTTTCTCTACATAGAGGTACCATGTTTTTAAATGCGGAGTCACAAGCAGTATTGCATTTGTACTTCTTTCTAGTTGTATGTGTTTCATCTTATCCCAACCAAAACCTATCTTCTTCCAGACTGAAGCACATCCTGTCCATGTAGTCTTCCATGCCAGATTTTAATGCCCTTTCATTAGTTCTACTGCATACAAATACATGAAGTGTTGTCAAATGGAAGACAAGTTCCACAGCTGCCTAAGCTGCTGACAAGTGAATCCTGACAGCTTTTTCTTTAACACTGTGAATGCTACAACAAGTCAAAATTGAGGTTTTGCATTTTCTCAGAGGTACCCCAAAGGGTAAAATAGTTGTGGAGAAACTGTCATTTGCTGGGAGAAAGATTGCTTCCCATATTTCTCCCCCTTGTCTTGAAAGGTTGGCTTTCCAACCCTGCAGACCTCAGCTGCTGTGAGGGGCTTTCATAAATATACTCAAAAGAAAACTGATGAGAACACAATGAGACAGCTGTGAAGTACAGTAGAAAGGAAAAGAGAATATACATTTTTATGAACTTTCCTGAACTAATTCCTTTTGCCAGACCACTCCAGACAGGAAGAAACTGGCACGGTGGTAATCTGCATCTGCAGCTTCAAGGAGAAGAAAAATGCTTCCTTGGCAAATGAAGCAAGAAACGCAGAAAATTAAGGATTAATATGTTCATTTATACAGAAGCAGTGAGAACACAATAACATGAAATACAACCAAGGAGGATGCATTTAGAAGACAAAAGAGCCCTGGAAGGGAAGGTACTTAGCTTTGTTCAGAATGCAAACTCTAACATGCAGTTCTGGGAATTGGTGAATTGCACAGCTTAATGTTAAAAGAAATTACTTCATACCACAAGAGATACACGATCTGTGTCTTGAAAACCTGAAAGTACTTTCCTTTCTCTTTCTGCCAGGAGAGGAGTGGAACACTGGATCTACTTGAAGGTAAGTAATTCTCCAGCTAATTTTGTCTATCTGCTGCTAAACCTGAACAAAAGTAGTGTAAGTAATAAACTGAATTCCTTTCTGAAGAGAGATATTTTTACATTCTCACTAATCTCTCACTGCAGAGCTGCCTCCTTTGGAATGGTGAGGGTGGATCTGCCTTAGCAAACGTGTCATCCCTGTCTCACTTCTAATGATGTTTGGCAATAGTCATAGCAGAAAGTACACAGTAAACAGCACCGTATTTAGAAGACAAGGTGGTGCTGAAAATATCTGGACATGGTCTAACAACTGGTTCCTTCTGTCACTGACAGAGCTGATCATCATTCTTTTCTGGTCTTAGAGGTTTTTTAATCAGTGTGGTCAAATGTGGAAGAAGGTGGAATTTGAAATTCATCTCTTATCCAGACCTGGTATCACCTGATACACCTCTTTGGAGACTGGCAACAATTTTTGCCTTTATTATTTTTATACATGATCTGGTTCATGTGTGGCAGTGAGTTGTCTGACTGATTGCTTGTTTTAATTCCTCATGTCAAGTCCTCCTAAAAAAAATTTGAAATTTGCCATCCATTTAAAAGTGCAGCCCAAGCTTTTCTCTAAATCTTGCCAGAATACTTTTCTTCTCTGCATGGAAAATATTTTGTTTTGGGGTGTTTACATGGAAAGCCCGACTTTCCAAAAGCAGTAGTGCTCAAAATATTTGAAGCCAGTAAGAGCTGTAGGTAACCAGTATCTCTGAAAATCAAATTTATATTTGTCTAAAAAGGTACCCTTTGCCTGCAAGGAGGATAATGATATATTTGGTTGTTAAGCACACTGCTGAATTATCCTTAAAGATTTGAGTTAGAAGCAAAATTGCACGCTGCAACAGAGCAACTGTTAAGCTAAACTGCAGAACTTGTGCTTGAACTTGACATTCCTTGATTAAGTAAGCATACTGTGACCAAGGTAATGAAGAATTATTGAATGACAAATAAATATATTGAAATGTATTTGTGTTTTTCCTGTGTTCTTCACAGTTTTTTGCATACTGTCTTTGTTATAAGCTCTTTCAAAAGGTGATTGTCTTCTTACCCCTCTGCATAATACCTGGTGTACTAGAATGGGAGAAGTTGAGTGCCTGTGGTAAAATGAATTTCCTTTTATTAGTTATTTTGCTTGCTTCATGGCAAAATGCATCTTCCTTCCACCTTTCAAGGAATTTTTTTGATTATTCAACAAATATTTAACTTTATTAGACTAATTATTTAACCTCATCAGACTAATTATTAGCCTTGAAATTCATGTTGCCCTGGAGAGCCCTGAGAATGAGGAGAGTGATAGCAGACCTGGGGCACTGGAGTAGACTGGGGCACAACAGACTATTGTGCTCATAGCTGAGGAGAAGGGATTGCTGTTCTGGACAGGGTCTTTCTTGCCCAAGGTTGATTCAAGGTGTGGGCCTTTCCTACAATAGCGGTTGCCTTGCTGCTTCCTCTTCATCATATCTGCTTGGCAAAAGCAAGACAGAGACCTCTGCCTTGGGTCTTTCCTTTATCTGTCTCTTTCAGTCATATTAATCTGATTTCTTCCCCCTTTCAGCACAGACAATGCTGTTTGCTGCACTGTTTTAATGAGAGTCACACCAGTAATGTTCAAAGCCCTGGAACCAGAAGTCTGAATCCTGCACAGGTACTGGTGGACCCACTAGATCACTGTGGGTTAACTGGGTGTCACAGCTTGGCAGGGGCTGTTGTATTACATGGAACTTTCAAGGGGAAAAAATAGTAGACCAGGGTTTCCTTTCCGCTCTCTCGTAAACTCTCACCTTTGATTCTTTCTTTTCCACTGTAGCATCTCTCAGATATTTATAGGTTCTACAGATGATATTCTCCTCCTTCTATTAATTTTCCCTTTATTTCTCTCCTACAGAAACATCTGACAACTCATCAGAGAAGCCTACAGTTCACTGTGTTTCCGCATTAGCATGTTGCCTTCAACAATCCTATTAGTTTTTCTGAAAGACCATCAAACCAGGAATGAAATGTACTGAGGAAGTGATTTCTTCTGGAAAACAGTTTTATCCAGTCCTATGATGTTCAGCCACCAGAGTATTCCTTTACTTCATAGGCATGATAGTTTTCTGTGTTTATGTATCATCTTGGTATGGTTTCTGAGGAGTGCTTGAGTTTCTTAACGTATTAATAGTCCCCAAGGGACAGACAGCATAGATTATAAGCCCTTAATTATCCCTTGAATTTTTAAGTATCTAGATTGAAAGACGGACAAAACGCTTTGTATATCATATCACATTCCACTGGGAGGTTTTTTTTTCTGAGGAAACCTGACTGAATGTATGGATAGCCCATACAGGTCAGCAGCAAGCAATGGAGTGTCCAATTGTAAAGCAAAATATATGCAAGTGTTCTCTCCAAAATTGGCAAAGCACTGGAAAGGATTCAAAAAAGTTTATTTTGCAGATGACAATGTTGAAAACTTACAAAGAAAAACCTAACACTAGCAGTGCTGTGAGCAGCACTGAGCCTAAGTAAAGGCAAACCTGCTGTTCATNAAAAGCAGTAGTGCTCAAAATATTTGAAGCCAGTAAGAGCTGTAGGTAACCAGTATCTCTGAAAATCAAATTTATATTTGTCTAAAAAGGTACCCTTTGCCTGCAAGGAGGATAATGATATATTTGGTTGTTAAGCACACTGCTGAATTATCCTTAAAGATTTGAGTTAGAAGCAAAATTGCACGCTGCAACAGAGCAACTGTTAAGCTAAACTGCAGAACTTGTGCTTGAACTTGACATTCCTTGATTAAGTAAGCATACTGTGACCAAGGTAATGAAGAATTATTGAATGACAAATAAATATATTGAAATGTATTTGTGTTTTTCCTGTGTTCTTCACAGTTTTTTGCATACTGTCTTTGTTATAAGCTCTTTCAAAAGGTGATTGTCTTCTTACCCCTCTGCATAATACCTGGTGTACTAGAATGGGAGAAGTTGAGTGCCTGTGGTAAAATGAATTTCCTTTTATTAGTTATTTTGCTTGCTTCATGGCAAAATGCATCTTCCTTCCACCTTTCAAGGAATTTTTTTGATTATTCAACAAATATTTAACTTTATTAGACTAATTATTTAACCTCATCAGACTAATTATTAGCCTTGAAATTCATGTTGCCCTGGAGAGCCCTGAGAATGAGGAGAGTGATAGCAGACCTGGGGCACTGGAGTAGACTGGGGCACAACAGACTATTGTGCTCATAGCTGAGGAGAAGGGATTGCTGTTCTGGACAGGGTCTTTCTTGCCCAAGGTTGATTCAAGGTGTGGGCCTTTCCTACAATAGCGGTTGCCTTGCTGCTTCCTCTTCATCATATCTGCTTGGCAAAAGCAAGACAGAGACCTCTGCCTTGGGTCTTTCCTTTATCTGTCTCTTTCAGTCATATTAATCTGATTTCTTCCCCCTTTCAGCACAGACAATGCTGTTTGCTGCACTGTTTTAATGAGAGTCACACCAGTAATGTTCAAAGCCCTGGAACCAGAAGTCTGAATCCTGCACAGGTACTGGTGGACCCACTAGATCACTGTGGGTTAACTGGGTGTCACAGCTTGGCAGGGGCTGTTGTATTACATGGAACTTTCAAGGGGAAAAAATAGTAGACCAGGGTTTCCTTTCCGCTCTCTCGTAAACTCTCACCTTTGATTCTTTCTTTTCCACTGTAGCATCTCTCAGATATTTATAGGTTCTACAGATGATATTCTCCTCCTTCTATTAATTTTCCCTTTATTTCTCTCCTACAGAAACATCTGACAACTCATCAGAGAAGCCTACAGTTCACTGTGTTTCCGCATTAGCATGTTGCCTTCAACAATCCTATTAGTTTTTCTGAAAGACCATCAAACCAGGAATGAAATGTACTGAGGAAGTGATTTCTTCTGGAAAACAGTTTTATCCAGTCCTATGATGTTCAGCCACCAGAGTATTCCTTTACTTCATAGGCATGATAGTTTTCTGTGTTTATGTATCATCTTGGTATGGTTTCTGAGGAGTGCTTGAGTTTCTTAACGTATTAATAGTCCCCAAGGGACAGACAGCATAGATTATAAGCCCTTAATTATCCCTTGAATTTTTAAGTATCTAGATTGAAAGACGGACAAAACGCTTTGTATATCATATCACATTCCACTGGGAGGTTTTTTTTTCTGAGGAAACCTGACTGAATGTATGGATAGCCCATACAGGTCAGCAGCAAGCAATGGAGTGTCCAATTGTAAAGCAAAATATATGCAAGTGTTCTCTCCAAAATTGGCAAAGCACTGGAAAGGATTCAAAAAAGTTTATTTTGCAGATGACAATGTTGAAAACTTACGAAGAAAAACCTAACACTAGCAGTGCTGTGAGCAGCACTGAGCCTAAGTAAAGGCAAACCTGCTGTTCATTCCCAGTTCTATCATTGCTTCCCCCACCTCAATTTCCCCACTGGCTGCTGGGGCCCTGTAACATGTCCATGAGTGTTATCTCTCTTATACCTGGGGAGTCAAGTTCTGTGGAATGCATAGAGAGAAATATCTAACACTGTCTCTGGGAAAGATGCCTCGTTCCAGGCAGGAAAGCCTCCTTAGCACAAATAACTTCCTCCTTGGTCGCAATATCTTTCGGATAAGAGTTATTTACCCCTACAACTGCTTAAAATTGCAAGTTTTATTACTAACTGCAGGACTTCTTTAGACAAGTGCCAAGGGGATATTATGTGCCCAACAGCTGATCATTCTGATAGAACATCAGTCAAACACAGATCTGAACCTCTGGTGAAAAAAGGAATGGCACCATTTTCTGTCTTAGAAATTGGCTGCCTGTTCAAAAAGTGGAGCTTTAACTGCAGAACAACATTCATTAAACAGGTTGTTCATAAATAAAAAAAAGGAATGTCTACTAAGAGATTTCCATTCTTTTGTCTCCATTGTTACAACCTGAAGATATCTTGGTCTGAACTGGTAAATTTCATACTCTGCCCTGGTAGGTGCATTCCAGTAATGGGCAAGAACACACCTGCTGTTGCATCACAAGCACTGACACGTTTCTAGTATATGATCTGCTGGCAAGTTATTTAAGCCATCAGTGCACAAAAGACTATCAGACTTGCATAACTACATACCTTATAACAGATTTTGTGAGCATTGCCAGTTAACTATGTTTGTACCAGCTGTAGCACAGGTGTGATCTGTTCTTTCCCTGTTCCTGGTGACATCCCAATGTCTGAAGGAGGCATCTGTCAGGCGAAAGGGCAGGGAACATTTGGTGGGGGGATGGAAAGATGGATTTTAGGATATCTGCTCCACAGCCACTTGTCTCCAGAAAGTAATAAGTTTCAATTTCTTACATGCTTGCTAATCCTCACCTCTGCCTTTGATACTAGTGTACTACCCAATTTGCTGTCACCAGCACTGTATAGGATGCATTAGAAAGTTTTTCAATCCTGTCAGAAGTTCTTCTAGGTCTCATTATGGGATCTGGATTTCTTCATGTTTCTCTGAAGGAATCAAGGAAACATACATAATGATTGCTGATTTTCTGCATTAAATTTTAGTAGTAGATTAATCCTGATAATCAATGAAGCACTATCAAATGTAGTGAGATTTTTATAGCCTCTCCAACAAGAGGGTTGTAAAGGTTAGAAAAGAAGGTTGGAAAGAATTAATGTCTCTCTGAATGAAGCACTTCCTCCCTTTCTCGTTGCCTGGGGTTTTTTTTTCCTTTTTTCTTTTTTTAACTTTGTTTGAGTATCAGCCCAGTGTAAACACTGAAACAAAGTGAGTGAATAAAACTTCAACAGCTGTTTGATCATTCAGACTCCACAGAAATTCAGGGCAAGTCATTGCTGCTTAGTTCTGTTTTCAGAACAAGGTTTTTGAGAGTCAAGTTCAGCAATTACTATTTTGGAAATTTAAAGGGATCACTAAAATACATTAATCTTTTTTTTCTTTCTCCTCATCAAAGTATTTGATTACCTTTTGATGGTTAGAGGACATCACAGTAGGAAACCCTTTGCTTCTCACTGCTGCATCCTTTGCAGAGCGGCAGCTGAGTTCAAGACCTGCCCCAGAATTCATGCCTAGTTTCTACCTCCTTTTGAGAGGCTGAGTGGTGTTAAGAGTTGTGCGTAGCTTACAGAGGGCATTCACATAAGCGACACCAAATGGAATTGAGCTATTTCTGAAATGTCTGAGTGCCTCGGATGCAGAGTACAACCCTTTTAAGAATTAGGGCATGCTATTCCTCTACAGTTCTTTGCTGTGGCAAAAAGGGACAAGTAATTGTATTAATTATGTTTTGCTTCTTATTAATGATCAGGATAGCATGTGTAGAAATTTTTTACCTTCAGGATTTCTTACAGTTGGCCTATTTTACCACAATTAAGGCTCAGTCAATTCCCTGACTTTTTTGTCCTTATCAACAATTCTGACATTATATTGATAAGATGTAAATATGAAAGGGAAGACTACAGAAAAAAGCTTCATCACCCCCCACCCCTTAAGCTGTTTTGTCCTCCCTACCCTACAAAGCATAAGCAAGCACTAGAGGAGAATTAATCAACAGCAAACCAAATTATATAAAGAAAGACATTATTTTTCACCTATCCTTTTTAGAAGGGTAATTCAAAGAGACAGAAGTCAACTAAATTTAGTACACTAAAACAATGTACAGTACTGTAAGTACCTCAACCTAATGGATCAAATATAGTTCTTTAAATCCTTTCCATTAAAAGTCCAAGGAGAGAGAATTAAAAGAGGTTATTTTCAGAGTTGCTAGTTAACTGTAAAATAATTTTCAAAGACAAAAAGACATCCTTAATGCTTTACACTGTGTGGATTCAGGTTGGAATATTTTTGTTCTGCAAAAAGTTTTCAGCACCGGAAGCTCTTTCCTTCCTTGCTCAGGCATTTAAAGCCCACATTCATACTTGTCAAGTCTTATAGTTGGAGAATAAGACTCATTTGGTCAATTCCTGTCTCACACATTTCTGTAGATAGGCTTGATATCAGTCAGAGAGTATAGTCCCATTACAACTAAGGCAATCCAATGGGCATATGGGATTTCTTCTGCTGCTCCCTGGTTATGTGTTCCTGCCCCCTTTGCTTTGCCACCCTGCAGTGAGCTAGCTAAACCTGCTGAGTGTACAACCCTTTGTTAAAACAGGGCTTGAGATTTTTCTTCATTTGTTTTCTGAAGCGAATTTTAAAGCCCCTTTCTAACTAAGAAGGAACTATATAGTTTAATACTTTAGTATCATCTGCTACAGGGCTGGATGTAAATGATTCAGATACTGGCCAAAAGTAGCTTTTGGGCAGCTCTGAATACCTGTTCTGTCCCAATAGTAAGTATCTGACCAAGCTGCATCATTGTGCCTCATCTCAGATATTTTCCTATTGAGAAATACACATATTAAGTTGCATGTGAAAGTCAGTTATGGAAAACAAACTTTTGCAGCCAAAAGAAGAAATGAAAAACCCACAAGTGGCTTCATTTTCCAACACTGCTTCTAGTAGTGGAGCCACAGGCATTGCTGTCCCTCAGCACGTTTTGCTGCTCTGTCACCAATTTAGCAGGCCGCAGGGTTAATTCTAAAATGTCCATTCCAGTTATTAACTTCATAATCAGAAGGAGTGTTAGGTTGGAGTATGATGAACTGATTTAGAACAATTTTCAGGGCTGTCAAGATGCACATGCTAGCCCTATGACTCCAGGAGACTTGCAGTGGAAGTTGAATGATTGTCAGGGACAAGTTGGAATCAGTTTGCTCTTAGGCCACTCTGTATGGTTTGTTGTATTTTCACAAAGCTATGTGTATACAATAGGTGGATTTGATTTTGCATGAAATGGATTACAAGTCAGTCTATGATGTGGTTACAACACTATCTGTCACTGTAACATTAAACAGAAACAAAATACACATCCTTCCATGCAAAAGCAGTAATCCCCAGGAAAGTCTCTTTGTGTTGGAAGGGTAATGAGAGCCTTCAAAATTTTAGGCACTCACCTGAAATTTGTACGTCGAAAGCTTTGTGTGTTGTAATTATGAAGGGAAAGCATTCTTCCCGGTAGTATATTACCTGTTTGTGAGAAAGAGAAATTACAAAGAATGCAGAGTGTAAAATGAGTCTTGATGTTTTAAACAGTATTGACTATGGCCTCTAAAGAATTCCATGGGCTGCTTGATAAAGTAGAAAGAGACAATAGAGAATTTTCTACATGCTGGCTTTGCAGAAACCTGTTCTATATTTGATTGTTTCATTGAGTGCAGCAACACAGTATACAAAACATTTGGGATCAATAATGTTTTTGTACATCCTTCCTCCAAAGATCAAAAGCTATTCTAAAGGCATTGAGCATCAGTAGGAGGAGCTCATATCTAGGAATTGGGTATCCTCTTCACTTTAAAGAAAGGGAAACAGGTGACCAGAAACATTGTTCAGCTTGCTCAGCACTATATGCTAAGCCAGGTACTAAGTTGCACATAAAATCCCCAGCCTGCAAATGTTGCTTCATCTCCTGGTCCTTCCTACAAGTCCTGAGAAATGTTTGTTCTTAAATGATTGTCCAGCCAAATTATCTAGGTATAGTATTAATGTCCTGTGGAGGTTTTATGAATTAAAGCAGCCTCGGTCCATTCAGTCAAATGGAGCCATCTATCCACAGCAGAAAACTATAAAGCTTTTTCTCTAAACTCTTTTATATACCACATTTGAAGAACAGTGTGAGTATGTTCTGGGTTATTTCTCTTGGCCAGTTGCTTTTAATATGAGGCGTTGCACTGAACTATTCATCTGCTCTCTTCTGGGCTGGGAATTACATTAATCACCTCAAGTTGGCAAATGTATGTGCTGCACCAACCAAGTGTTCATGTGGCTGCCAATTTCCCAAAGTCCTTTAACAGTTAAAATATAATTACCTGTGTGGATATGAGATGGTTGACTGAATAGGTTATGTCATCAACTTAACCATAATGCTAGTACTCTGTAGGTGTTACGGAGGTCAGAAGTTAGCACATTTCTGCCTTTTTTATCCAAGGGAAACTTCATATTGCTTACAGCAGGGTTCTGGGAGTCAGCATGTTGATGGATTCAGTGCCTGTCTGTGTTGCTGAGACTGGATGAATTTTCAAGCCTTTCTCACTACTCTTTAAGAAATGGGAAAAAACTAATTTTTTTGCACAACAGGCTGCTTCTGAGAAGTCCTTTATACTTTATTAACAAAGAATCCTATGCAAAACAAAATTCTGATTGCTTCATTATTTGCAACACTTTGTGCGATCTCTTCCATTACATTCCTGAAACTTTCCACTTTGTACTAGTAGGCACATTGATCAGATATATCTTTTCTTTGCATTTTGAGGATCTGGTCTTTTCAAAATGGTAGGTACTATTTTATAGGAAGTTTCTAGTACATCATTAGTAGGAGACCAGGTATATTTACCTTTGGAAATAATTATTTGCAATTTGAAAGTTTTCTAGTAATTCCATGATTGCAATCAGTTCATCAGTTTGTGGGAAGAATTCTAAATATGTATACATAGAGGGTAATCTCTCAAAAAGGAAAATAACAATGCACAACATAGTGTATTAAAGTAGTAAGTATTAAAATAGTAAAAGTTTTCCATTGTTTTTGCAAGTTTGGTTTAAATATAAGGTGCTTTGTAATGCTGGTAAAAATGGCTGTGCTTCACTTTTTGAAGGTAGTGAGGAGAGGCAAAACATCTGAAATTTTGAGGGTAAAATTAGTTTGTCAGGAAATGGTTTGAAACAGATGCTCAGGTAGTGAAAGGAATGCAAACTACAGTGTCCGGCATTTCTAGATCCATCAGTGTTGAATACAGCCTCTCCAAAAGACATTCCACGCTCTTTTGTATTAAGTGTAATTAGCTAATTACAGAAATGTGTTCTGTCTTTATCTTCTCACTGCTTGCCAGAGCAGCGTGGAAAGAAGTTGACCCTTCATGTTACCTTGTGTTTTAATAGCTTTATATGCAAAATCTCCACTGCTTCTTGGATTGCTGGAAGCCAGCTGTGGCCTAGCATCAAGAGCATGTTATAGTAGGGTGGTAAAACCAGTAGACCCACAATATTACTGTATGTGGTAGCCCATATAAGGGCCACTGTGCAATTATGCAAGCTGGAATATTTTTGGAAATAGACTCCTAAGAACCAGCTGCCAGGTAGTCACAGAGTGGAGTGTATCCCTGCCTACCATTTTGTTCGAGGACAGAGCAAAGGTGGGAGTAGGAGGACCCATGAGGAGGACCCCAGGGAAGTTGGGGTGTGGAATGAGGAACAAAAGACTGAAACTAAGGATAAATTCTTCATCCAAGAGTAGTTGTGGACTTGCTGGTGCTCCATTCTCTGTGTACATGGTAGGGGTCTGTCACAATTCATGCACAGCAAGGCCATGGCTAAGTCACGCAAAGAGGCCCTCCAGCCTGGCAGAAGACCATGGCCATGGTACGAGGCATACTGGAGGGTAGGCAAGGCCTGCAGCTCAGTCTTGCCATGGAATAACAGAATCACAGAATATGCCGAGTTAGGTGAGACCCACAAAGATCATCAAGTCCAACTCCTGGCCCTGCCCAGGACCATCCCCAAGAGTCACACCTTGTGCCTGAGAGTATCACCCAAATGTCACTTGAACTCTGTCAGGCTTGGTGCTGTGACCACTTCCCTGGGGAGCCTGTTCCAGTGCCCAACCACCCTCTGGGTGAAGAACCTTTTCCTGATATCCAATCTAAACCTCCTCTGACACAACTTCACGCCATTCCCTCCAGTGCTGTCACTGGTCACCACAGAGAAGAGATCAGTGCATGCCCTTTTTCTTCCCCTTCTGAGGAAGTTTTAACTGCAGTGAGGTCTCCTCTCAGTCTCCTCCAGCTGAACAGACCAAGTGTCTTCAGCTGCTTCTCATATGGCTTCCCCTCAAGGCTCTTCACCATTTTTGCTTCCCTCCCNTGACACAACTTCACGCCATTCCCTCCAGTGCTGTCACTGGTCACCACAGAGAAGAGATCAGTGCATGCCCTTTTTCTTCCCCTTCTGAGGAAGTTTTAACTGCAGTGAGGTCTCCTCTCAGTCTCCTCCAGCTGAACAGACCAAGTGTCTTCAGCTGCTTCTCATATGGCTTCCCCTCAAGGCTCTTCACCATTTTTGCTTCCCTCCCCTGGACACTCTCTAATGGCTTAATGTCTTTCTTATCTTGTGGTGCCCAAAACTGCACACAATATTCAAGCTGAGACCGCCCCAGTACAGAGCAGAGTGGGACAATCCCCTCCCTTGACCAGCTGGTGATGCTTTGCCTGATGCCCCCCCGGTCCCTCCTGGCTTCCAGGGCACATCATATGCAAAGAGTGTGGGCTGCAGGAAGGCCAGGGGGTTGTGAGACCTGGGGTGGCCCTGGGACATGACGGACTGTGTGTCCATTCAGATAGCTGTGGGAGTCTGCAGGTTCCCATGAGGAGCAATATGAGTGATTACTGTGACACTCAGGAATTTTTTCTTGGAGGAAAACCTGTTTTTTAATACACAGAAGAAATTACCTTCATGTGAGATACAGCTTCTACTTAGCTCCACCTGCAAGTCCATAAAGGCATCAGAAACTTCCCAGCTTAGGCCCCATAAACACTCACTAGACCTACACCACAGCTCTGGCTGAGACGCTGCCAAAGCTTTTAAAACTTTATGAAGGTTTAAACATATATAAACTATATACGTACACTGGAAAAAATCCAGATTCAAGAAGCATCTGAGAAGGCACGTGGTAAACACAAAGTCAGTAACTTTTATACAACATAAAAGCTACTGGTTTGATTCAGAACTGCAGAGCTCTGACCACAGTGGATTTGGAAAGCTGGCTGACGTGGCTTAAGGCGGACGTATTTCTATTCTAGAGAAGTGATTTCACAAGGATTTGAAGGAGAAGTAGTATTCCCCTTTAGCTAAAAGTGTCTCTATGTCTCTGATTGCCTAATGGAGCCAACTACACTAAGTGCACAAAATACAGTTTTCATCCAGGGAGCAACTGGATCTGAGCAGGGTCGATAGATTGCTGTTTTCTCCTGCCATGTTAAATCTCTTCAATTTATAATTTCTTTTGCCTTATACTTTCATGTTCTGCAGCTGGTTATAAAACTACGAGTTGTACCCAGTTCAAGCTTCCTTCTCCACAAAGGAGAAGCTACAAAAATGTAGCTGTGGGCTTTTGTCCACATAAAGACATTTCAGCTATGGGTGTCTCTGTTGTTGCTGAACTGCTTGCTGGCCTTGAGCCTTCTGGGCCCCATTTCAGACACCTGGTGTGGTTTTTTTTTAAAAATCTTCACACATATTCAGGACTTACAGACAGGACTTCCATCCACTTACAACCACAGCCATTTTCAGCCACTTTGTGGCAACAAAGAAGAGGAACTTTGCAAGTAAGTGGGTAAGAAAGGAGGTAAAAACTGTTTTCAAAACAAAACCAACCTTTAAGCAAGGGATGTCTTACTGAAGGACGATGGCTTAGTGCTGAGTTGGCCCAAGGCCTGGGGTCAGGCTGCAGTCCCTCTGGATATTGCCAGGAGCCTCCCAGAGCTCACTCATCATTATTTGGAGGTTTGTTTTTAAAAGTATATTTGTGCTTTCAGTTAGACTTCTCAGGTCCTTCCTTCTCCGTTGCATTACGGCTGAAACAATTAACAGGGGAATGAGCTACAGCACCCGGAGACTGATGAGGAAAAGGGATCTGAAGGCTGGGAAGGGCAGTGTCCCATGAGGGACTGGGCTCAGTATGGGCACTGCCCCTGGACCAGTCATCTGGGGCCGAAAGAGTAACTAATGGCTCATCACACACCCCATTTTTGCCCTTTCCGTGGGGTTAGGAACCTCTTGAAGCATTTGAAGGGTGTTGGTTCAGAAGTAAGTGGGCTGAGCAAAGTGCCATGGGAGGGCAGCATTGCTCAGACGCACAGCCCAGCGCATTTCAGCCCTGTCCTGCACACATCCACCGAAGGGCTTCTCCTTCTCCAGGACCCCCGCACACTCCCTGTCTCAGAGGACCCAGCGCCCCATCACCGGCCCGGGACACTGCAGGGAGCCAGGCTCATGGAAGAACTCCTGAGCCAATGGTCAGCCTTAGCTGCTCACAGGTCCCACCACAAACTCTGTTGTTCTTGAGCAAGTTTGGTGTTTTTTTTCCTTTTGTCTTCGAGTGTCTTCTAAAGATAATTACATGGAGCTGGAGCCATTTGCTCAAGTTACTTTTAATTCCCATGGTGGTTGTAATGAAGTGTGTACTGCACATCCATTTTACTAAAGTAGTGTATAAGGACACACTTGACTTGCTTTTCCTCTGCAGATGGGAAAGGACAGATCATTAAGAAAACAGGATCACTACCTTATTGGAACCTTCAAACAGATCCCCCAGCCTGATTCTTTTGGAAGAGATGCAGACTGAGTCTCTGAAACCTACTGAGGTCTGGTATAGGGCTTTAAAATGCTTCCTTTCCCCCCCCAGGTTGGTGCTGCTCCCGGCATCATTTCAGGTTTTATCTCAAAGCAGACAGGCTTGCTTGTGAATGGGAGAAACATCCATTAGTGGAAACGAGGTATAAACACCCAGTACTAATGAACAAAACAATTTCTGAAGATTTCCACTTTGTGGTAGTGCTGGCAGGTGCTGTTCCCACATGGTTCAGGCAGAGACTGGAGATTTGGGTGTTTAGGTGCTGACTGGTCTACCTCATGCTGAGGGTGCAAGGTGCTGGAAGAGGACAGACGTTTTCTCATTCAGTTCCTCCTTTCCCAGTTCTTGACCGCACAGACATTGCAGCATGTACCCAGATACATGTTCATATATTATTTCCTAAAAAATGGTCTCCTTGGAGCTGCTCTCCATGGAAGTGCTATCCTGTAATCCCTCACAGAGGAACTGGCAACAGGAATTTAAAACAAGCCCATCCTGTGTGTCGAAAGAGTACACTCCCAAGCCAGAGTGCATTTTGAAGCTGAGATTACACTGGAGCTCTCAAGACAGATATGTTTTGTATAAAGTAATTGTACAGTTTTGTGTTTAAGATATCCATTCAAGTTTCTGTCTTTGATCTAAGAAATGCCTATTTCCCAAAGTGAAACAGTGTCAGTAGGAGATTTTCATACCTCAAATAGCTCTATTGCTTCAGGGCTGGGGTGCTGTCCTGGAAGACTCAAAATAGGGCTGTTCCATTCCAAGTGATCTACCTAAGCATTGCAATTTGTGAATAAAAGTCAGAGGTGAAAACAGGGAAAGTTGACATCAGCAGTTTTGCACCAATTTAGACTTTCATTTTATCTGCGTGTGGGATTTTTTAAGGCTGTTTTTTTTTTCTTTAAATATAAGTTACCCAAATAATTGCTTTCAATCCAAACCAAATACAGGGGGTTTATCTTTGCCATGGAAAACACTAAAAGACATTTGAGCTGAATCAATTTTTTCATTTTTTTGTTTTGGTAAATAATATTCTTCAATATACTTATAGGGATCTGTGCAAAGCTTCGTTGAGCAGAAACCTCTCCATACTTTTACAATGCTTTGGTCACTGGACTTGGCGTGGTCTGTCAAAACTTTGATTACCATGACAACATTATGACAAATTTTTGTCTATGGTGAACAACGCAACACCCTTTGCTAGGAGGAAAGGGAATTATATTGTTTTTTCATATCTACAGCAGGATATAGGCACCAGAAAGGGACAGTGATAAATTCCCAACACTTGTTAATAATTTGCCTTTGTGTTATCCTGCAATCCTTCATTTCTTCCTCCAAATTTCCTAATGTCAGGACACCGTAGATTGAAAGTATTAGGTTAGAGGTAACTGGGGACATCATTTTAACATGGAAGTGTACCACCATTGATAGGATTTTGCTTCACTGTTCTGCAATTCAAGGGAACTTTGAAGTCCACGTATGTAAATGACAAATGTGAAGTCCAAATGACCACAAAAAAAACCCCTATTTGCTATTTATTATTTTATAGCACTGCTGAATATACTAGTTACTTCAGAGTTATGAAAAGAGAAGACCTCATCCTTAGTAATCTTTGCAGAGCATTTGCAGACTAAAGAGTCAGCAGGCACTGCCAAGATATTTGTAATCACGCTGCATTCTGCTACATTTTCAGAGTAAGGAAAATATATTCTCCTTTAGGAATTACTGTGTTCGCTCCTTTGCCCTATGTTAAACAGATAGTAGCTCAGATTTTAGTGGGTCTTCAGCCCTTAAAGAATGTCAGCTAAATCTACTACTCTGAGTTAAAAAATTGTCATTGCTGTATTAAAGTGTTGGAGTGTTTCACAAAAAAACTTTTGAACTCTTGATTATAATTATGAGATCATAGAGAAAAGAGACAAACAGTGAATTTTGCAGTAAGAGTAAAACACATTCTCTGAACTCCCCAAAGAAGGTTTTCTTGTGGTGAGATCTCAGGAGGAACAGCAAACAGAAAGTGATTCCTGTGATGTTTAGGCTTGTGGTTTGCTGCTTTACAATGTGACACATAAATTGGCTGACAAAAATGTTTATTTTCAGCTGATGAAGCATCTGTACTTCTTTGAGAGCTTCCAGTGCACTCCAATACTGCATTATTATGTTCTGCCATCACTATTAGTTCAGAAATCAGTGCTGATTTCTTCTCCACATACCCGTATGGCAGCCTTAAATGCCTCTATTTTGCTGTGATGCAAGATAGATATCAGTCTACTTTCTTTCCTTTCTCGCTGTATTTCAACTTGAACCAAGCTTTTGGTGGGCTCACCCTATGCTTCTCTTAGTATCACATTTAAGGCGTCCAGATGGGGTGACAGAATGGAATAAGACACCAGCCCTCCATCTGTTAAAAGAAAAGAAGAAAGGAAAAAAAAAAAAGAAATACAAGGTTTTATTGTTCTTTAAGTAAGAACAGATACAGTCTGTATGTCAAGGCCAAACTACATGCTATTAAATCTATCCTTTGAAGACTTCCATTGGGCTGACCAAGGACAGATGGTAAACTGTTATCATTTGATATGGGATTAGGTCAAGTCAAGGTTCAAGTTTGAAGGTAACAGTGAGAATCTCAGTTCAGCTGTCAAATGTATTAGTTTATTTAATGAATAGCACATAGCCAGCATCTTTGCTACTGTTCTGCTAGTTTAAAAATTGGGAGATTTATTTAGCCATGAATCTCCATGGTCTTTAGAATTCTAAAATGGGAAATGGATTTGTTGTAACTTAGCTGAATATCCATATAATCTTTATTCTTTTGGAGAAGAAAAGAGTTTAGATCTAGGGTGCACCAGCCTAAAATATAGACAATTTTTTTAAAGTTTTCTCTATTTTCACATGGCGCATGCATTTACATCACTTGCCTTTGTGTTTCTATTTTCTTTGCATATGCACCAAACCGACATTATTCTCCCTGGAGAAATTGATTACTAGTATCAGATGTAGAGAAGGCTGTAGCAGCATTTCATTTATTACACTTTATTTTCACACCCAAATAATGAATGAAGACCATTGACCGTGAAGCTGAAGTGCTGCATAAATGTCAGCCTGTCTATTCTTTAAATTTGGCAGAGGAAATGAACTTGCCTTAAAAACAATCTAACCAAACATGTTAAGAAACAGTTTTCCCAGAACTGGCTGATGTTTGCCATATGACACATGCAATGGACATTAGCCATAATTTGGAAGCAAGCAAAGCAGTTAAGCATATGCCTGTTGAAGAGCTGAGTCAAAATGAACTTTCAAGATTTGGTCATACTCTTAGGCAATAATCCTGTGTCAGCCTCATGATTTAATAATGTGAATGGCTTATATAAGTTAAGGACTGATGGGATGAACCTTTTCTGACAAAGTCTGAGCTAAAAATGCTGTTCCTATGGAACAGCTCTTCTTTATATATCTATTTTTTAAAAAATTTTTCCACTTATTTTATTTCTTTGGTCTTTCCCATGATTCCTTTAGAAATTCACTGAAAAGGAAAGTCTCCTCTGAAAGACATGTTGAGGCAGAAAAAAGGAGCAATAGTCAGGAAGCCTGATAGTGCAAAGTGCTCTACAGTCACAGGAGAAAATAGTGCTATTGCAGCATATGGATTATGTTTCAGGTATATAAATCAAGAAATTAAAACAATATAAGATTTTTCTGATAACGTTCACTATATTATGGGTACACATTGACTTCTCCAGATGACATTTGTTCTTTTATGTACTTATTACATATGTTAATGTGTCATGTGAATAAGTAAATATTGCCAGAAAAACAGGACTTTTGAAGTTGTGACACTTTGTGCTTCATCACTTGACATTGAACAGCTCCTCTTAATTTTTACAGTTGGGATGATGTGTAGCTGACTGTAGCGTTATACTGTGTTAGTAACACATCCAAACTAAAAAAAGAGACAACCCTAGAACTGTTTCTGGTTCACACTCAGCTCAAAGAGGTTTCTGTCTAAAGGCTCAGGACTCATTTCCCATTTAAACAAGAATTTTAAGCTTGGCTGGAGGTGGTGGGAAAATCACTTCACACCTATTTTCCTGTTCCCTGGACTTGGTCTGACTGAAACTACTATTGTAATAAGGCTGTGGGCTTCTTTCTGTTGCAAGGATTGCTGTAGCTCCCTGAGTATTGATTAACTTTGGGTCTCAAATGTGGCACTGCCTGGTTTATGGAGCTCTTTGTTACACTCCTTTCTCCCCTTGCTGCCTGTTTCACAGTGCTGAGCTACCACTGGACAGAGTGAGGGGGGAGATCCGGTGGCAGACAGGCAAGGCACAGGTGATGGACAAGGCAGAGCATGGCCCCACAGGCATGCTCCTTTTTCAGAGATCCACAATGCCCTGCACTGTATTTGACCATTCTCCTCCATCATGTGACACAAATTTTTTAACTTCAAGCTTCAGCTTCAAGACTGGTAAATCTGCTGGAAAAGTTATGCAGACTGGACTCTTCTTTACCCTCTGCTCCCAGGCAGCTGTATCGGTGTCAGGGAATGGAGATGGAGTGAATGCAGCAGTATCATTAGGAGACATATCCATTAGGAACTTGTTGAGCATTTCTGTGAGCCTTTTCTCACCTCAGTGCAAGCTTTACACAATTAACATAGACTGCAAAAATGAAAAAACTACATCTGGTGGAAAGAGGCTGGGATCTACTTTCCAGACATATTTTAAAGTCACTCAGCAAAAGCAAAACATTTTCATTGCAGAATGTTGGTCTTTTCCACCTTCTTTTTCATTAGCTGTTTATAGTGCTTACCTTAACCCATGTTTGTATTCTCTACCAGAACAGGAAGAAAGCTTCCATTATACTTGGCAGCATAAAGGAATATTCAATAGTCAAAACCAAACTGCATTTGTTCTGTATATTTTGGTATCCAAATGTATTCAAAATATGCTAATCTATCCACACTTTGAGGTCCTCCATGCACATTCCTGCTGTCATTTCACTTTGCTTTTCTGCTCATGCTTTCCTCTCTGCTCATTCATTCGAAGAGGAATCCACAGCCTTTTTGGTTTCAAACTTCTCTGGATACTGTAGTTTCATTTATTTGAGTCCAATTAGCTCCCTGAGGCTTTGATTAGCATTCTTGTTTTTTTGAGGTAGATGGTGAGCAGACTGAATTCCCACAAGCACTTGGCTTCCCACATCTAGTGTTAATGTTTCTCTCTGGGCATCCACCAGGTCCTACACTCTTGAAACTATAAAGTTCTGGGGAGATTCTGAACTTGCCTTCCCTTCATTGTTGAAACCAAGCTGACTGGGCCCCAGATCTGCATAATAAACCCTTTTTGGCATGCTTCCTATATCCACTTCTGCCTATAACATTTCTCTTGGCCATTAATGTGACTTCTCAAGAAATCTGGAGAATTACTAAAGCCTGATGTTCTTCCTGTGACCCAGAGGAAGATACTGTCTCCTTAGGGTGAGAGGTGCTCCACTCAGAAGGGCATAACTCTCTCACACTTGGGAGTCTCTGCATGCCTTTGGGGCATGCCATACTTTGTTCCATTCAGCATGGACTGTCCCTTGTATGTTTGTTCTGGGACAGGCCTAAAGCAAACAACAATAACAATACACTAAAGCAGAGTTCATGGGTGCAAACTGACAATTAGCCTCACTGTAAGTTTTCTCCATAAATAGCAGCAGCAATTGCTTTGTAGTGTCTAAAATAATAAAAACATCCTGTTCTGCAATATCCAAGGGTCATGGCTGTCAAGGGCCAACAGAGCCATCAAGAAAGTCTAAAATTAAAACAGAGAAGTTGCCAATGCATAAAACTGCCATCATCATGTTCACTTCCCAGTTTGTTTCAATGACCATCCCATCTGTGAAACATATTTCTGTGGGACAGTTAGGGGTTGCAAGCATAAACCAGCCCATTCAAGTGAATGCCACAACCCAGGTGTCGCTCTTGTTTGAAAAATGCCTGGGTGGCCCCACTGCCAAGAATATAACTGGAGATAGTACAATCCAGAAATCCCTTCCCAAAGCAGTGAGTAATTGAAATTTATGTACTTACATAACTCATTTATTGCTGTGAGAGTGACGAATCCAAGGTTGTCAGCTCCAGCCATAGGGGTTGTTCCCTGATCCAAGAGGCCTGTGACTTTATTGTTTGAATGGGAGGGTTGAGGCTGGTGATTGGCACACTATTTAGAGGCTGGGATGTGTTGCTGGGGACATGCTGGATGAGACGTCAGGGCACAAACTGCTTTCCTTGGCAGGAAGAAAAATACCTCATCAGGAGTGATTTAAGGGGGTAAGGGTTTGAATCTGAGGCCTCAGGCCAATTTGATAGGCTCTATTTTCTAGATTGGAGAGTCTCTGATTTGCCTCATTCATAGCAATGTGGTAACGTCCACTGATTCTTTTCTACTTCAAATTCAAACACAAAGGCTTTCAAGATCAGTTCTGGTTTTATGCATCATTTTGACTGAGATTTGGGAAACAAGTTTGGAATATCCAGAAGAGTATCATGCTGGAAAAATTCCGTGTGGGAGATCTGTTTTCCTTATTGTTGCCCTGTCATGGATTGAGCTGAGTCCATAACTTCCCTGTATCTTATGAAGATGTGTATCTAGTAGCAAAAGTGCAAGATTTTTTTCTGTGGTGGGCCTATGAAACGCGTAAATGACAGATGCTATAGCAATACTAGGCATTACTGTTACTAATAAAAAGATTTGGTACTAAGGTTTGTTTTAACAAGCCAGTGCTCTTGTGTGAGGCACCCAAGCAGGGACATACAGCCTCAGCTTCTGGACTTTGGGCTGGCTTTTTCTCTCTTTAAAGCATCCACGCTTTCTTCAATTTTATTGTCTGTCATGATAGATTTTCCCCCTTGAGGGAGTTCTGTTCAGGAGAAGATGCTCCTAATGTTCCACAGATTGGACAAAAGATATGACATACTATCACCAATTAGCTTGCTTCAGTGGTAAAATCTTCTGGGAACAGCACCTGGGTTTTCCAAATATTGAGACATCTGATGAGCAACCACAATGTTGCTGGTACCTCTTTATTTTTTAAAACAAAATGAGACAGTACTTTTTTACCTTTTTTTTTTTTTTAGGGGAGAACAGAAAGAGACTTTGGCTTTCACTTTTAGAAAAAATTAGAAGGTTCTTTCCCCCCTCCTGCATGAGAGAAAGTCACTGACTGCTATTGCTTGTGGTAACAAACTTCTCATACATTGAAATTAATACCAAGAGATTCTGCACTCTGAATCGGTGCTATTCTTGGCCCCAAAAAGTCTGTGGGCTCTACAGATGGTGGAGAAATTAAATTTCATGGCAGCCTTCCTAATCAAGGAAAACGGGGCATGGAAAGGTCAGTCAATCTGCTCTTGCCAATCGGGGAACCATAACCTCTACATACTTTTTACCTAAGTTTTTTTTTTGCACAGACAACTGTCCTATATCTTGACCTGTATCCTGGGTCAAACAGATCTATAGCACAAGGACTGCAATAAACTCTGTAACAACATCATCTCATCTTCCTTCCCTGGTGGTGAGAGACGCTGGCTGAGTTGAATATATGACTTCCTATGTCCCTTTAACCACAGGCCTGACCTTCTTCATAAAAGTTTCTATGTTATGATAGTCTTGTCAGGATTTAGCGGTTGTGCTTATTATTAATTAAGAGATACTGAGTTTAAAAAGTCATTAGAAATCAAATCACAAAGGATAAGTTGAAAACCTTTCTGTGAACTTTGACATGCCCCTGTGTTACCTCTAAACCCACACCAACAAAAAAAGACATTAATATAATCATTATATATTTAAAGAGTAACACCTTGCCCATGTAAAGTTTATGGCTACAAATGAATAAGTGTCAGGCAGTGCCATCAAGTCCATTAGGCCAAAGATTTCAATGTTGCTATTCATTTAGAGGGGTTTGAACTTCTGTGTCACCATGATGGACAGTAGCATAAAAATTTAAAAGAATAAAAGACCCCTTTCTACTTTTTCAACCTGGTCTTATGAGCCATACTCACTACTAAGGAAGTATGAATAAAAATAAAACTTGCTGCCATGGTTTACTCATTCATAAATCTTTTTTTTTTTTTTTTAATCACTAGAAATCTATTCCAGTGCATGTAAAGTCTTAATGAGACCTAGCAACATTATGAGGCTGGGAGCAATCGCCCTTCAGCCTCATGCCTGCAAATGCTTTTGAGGCATGCATATATCTCATTATGGCCAAACGCCCTGTCATGTGTTATTCTTTACTTAGTGACAATTTGTCATTGTCACCCTTGACATGTCACTCTGCTGCAGAAGGATTTGACTTCAGTGCAAAATGTGACAATCAGATGAGAGAATTTTGTAATCTAAACTGAAATATGGGGTTGGAAGAGACTATTTTTATTCAAAACCAATCCTAATATAACATAAATGGGAAGAAATGTTTGCATTCAAGGATTTCTGTTAAGGTTCTCTTCCTTTGCCTTTTCCCAGCCCCTGTTCCCCCACTTCAATTATTCCTTAGGATAATGCTTTTATTTTTGAGGGATGAGCCTTACGTTTTAATACCATGAATTTTCAATTAAGTGCACTAAGATCCATGGATATAACTATTACTAAAACTATAAGTAATGGTTACATGTAAAAATTAGGGAAACATATTGTGCTTTAGATAAATTACATTCAGATTACTTCTTATTATAAATGGGGTAGAAAATGGATTTTTAGCTCTAGCTGGCCAAAGAGCCAACATTTGTATCTACTTCATTTGTTTAAATATATTTCAAGCCAGATTGAAATCCATATTGCCTGACATTAATTGAGTACTGAAGCATCAGTGTACTCAAGTTTCATAAACCACTGATGAGTGAGTTTCTACAGGCTTGATTTAAAAATACACTGTCCCTTTTATATGAAAATTATATTCCATTTATAGTGTAATTCTTAAAGCCCAGTATTAAATGGTATAAGTCTTAATAAGATGAATGTAAATATGACATTTGTACTGTTGAGTTGACATCTTGTTTGCTAAGAAAATTATATTCTCTACTTGGTATTTAGTAAAATATTCTTCTGCATGATATTCTAGGCAAACATGGGGTTTTTTCCTGTTGCAAAGCAGCATGGTGATAAGAGTGGTGTGGGTTGTGAGATGGACTTTTTCTGAAGGTCACTTACAGGGTTTTGCTAAGATACCTCACCCTGGGCAGGATATTCCATTCCTGGGCATCTTTTGACAATCAATCCTATCAGGTTGCCCAGTAATTTATTGGCCTCGTGGCACTGACAAATAGTCAATCATTTCACTGGTAGCCTATAGGAAGTAAGGTTTGAGCTCATGTTTCCAGAGGTGAAAGTCTAGGGCAATTTAACCCATTTTTCTCACTTGTAATTCCCTGAGAAGCAGATATTATTGGGACTAAATTCGGGATTCTGGATTTCACAAAGAAGGTGCAAGGCTATGATTTTTCCTTCAAGTTTCATCAAATTTTTTCTGCATAAGATGAATGAATGAATAAGTTACTAACTAACTAAATAAAGATGCCCTCATCAAGCAGCTTTTACTGGCTGAACCAAGTGTCCTATGGCCTTTATCAAGCTGCGCTCTCTCCGAGGTAGGGAATGACTGCTTTTAAGTGAGCGCATTATGAAGTGCCATCTGCAATGTGCCGTCCTCCTGGATATTTTTATCAGGACTAACATAGCTGTCAGGATGTCATGCAATGAATGTCGGATAATTTGTACACTTGAATTTTTTTTTCATAAAGCTCTTTCATGCTATTATTATGATAAAGGCAGCTTTCTGCTTGAAGTGCACTTGCTGATTTCTCAGTGTACTTACTGAAGTTTCTTTCTTTAAAATCTTTAACTTTAGAAATTTTGTTTAATAATACAAACATTGTGAAGGAACACAGAGTGCATTGAATAATGAAACATGGATTTTTGATGTAAGTTCTATCACCTCTTTCTTTCATTTATTGGCTTCACCAGGGTCTTTAGAAACAGGACCAACTTATCCTTATTTGTTCACACCTGAGAACCTGATAGATCTTTGGTTTACATTTCAGGAATATCCTTATTTTTTATTTGAGCACTCTATGTTTTGATTCACCATCTGTAAGACATGGGTAATCTTAGCTATATCACAGAGAAGTTAATGGAAATGCACTGACATGTCTGCAGGCATTCAGAAAAGAGGTGGGTGAGCATGCAAAGCACCAGATGAACTTATAAACCATGACCAGCAACTTTTGCCTATTCTTCTCATGCTGAACTGTGCACTCTGGTCCTATCTCATGGACTAGCCTGACAAGTACTCTACATTTTGTTGTGCTACGTTATCTCTTTAAGACAGTTAAAAGCATGTTTTCCTCTCATGGTTTAATCCCTGTTGATTCAGCAATTTGGTTGGCTTAGTGGGACCTCCTTCTTTTGGTAACTGTGAGATATAACCACTAGGCCTTCAACACTTCTAAGGATGGGGCATACAGTTTCTGTGGGTAACATATTTTCATATGTCACCACTCTCACAGTAAGGAATGTCTTCCTTATATCTAATCTAAGCCTACCCTCTTTCCATTTGAAGCCATTACCCCTTATCCTGTTACTACACGTATTTGTGAAAAGTAAGTCCTTCTGCAGCTTCCTTGTAGGCCTCCTTTAGGTACCAGAAGGCTGCTACAAGAGCTCCTTGGAGCCTACCCTTCTCCATCTGAACAATCCCAACTTTATCAACCTTTCTTCTTAGGAGAGGTGCTCCTGCCCTCTGAGCATCTTCATGGTACTCCTCTGGACTCACTCCAACTTGTCCACATCCTTCTTATGTTGGGGCCACAGAGATGGACACAGTACTGGGGGTGGGGTAGAGGCAGAGAATCACTTGCTTCAACCTTCTGGTCATGCTTGTATTGATGCAGCCCAGAACACGGTTGGATTTCCGGGCCGCAAGTGCACATTACTGGATCATGTCCAGCTTCTCATCCCCAAGTACATCTCCTTGGGACTGCTCTCAATCCATTGCTGCCCAGCCTGTATTTGTGCTTGGGTTTGCCCTTACTCAGGTGACCTGACCTTGCACTTGGCCTAACATGAGGTTAGCACAGACTCAGCTCTCAAGCCTGTCAATGTCTCTCTGGCTGGAATCTCTTCCCTCCATTCTATCAATGGCACCACACAGCTTGGTGTCACTGGCAAACTTGCTGAGGGTGCATTTTATCCTACTGTTAATGTCACCAACAAACATGTTAAACAGTATATCTCCTTGCCAGGTTGATTAATTAAGTCAGCAAGCTGTAAAAAAATATATAAAAGAGTTAGATAACTTGCAGCAGAAGGAGGGGTAAAAGAGAAAAAGGAAGAGGGTAGTGGAGGGAAATAGGGCAAGAGCAGAGCAGACATACACTTCCCCAGTTCCCAGATGTCCCCTGGGGAGAGCACACCACGGGATCACATATGCCTTCCCCTCTTTCTGCATTCATAAGATCCTGGAAATATTGATGACTTTTACCTGTACTCCTCATTAAGAGGCACTTTCTAGTCATCAGTGATGAGTAACGTTCCATTCTGTATGGTCAGCCTAGGTCTGTCCTTCTCTAGAACAAATTATACCTCTCTGCACTCAGCTGGACCTTATTTATGGGAAAGGACCTCACATTAGCCTTATCATCTGTTAAAGCTTTGGGATGATGAATCAGAACTCAAAAGCTATTGGCGGCAAGGAATTATTTAGTGAAATGAATTTCAAAGTTAATCTATTCATAGAAATGTAGCAGATCACTGTTCAGAACTAATGTCATTTCTGCCCCCTCTCACCCCACCAATATCTGCTTCCCTTAGCATACTTCTTCAAACTTACACTTTACTAACAAGAACTAAATTTATATTTTTAAGAAATCAAAGTTTGTAATCCTAATGTTCCTCTAGCAGCTGTTGTTTTTGGCACTGGGCTTACATAAGAAACCTATTGCTCTGAACTGATATCTTCAGACACTCACTATAGTGACCAGGCCACCAGGCCTGTCTCTCTCTTGACAGAGTACTTGGTAGGGGTTTTGCTGAAAACTTCTCTGAAAACAGATTGTATTCCCACAGGAGAAGTTTGTTTGCTTGTTTGTTTGGTTTGGTTTTTACAAAAACTTTCAATTTTTAAATTTTTTCTTTGATTGTTGAAAGCTCAGAAGTTTTTCAGCAGTGGGTAGACAGAAAGCCCGGGTGCTGGTGAATGATGGGGTGGGGTTGAAGCATGGACACACTGTTTCCTTTCATGTTCAGTTTTTTCTTTGTGGGTTTTTTTTTCCTTTCTCATAACTTTGCAAACATTGCTTTATGCTGCTTTTTTCAGGGAACCATAATTTTCTTCCCACTGATACAGTTTTCCAATTGAAATGGAGAAGCAGCCAGCAATGAAGGCACCTTAGGAGCATGCTAGGAGCCTAAAACTCAGAAATTCAGGTAAGAAACAAGGGAAAGCTTTTAATTTCCCCTACCAGATGTGTGCAAATATATATCTGGTGCTGAGCCATTTACTTTGAGCCTGTTAAGATCTTATATATTTTGCCTCTACTCATTTGAGTAAATTCAAAGGATCAGAAGGAAATATACTTCTTTGTGGCTATGTCACCAGTCCTTTTTGAAACTGAGGTTGGAGAAAGTATACTAGGAAGTTCAGAAAATATATTTTTTGAGCATGTAAAAGTAATAATAATTTGCATAAGTTTCCTTACTGAAAACCTAATTTTACCTTGGCAAGCTGGCTTTGTAGTATAGTTGTCTGTGTATTTTTGTGGTTAAATAATTGGCCTTCTTTTGTAAAATTTGTCTTCTCACAGGGGTTTCAGAAAGGTGGTAGAACCCACTTTCCCGAGAATGGAAACGTGTCAGCACTGTCTTTCCACATTGCTGCTGAAATTAGAGAATTTATGATCTTTTTTATGTCCACCATCCTGATTTCACAGAAAAAGCTGTGACATATAATTCCTGCATTGGCTTAAACATCATAGGAACTCATGTTTACTCTAAATCTGCAGATAATGTGAACTCTGAGATACAATCAAGGTTAATTTCAGTGCCCTAATGCTTTGAAACTGATACTTATGGATACAGAAATCGGTTAGCCTGGTCACAACAGAGCACAAGTCAACTATTAATGTCACATGCAAGCTGGTCTTTGCATATGGAGAGAATTGCATTAGGGGACAATTAAATGCTATCAGTTTAGACCAGGGACTTTGCAAAGCAGATAGCCTTTAGAGCTATTGTGGTTTTTAAACGTCAGGTTAATTGAGAACTGCTGTATATTTAATAGGGGGACCTTTGGGATATGACTACAAGGTCTCTTTGTTGTTCAGCAGTACATTAGGCAGAAACTGCAATTCTGAAATGGTCATAAAAATCCCAAGAGGCATAATCATTAATGGGACACTAAGCTCCAATTAAGGGCATTGCCCAAAAGACCAAGGTGAAAAACATGGACCTTAGCACCCGTCTCAGAGGATCTCTCTGATCCATCTGCTTGATTACAGCTGCAGAAGCATAGTTGCAAATAACAAAATATTTACTCTGGAAGAAAAACCCATACTCCTTGTTATCTGGAATGTAAATAGGAAAAAAACAACCACTAAACTAACCTGAAACCTGATCCCTTTCACCTTCATACCGTTTCATAACACTTGCAATCCAGCCCTCTAAACTTCAACTTATGTCTAAACTCAATGTTAAATGGAACATCTCCACGAGTTTATATTCAGAAACTGTGAAGGACTTTTCCCTATGACCCTGTTTAAGTTTTGTTTCTGGATTTTTGGACTCTTTGAGTTCCATGAGACACAGATACCTAGTTTAAACAGTGTGCTAGTTACTTTTTGAATGAGTTACTGGGTCTTATGGCCTGTTTCTGGTCAAAGACTGCAATTCTGCATCAGATAGAAACAGATTTTTTGAAATGTCATATACATTTACAGAAAACATTGAGTCCTGAAAGTCCAGCTGAAAATCCATCATGACTAGTATCTTCTGGAAATTTTAACCTTGATTACTTCAAAGAACCTTTGTAATTAAATTAGTAAGTAATTTATGGCTGCATACGAACACCTTCCACTGTTTTAATCTGTGTATAATACAAACTTTGCACTGAATGTGCCCAGAGATAACCTGGTTGTTTTCCATCTAAGCAGACCATCCAAGTAGGATGTTAATTAACATGGAATCCAGTTTAGTGAAGTACCACAAAAAAGGAAATTAATTTCAATCATTGACAAACTTGTCAATTTAGTTGTATTTATTTTTTGATACCGCTACAGCACATGGTAAAGTTCATACATTGTAAAATACATCATTATTATTGGCTCACTCTGCTGGATGTAAGTGGTCTGTTATTTTTTTCAATAAATTGACATTAAGTGTTTAAAAATGCAAAATTATGTAAGTGAAGTTTATTACTATTTTTAATGCAGTATCAATTTGCCATCTTTAATGGTGTTCTCTCGATCAGAGAGTTACTTCCCAATGCCTAAAAGATATCTGGTCTTAGAGCAACCTGAAAACAACAGTTTCTTGGGTTCTCAAAGTTTAGCAGAAGAAAAGCAGATGAAACTGGCCTTTAGTAGCCATTGGCCTTGAGCTTGCTCGTGGGAGCTGGTATTCTTTAGAAGCTCTGGGTCCTCCTGAAGTGCATGTGACTGTGGGCTCCTGGAATGAGAGACGCTACTAGAACAGCAAGTGTGGATCTCTCTCTCCAGTCATCTCAGGCAGGGCTGTGGTGTCAAGCTGAACACAAAGAAGAGCTCTCTGAAAAAGCACAGATCAATTGCAGAATACTCAGTCACTACAGGGTTTTAGAAGTCAGTATCCAACACCGTGTTTTGCTTTTGTCAGTTTTGTGATAGAAAATCAAAAAGCAATTGTTGTTCTGCTGAGTCCAACTCTAGTAAAAATAAATTGAAGGTGTTTTGATTAAGTTTCTGATTTTGGTCTGTCTCTTCAGAGGATATAGAACAGCAGAAGAGCTACATTTGGCTTCTGCCTGTAAGTTTCCTGCTTTTTAAATGCAATACTCTCATATTCCCACCTGAGGTCATTAGCCACAAGGTAGGTTAAAAAAAGTTTGAAGGATGGATGCAGCTGCACACAAACCCTGACGATCTGTGCTCATGTTTATGCTGATGCATCTGAAATTCATTCTGTTACTCTGTTAAAACTCAGGATTACAGAATGTAGTGCTTGTCTAAATTTTCACATAGAATTTTTATACTGAGGAGTGCTTGGAATAGAGGAGGAAAAGCACGTATATCTGACGAAATGAAATGCAATTACTTTGCATTTCAGCATACAAGACAGGTAGTAATGTCTGATTTTTGGCTTTGGTGATTTTTTTCTTTCTTAGGTGTGTCCCTAAACATTTTTTCAAAGCCCATAAAATACACATCAACTTGTGAGACAGCAGTAATATGTGGGGGAGGAAGGGGGAACAATTAAAAAACCTAAATCCTAAATATGTGAGGTGGAAAAGATTTTTTTCCAACATTAAGTGTGTAGTAATGTAACCAATATTCCCTATAGGAGAATGGATTTAATTATTGTCAAAAACTATTTGGTGAATTTTACTCCTTCAGGCAATTGCGATCTTTCTCCACAGAACACAATGGTCCAAAAAAAAGAAAAATCAAAATACAAGGTTCTGTGGAAATGTCCAATTTCCAAACCTTTTAATTTGGTCAAAATTTAAATTTGCTGACATTTGCCATGGAAATATTAGAGTTTTTGCATTGATAAACTAAATTTGTTTAGTAAGAAATAACAGCAAAGAAATAAACTCTGTCAGAATCCCTAAATTAAAATCGACTTAGCTGAAATGATTTAAACCAGTTCTAGTAAGTCTTAAGCATGATAGTGAAGTGTCCTCTTTTCCCCAAAAATTTATTGACTTCCAGGTTGGAATTTCAAAACTGCTTTGTATGATCCAACCAATTCAGGATGGAGTTGAACATTTAGTTACTCATTAAAGTCCTGTTCTAACAATTTCTTCAATAAAGAGAGAAACTGAGGCAGAAATGGGCAGTGATTTGTTACATCTTCCTGCACATGCTGAAGGTAACATATTACCCACCTTCAGTCTTGGGCTTACAATGTTTTTCCAAGACAATGTTTTATTTTATCCTTAAGAAGGGAGAATATTTGCTGTATCATTCCTTAGTAGGGGTGTTCAGATTTAGCTGTGACAGGAGTAGTCAGCAGCAGTTTCTTTAGCTGGCTCAGTTAAATTTGACAGGGATCATGAATCAGAGCCCTGAGGTGACGTAATTTTCTAAGAAGGAAGGACTGCTGGGTGATCACTTCTTTGCCACTCAGTGAATTGCTGCTTTTGTGTGTTAATACAATTAGGTGCCTACAATTAGTCAGTTCAAGGGCATTATCTATTGACCCAGATAGCAGATTGGGCTCCAGGTCATCTGATGTTACTTCATTACAAGGCTCTAATTATCTCTCTTAGTTTTCCCTTCAGGACCATAGGGGTAGGGATACCTCTCAGGAATGTTGTGAGGAATAATTAACGTTTGCAAGGAGCCTTAAAGAAAAAATGCTGGTGCGGGCGGAGGGTGCACGCCACGCAAATTAGCCGAGTCGCAAGCCCGAGGGGGCACGGATAGCGAAGGAAGGAGAGGCGGACACGGGGTTGTGGCTGCAGCCAAGGAGAACAAGAACTGGAACGTTTATTAAGGGGAGCATCAGACTTATATACTCTTGGTAGGGGAAGATTCTAGAAAATTGGGCGGAGTTAAGGGATTGACAACTTGGATGAAGGGTGTGATTGGGTAGGAGAGGGAGGCTCCGCCCCCGGGGAGTGACAATAGGAGGGATCAAGGGAACGGTCTGCCCAATATGGTAAGGCCTACATGCCGTTACCACGGGCGACCGAGGGACCAATGGTAGCTGTACCCGAGCCCGGGAAACAACTGACCAATGGGGGACTGTATCTAACTGGGAAAACTGGGGAAGAACTGGGGGACAACCAATCAGAACAATTGTAATAATGACTATTGAGTAACTATTCTAATACAGAGAAAATCTCTAATTCTAACTACAATAACTGTCTGGCGTCTTCTTCATAATGGTGAGTCTTGATTCAAGTCTTGGTCACATTGATGTTTCTGCTTCTGGCTGGGCTCCCGGTGGTAGTCTGCTTTGTCTCCAGGCGATATAGGAATCTCTGATTCCCACATGCTGGGAGAGTATGTGGGCTTGGATTGCTGGTGACTTTGAGCACCTGACTCCCACTGAAACAACTGCTGAGTACATGTGTGTCTCTGGGTCTCTCAGCATTACTATTAGTCACCAGATAAGGATTAAAAAAAGGAAAGTGATTCACCCTGCTTTCGTGGATCTCTTCTGTCAGACCTTGAGGTAGGATGCAGCTCCCTAGAGTGGCAAAAAGACACACTTTTTTCCTTTTCTTGGTGAAGAGTGGAGGGAGGAGGAGGAGAAGGACAGCCAGTTGAGTTCTCTTGTGTGAATGCTAATGCAAGAACCAGGCCATAGTTTGGCCTGTAGGATTTAGACACAATTTTTAAAATCTGCCCAGCAATTTCAGCTAGTTCTGGAGCCATTGTTCTGCAATGGCTGCAAGTCTGAGAAACCCTGGCAAACTTCCCAGATGAAGTCCTCACTATTAAATTAGGGACTCATGCAGAGCAAGGGGGAAGTTTGCTGGCAGGATCAGGGCCAAGACATTTTAAAAAACACAGGAAAAAGAGTGTAAGGGTACCATCGGCTGTTCATGACCGAAGTGTGTTTCATAATGTGAAACTGTACTTAGTACATAAGGCATATTTAAAGTGAATGCCAGGTACTGCATTTGACGTTCCAGCTATTAAACATCACCACAAAACAGTCAGCAGAGCAATGTCATCTAGATCACTTTGACACAATTGCAATGCACAATTAGCAGGCAATGAAGGACTTCCTAAAAGCACATGTTCGACACCCTGCTTTGTCATGGGTTTTTGTACTGTTGCAGGGATTAAAAAAAATTAAATTAACTTTGTGCCAATGCATATTATATTTGGACAAGGGACTAGATGAAATGATTAGAATAATAGCCTTAGAAAAGATCACATTTCCCTACTGTGCCAATGTATTTGACTGCATACAGCAACCCTTTTAGGGCACTGTTCACAGTGAATTGTAACAACTTCCTGCAAAGATCTAAGTTCTGCGTCTTTTGAATGGCAAATTATTAGAACTAGGTCAGGTCTAAGAAGAAATAACCATCTTTATTAGCCAGAAATAACCAGCTTTATTAATATGAACTCTACTTTTAGGGTAATTCACATGAATAAAGCTCTGCAAGCAAAATGCAAACTCACCTGATCCTTATTTCCATCCCTCAACAAAGAAGAAATGCATCCTATATCATTGCTAAACACTACAGGTAAACTGTCACCTGGCTTAAGGGAATCTCTTGGAGACTTTCTGTGAGGTTCATTATTGGTTCTCTATTTTGAAATGAAGTGAGCAATGGAAAGGAGAAAAGCTTGAACATTAATAAGTATTTACATATCATTTTTCCTAAAAAGTATTTTGCAAATGTGGGTAAGTTGTATCATTATGAGACTCAGAACAATTGAGGCAGAAAGTAATATGCAAAATGTGTAGCTACATTTTGGTAAGAAGGAAACACCTTGTTTGATTAAAATAAACCTGTAGCTCTCCAATGTGTTTTGTAATTTTAATACTAATATTTTCTATATTTTAGGTCAGAACTGTTTCATAGGGCAGGAGCTCTATGTAACATTCACATCAGACCACAGAGGCAAGTGGCTTATGGACATTTTGTACTTCTTCCCTGCTTTATCACCTCCATTGCCCCAGCAAATCTTTTCCTTATCTTCTTTTTCATTTGAACTCCCTGTATGTGCGTGCCTTTGTTGTGGCTTTTGTGTCATTTTACTTCTGCTGCACAATGTTTCTGAGTGCCTTGATTTGTTAAAACTGAAAGAGTTTTACAAAGGACCACAAGAAAAATCATTACTTTAGTTGTAGTTTTGTAAGATTAGGTGCCTAGCTCCCTTAGACTTCTTTGAAAATTTAGCCCACGTAAGAACTAAATTCAGCTGATCAGCATGTTCTCTTTCAAGTCAGATAACTGTGACAGGCCACCTATCATAGACTGATTCCTAGTTAGAATAACGTTTGTTGGAACTATTGCTCACTATTAGCAATCCATGTGGTTTGTTAGAAGCTCGCAGTATCTTCCTTTGGAAAATGAAGATAAAACACAGGGTAAAGGCACTGGGTGCTTTGGGGAGGAAGTATCATGTCATAGTCTAAGATTGCTTAAACTAACCACTTTTATAAGGCTGCCTGTTTCTCCAAGCTGTATGATCAGAGTATTTCACCAAAGCACCTTTATAGATGATCTTGGAGGTATTTTCCTACCTTAATGATTCTATGATTAATTTGTGTTTTAAGAAATCAGTTTACACTGAATATCAACAAGACCCAGAAGAATGGTTAGAAAGTACTATCATATTTGTACAGAATTTCCAGCCAAGCAAAATTTTGAGATTGTACTTGGGTCGAGGAAATACACACACATTCACAGGCACGCACACACAACAGAAAAGATTTTTGTTTCAAAATAATCTTCATTACATAAGAATTATCATAATTGTTATTTCAATTGACTGATTTTAGTCTTTAAAAGAAGGTATAATAGCATTCACTGTCTGAGACTGAATTACTGTCATTATGTTAAAGGTGCACTTTATCACTTAGCTTTTCTCCATTATAAATGCTCACAGACACACTCCACTTTTTGCTACCATAAAATCTTCAAAACATAGTATGACAAAGTTTTGTATCCAGACACTTTTTTACTAAAACTTCAGAACAAAGGGTTATCAAAGGCAAGCTGCCATTGCTAGTACACTCACAGTACCAAAAGATAGAGAGGATATTTTAGCAATAACAAGTTTCAAATTCCTGCAGAAGAATGAGATAAAAAGCTATTTTGTGTATCTTTTGCCAGGAGGGAAGATGCAGAGTTGCTCTTCTGCTCAGAGCAAACTTATTAAGGCAAGTGCAGATCAAGCAAATATCAGCCCAAATGAGAGAAATAGCCATGCCATACTATCCCAGACTTGTCAAACTTTTCCCGGTGATGTTTAGATGAAAATCCAGACATTGCCGTGATATTAACCTGCCAGTGTATAAATGACATTTATCATTTCTGCAATCTCTTTTGATCTAGTATCTGAAGATTCTTCATACGTAAAAGTTTTCAACACATTGCCCTGTCATCTTAATACATATGGGACATCTTTTACTTCTGCAGGCACAGAAGAACCAAGTCTGGATATGTCACTGCGGCACAGCACTTGGGCAGAGCTCTGTTGAAGTAAATGTCACTATGCCTGGAGTAAGAGGCTATAGAGAGGCATAAAGGTATAAACATCAAGGACAAGAATTTGCCTGAGGAGCAAAGCTTTTTCTTTAGGGGAAGAAGGTAGCCTCAATTCTGAGTTACTCAAAAGAGATAATTTAAAGAATCTGACCTCCAGATGCTGTGGTCAGCGTAAGATGGGATAATTATAAAGTGCTACTTGAACAATTAAGTCTCCAAAAATACTTTTAAAAGCTCGTGCTAATAATCAGAGCATTAAAGAACCTTGCAAGTTTTCTTGTAAGTGACAGCACTTCAACTGTTCCCTTGACCTGCCCTGGACTATACAACTGTCACATGTGAACCAGAGTACCTCTATTTTTGGTGCTCTGCTTGCCTTTATTCAGGCACCCAAGCTTTGAGAAACAGATGCCTGACCCTTGAAAATCAGAATATTGGGAGAGGTTTGAAACTTGTAGCCTTAATAATTTCTGAACATTTCAGTCTGTGTTCTCCCACCCTTTTATGGGATTTTTTTCTTGTTGTAATGTTTTCTTTCTCCTTCATAGTGATTATTAGCAGATTTTTCTAAAATGCCCAGAGCAGCATACTTAGGTCAGAAAACAGAAGATAGAGTGTTTTTGTCTGCCAGCTTCCTCTCTTACTTATCTTATAACATTTCCCTTACGTATCCCCAGGTCTTGCACAGGCCTGGTTCCAACATTGCTTTGTGGGGCAATGAGTAGGTTCTTGCCTAGAAACAGATCTACAGCACAAAGGTTCAAGAGTGAGATATTCCTTTATTTCATTTCTTTCATTTAATGGAAGACCTTATACAGAAAAAAAAAATCTGAGGCATTTGGAAATATCTATGTCTTAAGAAGAGTTTGTGGATTATATGAAATGTTTCTCTAGTGATTTTTTTTATTAATGTTCAATAATGGGACTATAAAGATATCTTCCAAAAAATGAATAACTATTTAAGACACTTAGAGAAATAATACTGGAGTGGACTGAGGTGTTAGGTGGATAGGTAGGTATTTTTCCATAAATCATATGAATGAAATGAACAAAAAAAAGATGTTATCCTTACTTTTTCAAGGTTTGTTACTGTATGCCACATTTAGCTCAGCTAAACCTTGTGGTTAAATGAACATTGCATGGTTAGGGGTTTGAATGCAGTCAGAGAAGTGTTCAGGTGTTTGCTGACACTGAACCAGACACTATAATGTCTGAACCTGAAAAATAGGATGGAAACCTTGCAAGAGGCTTTTTACAGTGAAAGCTGCTGTTGCCAGCCCTTTGTAGACTTTCCTAATAACCTTCTCAGATTTTGTTTCCTTTTTTTAAAAAAAATTATTTTTTAATTTTTTTTTTTTTTAAATTGAGGGTTGGGAAAGGGACACATTCCAGAAAATCACAGTTATAAGATAGGCAGTCATGGGCAAACCTCAGCTTAGATAACACTGCTGAAACTTCAGAAAGATACTTGAATCCAATATAGTTACAGGATCTGCAGAGGGAATTTTTCTTTTATCTAAATCTGATTCTCTACTAAACGACCAATTTTTTTGACAATGAATGAAGGTTTCTTTCTAGAGGAACAACCAGACATTCTTTTTTCTGTTTTTCAGAAGTCACCTATTTCTATAATACTGGAACTGACTCTCAAATTTTCTGTATTTAGCCAGGAAAAAAACCACTTAGTGTTCAATGACTAATGAGCTGGGACTTTACTCTAAATGTAGATCTCAGTCTAGTAGGAAAAGTATGGGAATGCAAAAGCACATCTGGTAATTGGAAAGATGAAAAAGGTAATAATAAAGTGCTCATTTTGAGGCAACAGTGATGAAGATAATGGATGATAGCCAAGTAGGCCATATGCACTTGGCTAACAGAATTAATCATGGACTATGCAATGCAAAGCAAGAAAGACAAGTACAATAAAACACTTAAAGACAAGAATGGATTTTAATTTTAGGAGCAGTATAAAACAGTATGATAATAATGATAGCCAAGTTAGCCCTGTGATGGTACAATCTAAACAGGACACCAATTAAAGCTATAAATAATATTTAATCTGCTGCACCAATATATGATAAAAAGTAATAATGACTAAAAATTATTAGAATTAATCAAATGAGGAGTTTTGAGTCTAGTATATTCAGAAGGGCTAGGGCAATTCTGAAACAGTCAGATATGAAGTCAGGTTTAGAAATGGAAAAGGAATATTACAAGTTTCTAACAGACTTTAACAAAGTGTCTAAAAATGTGAGCTGGTGCTTAGATTTCAATTAATAAGGGAAGAGTTATTATTAGAGCCTTGTGATTAGCAGTGTAAAATTCTCATAAACCAATTTTGTAAATATCCCATCTTGAAGCCATTTTGCAGCATCATCTGTCACTGAGCCTGCAGCTACGGCACCTAAGGGATCATGTTTTCTGTCGCTTGCTGTTACATTTTTCTGTAACATTTCTATATACTTGTATTTTAAATCATCCGAAGAGTTTGTGTGTAACAAGCCCTCACCCAAGTACAGGCACTGTCTGCTCAGTAATTTCAGGGGAATCTTCAAGGCTTTCTGCTGGGCCAGAAAAGACTAATGAGAGGTGACTGAGCACCCTCTCCTCCCCTTGAATCACAGTATCCTTTGGCCTTTACTGAGCAGAAACAATAGTCATACTGGTATTAATAAAAAGTGCAACAGAATAACAAGTACTCTCTCTTGGTAACCCTAAAATGAGAGACTGCTGTATGGTTTTCTGAATTGCATGACAAGATTTCTTACATCTTACAAGGTGCAAAAAACCCCCCTTATGATCACAAATGAGTGATTGTGAATTTGAACATTATCAGGTATGATTACGGCTGTGCTCTAAGCAGTCTGATGCATTTAAAAATGTGAATGAGTACCTGAACTGTAGGAACAAAGAAACGAATAGGATCACTGGCATTGGAAAAGACCTATAAGATCATTGAGTCCAATCATAAAACTAACACTTCCAAGTCAATCACCAAACAATGTCCCTAAGTGCCACATCTACATGTCTTCTAAATACTTAGAATGATGGTGATTTCACCACTTCCCTGAGCAGACTGTTCCAATGCCTGACAGCCCTTCTGGTGAGCATATGTTTCCTAACATCCAATTTAAACCTCTTCTGGCTCAAGCTGAGGCTGGTTCCTTTCATGTAGTCATAGAGAGCAATAAGGTCCCCCCAGTACTCCTTTTCTCCAGGCTAAACACCCTCAGTTCCCTCAAGGGCTCCTCATCAGACTTGTGCTCCAGATCCTTTCCCAGCTTAGTTTCCCTCCTCTGGACATGCTCCAGCAACTCCATGTCTTTGTTGTAGTGAGGGGCCCAAAACTGGACACAGGATTCCAGGTTTGGCCTCACCAGTGCTGAGTACAGAGGGAAAATCACTTCCCTGGTCCTGCTGGCCCCACTGGTTCTGCTACAGGCCAGGATGGCATTGACCTTCTTGTGCACCTGGGCACATGCTGACTCATGTTCAGCTCTACTGATCAACACCTCCAGGTCTTTTTCTGTCAGGCAGCTTTCCAGCCACTCTTCCCCCAGCCTGTAGTGCTGCATGGGGTTGTTGTGACCCTACTGCAGGACCTAACACTTGTCCTTATTGAACCTCTTACAATTGGCCTCAGCCCAGTGATCCAGCCTATCCATATCCCTCTGCAGAGCCTTCCTATTCTGCAGCCGATCAACAGCACCAGCTTGGCAAACTGAGAGTGCCCTCGATTCCCTCACCCAGATCATCGGTAAAGACATTAAACAGGACTGGCCCCAGTACTGAGCCCTGGGGAACATCACTAATGACCAGACACCAGCTGGATACAGCACCACTCACCACCACTCTCTGGGTCCGGCCATCCAGTCAGATTTTTACCCAGCAAATAGTGCACCTGTCCAAACCATGAGCAGCCAGTTTCTCCAGAAGAATGATGTGGGAAAGTGTGTCAAAAGGTTTACTAAAGTATAGGCAGACAAGTTCCACAGATTTTTCTTCATACTCTAGGTGGATCACTTTGTCATAGAGCAAGATCATGTTGGTCAAGCAGGACCTGTCTTTCACAAACCCATGCTAGCCTGATCCCCTGTTTGTTCTGTATGCCTGTATATCCTCAGTGCTCTGTGATGGCACTGAAAATGTTCTGCTCCATTGACAGGCCTGTAGCTCCCTGGATCCTCCTTCTAGGCCTTTTTGTAGATGTGTGTCACATTTGCCAACTTTCAGTCACCTTGGACTTACCTGTTTGATTGCTGGTGAATGATGGAAAGTGGCTTGACAAGCACTTCTGCCAGCTCCTTCAGTACTCTTGGGCAGATCCCATCCTGCTCCATGGCCTTGAGTGTGTCTAAGCAGTATAGCAAGTCACTGAAAATTTTTCCTTGAATTTAGGTGCTTCCTTTTGCTTCCCATCCCTGTCTTCCAGTTCAGGAGGCCTGGTACCATCTGAACAACTAGTCTTACTATTAAATACTGAGCCTTTTCCTCTTCATCACATTTCTCCTCCACATCCAATAAAGGATGAAGATTCTTCTTGGCCCTCCTTTTGTTGTTAATATATTTATAGAACTATTTGTAATTGTCTTCTATGCCAGGAGCCAGATTAAGTTCTACTTGGACTTTGGTTCTTCTAATTTTTGCTCTGTGTAACCTCACAACATCTCTGTAGTCTTCCTGAGTGGCCTGCCCTTTCTAAAAGACATAAACTCCCCTGTTTTTCCTGAGCTCCAGCTATAGGTCTCTGTTTATTAAGGCTGGTCTTCTACCCTTCTGGTTGGTCTTTTGGCACAAATACTTCTAGAAATATTGTTTCTATCTCTACAAACAGAATAATTCTCTACTAAATACAATGGTGGAACTTGATAATACAAAAGGTATTTTTTTGGGCTTTTTATTGGTTTCCAGTGCTGTGTCTAATCATTTTGTACATGCATGTCTCTAAGACCTAAAATTTTAAACAGCAAATATTTTTCAAATGCAAAGGACCATGCTCAAGACAAATGCATTCTTCTTACCTAAAGAATCATAACCTGAAGACTATATCTGGTGGAAGCACCTTCTTTTTTTCTTTTTTTTTTTAAGGTTAGATTTCTCTTAGAGGTATGTGTGTTCATGTTTATGCAATCTCATGCTTATTCAACTGGTCAAATTGCTTTTTGTATCCCTGACTATCTCCTTTTGCTTGCTGTGGACTCTCTGGATTATCATGAGGGCAAAGATGATCAGCTGGCGACAGCTCACAGTTGAACTTGGGCAAGAAGCCAACCACATTGCCAGCAGATGTTTTGTAGTATGTGGGTCACTAGGAATAATCTAAGTATACTTTTCTCCCTTTTCAACTCTGTAAAGACCCTCAAGCTGACAACTAGAAGCACAGCTTTTCTACCCCAAAATATTTGTTATTTAAATACACTAAATTGTTAGTCTCCCTTGGGATTTGTGTAGCAAACTGAACAACTGTTGTGTCAGAAAGGTGCACATGGTGTTTGCGCTGCTCTGCCACAGTAGCACACTGGCCTGGATTGAAAACATTTACATCTATTTGAGAGTCTTGAGTTGTATAAACCTGAGTGGTGACCTGTCCATATGGATCTGAAATCTTTGCTTATCTTCTCACAATCTCAGTCTCTTCTACTAGAAAGTAATTCCTGTGATTTTTTAGCCAGATCCTGTTGAAATCACTTGCAAATGTGCTACAAATGTTTTGAGAAGCCCTGTTCTTTCCTCTGTGCCCACTCTTCCTTATACACCCATATCTACAAGGAACATTCATTCATATATATCTGCATGAATACACACATGTATTTATATGCATGTGTTTCTCATATATATATATATATATAATTGGTGTGTTACTTAGATGTGGCAATTATGGGGAAGAGGACAGGAGTTCTCTTTGCAGCTGGTGCCCCAAGCCTTTGCAGGGATGTTTTGTACCCTGACTCCAGTTCACTGAGAGCAAAGACTGGTTGCAAAAAATCTAAACCATGCACTCTTTGGCCGCAGATAAAGATTATTTCTGTCATGAGCTCTCCTATGTCTCCTACCTTTTTTTGGTGTGGTGCCTGGGACAGACTCAGCCTGAGGCTTGAGCCTCTAATAAAGGGCCAAAAAATTGTTGTGACAGTGACTTCCAGTGAATTACTAAAGCCTTTCTTTCCTGTCAGTTTCTGTTGTGTAAAATATGACTAAAAGTAACAAACAATTGCAAATGGAAAGTATTATTAGGCCTAGGTGGATTCTGAACTAGGATTTATTGTGTACCTTGTTGGAGTAACTATTGGACAATGCACTCTCCTCACTCCAGCTCCATTCCCCTGCAACTGCTGTATGAACTGTGTAGTAAGGTAGATTTTCATTTTGTCAAAAGTACTCTGCTGTGTGCAAATTGTTCTCCTTTCCTGAAACTTTTTCCTGACTTCTTGGACAGGTAAATTGTTTCTCCCAACAGAATCAGCAGTTTTTGTGGTGGTTTTTCCAACTCTTTATAACGGAAGAAAAAGAAATTTAATTTCAAATGCCATCTTCTGTTGTAAATGATTAAATGCATGTGCATGAAGGAGGTGGAGAAAAATTCAGTGATTTGTACCAAAGTGTTCTGGTAAAACAAGAAACTCATCTTGAAGGAAATTTTGTTTCTTTTCACAAACTGATACCACATGGAATTAGCCCTTCTAGGGTTTCATCACCATAAAATGCTGAGACTTACACTGTGGCCATTAGCTGAAAAGAAGGTTTTACTGTCAACAAGTGCATGATCCTGCTTATGTGATGATCTGAAACAGAGGGAGATTACAGCTACTTTGGTAGCACCACATCATCAGGTTGTGGGATGTGCATGACTCAGTCCAGGACATTAAAAGTCATCATGAGGGCTATGACACCACTATGTTTAACTGGGGAATGCTTTGTATGAACTTTGCCTTGGTACTAGCAGGACTGGAAAACTAAACTCCCCTGTTCCTCGGAGGAAATGGAAAGTTTGTACTGGTAAGAACTTTAGCAGCTGTCCTGCTTGCTGAGTAGCATGAAGGTAGGTAGCCACGTCAGGCACAATTACTGCTTCTTTTGTAACAACCCCCTTTTTTAACAGACAACCAGTGAAGTGAATTATCAGCCTGCTAAGCCAGATGTAACACGCTCAGACCTAGGCAATACTTTGCTTTCTGGGTCCCCTTCATCTCTGTTGCACCAGAGAACTGCTGGAGAAGTTTGCAGCAGTCCATGCCAGTGTGCTGGTCACCTCTCTGTAGGGAGAGGCTGGGGAAGGAGACTGCAGGAACATGTGGGGGAAACACTCTTCTCTTGGGCATACAAATGTGAAGGGTGAGAGGGGAGTTGAAGATATTGGAAGCACTTTTTTGTAATTTCCCTTCACTCGCCTCTTCTCACTCTGAAGCACCTTTCCCTCCAGGTAAGCTGCCCTCCCTGCTGATCAAAAAATAAAGCCCAGTGGTCAGGATGGGTGTCCTTTTTGTCAGTTTTGAAGCAGTTGTCATCTTTCCCCTTTCTGAGGGTAATGCAGGCTGTAAGAGTGAAATTTCAAACGTTACGGTGCTGTAGCTGCTCTGTATGTGTAGAGAAATTGGAGGCTTAAGAGTGAGAATGACTGAGTGGAAGACCCTTGTATAAAAATGACAGATGCCCTGGTTTAAAAGCTGACAATTTGCCTATGCAGTGAAATGGTTCTGTCAAGGCATCAGGAAATTTGGGGACTTGGGCGTAGAGAAGGAAGCATTTGAAAACACAGTCTGGCTTGAGCTTCTGAAGTAGCCTCCGAGCTCCAGAACTGATGTTTTGTAATTTTGCCTTATCATCTGCTTGGGTTTATCATGGTGGTAATAGGGATAATGACAGAGAGTCAGTCATTTCCACTTAGATGCCAGTTTTTAAGTAATAATAAGCTCACAGCGGGTTCGATTTGGTCTGTGCTGAGAGTACCTGGGGTTATTTTCCCTTTACTTTCTCATGGTAAATTATCTCAGCCCACCAGGGCCAAGCTGATTTTCTAGCTGTAAAAACAGAGAAGATGAACATGCAGCACTGCACAGCGCTGTTCACTTAGCTGATTCCTCCTTTGTTGTTTTCTTTATGTTATTTAGGAAGAGAAAATTCTCTGAGCCACCCATTAGGGTTCGAATCCAGGTCATAAAAAATAGTGTAAACTAATAGTGGACTGTCTCCCCTAGCCCTCTCACCCCATGCATCTCTCCTCTGTGTTGCAATCCCTAATGGGAACATTTAAAACCAGTGCTTATGATAATGCCCTTGTTCCCATGGACACCACAGCGCTGCAGAACCAAGATTAATGGAGGACCACTGAGACTGGTCCTAAAAGATTGTCCCTCTTGTGTATTATGGTTTGTCATGCTGCATCCATTAGCAGAGAAGCGGAGGGTCCTCATCGTGTTGGTATCACTGGGACCAAATCGAGCTACTGCAAGATGGCATTTCCATAGCACATCAACAGATCATTTCACCACTGCTTAAGGCATCGTAAATTGGACTTATAGCTCAGCTGCTGGCATAAATAAGTCCCTTTGATAGTTAGTGGAAGACGTTATGACACTCCAGGGTACAGGAGGGGACATTGGCACTGTCATTTTTTTTCTCCAGCCCTGGCACCCTGGTGCCTCTGATCTTTCTGAAGATTCAGGGCACGCGCTCTTCATTACGGTTTGGGCACCAGGGACTTGTTTTTTTTGCAAGATTAATGAGCGCCACGGAAATTCTCCAGCGCATCTCGATAATTAAGTCTTTGTTTATCAAAAAACAAGTTATATTAGGAGCAGAAAATTCGCAGTAATTATTCATAATTCTAACAATTCAAGTATAGCTACCTCATTTGCCTGGGTAATTCTGCTTTTTAATTTCTTGCATACATTTGCATATTAATTTTGCCCGTCGGCTGCAGCAGGCTTTGACAGTTTGTTACTATGTGATGGTTTTCACAGGGGTGCGACTCAGTTGGGTGGCATTTCGACTGGGTGCAATGATAAATTATGAATTTTCTAATTTGCTGCATAATGAAGTAACCCCTTCCAACCCAATTAAAAAAAAAAAAAAAGCAGAGATGGTGTCTTTTAAATAATATTTCCCAGGTATTTCATCTCCGATTTTGTTGTTGTTTTTGTTTTGCAAGCATTTTTTTTCACTTAAAAAGCAGATGACTGCATTTGCAGCCTTTCAGAATGACTATGCCTTTCCGTACATCAAACATGATTCATGATTCATGTATCCCCTGACTATATTCATGCTGTAAATTGGCCACTCCTCAACCCTCAGGGCAACCACAGATGATAGCAAAGAAGTCCTAGTTTCTTCTCTGATGTCCAATTTGGGCTGTAGTGATCTGTGTGTATGAGTCTGTCTGTCTGTGTGTCAGGGAGCAGGGATTTCAAATGAGGGAAATAAATGATGTGTGTTTGTTTTACATACTTCCTCGAGAGGCTGTATTGTTGTAAATTAACCGCTAAACTACTGTGTGGGTTTCCTTCTAATTTCTTAAAGTGGTTGTAGATATAAATATATATGTATTTATCACTTCAGCATTGTAAAAAAGTATCTGCGGGGACTTAATTTGCGGGTGAGAGAGAAGGGATTTTAGTTCAGTGTTGGTAAGCGTGTTCAGTACATTTGGTAATTTTATGCTCATAATGCAGCACTTAGAAAGCACAAGTATTGCTGGATAAAATTTGTGGTGTTTCATTACACAACTGCAGACGGGCAAAACAGTTTAGAAATACTGTAGGCCTGATGCCATCCTGACTTTAAAGAATCTGAAACAACCCAGCCAATCTGTTTAGCATGATGCAAATATTGTAATTATACAATTATACTGCATTTTTAATATAGAACAATTCCTATACATTTTGTTGTCTCTTAAAATTCTGTGTCATTAAGGAAAGCCATGATTTTATCGGAGGCTACACCACAACCGCATGGCAGTAGATCATGGAAGATTTTGACATTAATACCCCACAACCAAGCAGCAGAGAGCACACAGCATTAATGCAAAAAACCCACAAAGTGCAGATTACATAATATTAATTCTGCATGTCCCCATAAGATGGGTGAGGAGCCCCCCACGCTACCCTTGGCCAGCCTGGCAATGCACCACACAAAGCCCCAGCACCACCTTACATGAACACAGCAGAGCTGCAAAGTGCCGAGCGCTGCCATTCAGTGCTGTCAACATTGTTATAATACACAGCACACAATGTAAGCCTGGCACAACTGGGCAATGCAGAGCACAGTGATATTATAGCATAATCACACAGCTAAATTCATGCCTACAGTATGGAGTGAGCAGCAATAATACTGAGCACAATGCAAGCACTGTCATAACATATATTAAAGCTGTTCAGCACAGCCACAAAGTGTGGTGGCATGTTGCATGTTTATACATAAAAGCAGAAGCAGGCTGTACTCAGCCTCACAGATGATGTGGTGTTAGTGCTGCTCACCACAGCTGGGTGCCCACCCTGGACCAGATAGGAGCACCTACAGCCAAACAATCACACTGAAACACACGCAGCAGTGCCGAAACACAGCCTGCACTCCTCCGGTATGAAACACAGACCCATAAGCACAAGTCCATAACAAAGCACAAGTAAACACCTGAGATATGCACTCATTAGTGCACTATTTAATTGTACTGAGTGATACTACAACAGTCGCAGAACACTTTGCCTGGAAGAAATAAAACTTTTTTCAAATGTAGCACAGTAACCTGAGAGAGAACACCTTGTTACTGATTTGTATTAATCATGAGCAAGATTCTCTACATGATCTTTCACCAGTGGAAAGTAGTTTTGCCAAAATCAGGCTTTTCCATAGGAATGTCTTGGTTTAAGGACATTTTTAGAGAAGAGGAGCAGAAGTTCCTTGTGGTTCTTTCAAAGCTATTTAACCCATCTAGACTTTTTTCATTTTTTCATATGTTCGTTTCTTTGAATTTCTCTATGAATAAGAAGATTCTTTAGCACATCAAAATTGTTTAGGTCAATAGTATTGTAACATTGATGGTTAACCTCAAATCACCCTCCTAATTTAACTTGTGGGTGAATGCAGTTGTTTGTTTTGTTCTGAATAGAAGCAGTATGTTTATTAATACTTTTTTAATATGTGAGAGAGGAAGTCTTGTCTCTCTCTATTTATGAAGGTGAGTGCAAACCCCAGTAAGTGCCTAGGTGAAACTACCAGTGAATCAACAAAATCATAAAGTTCCTCAACACCACAGTTAGTGCAGCAAGAATAAGATGTCTAATGTTTAGCTGCTGTGATACTACTGAAACGATGTGGTACCCCCCCACAAAAACAAGTCCTGCCACCACAGTCTTTGATTGAGAAGTGTCAGTCTGGAGGGTGTTTGTAGTGTGGGCTGCTCCATGGAAAAGCACAGTGGGTCCCACAGTGTGAAGTTAATGTGGTGCAGCACTGGGGAGAGCCAGAGTGACCCCATATGCTGCTGTAAGGCAGTGTCACAGTCCACTGTCACAGTCTTGTTTTCTGGTGTCTGCTTGACAAAACATTAAAACTGTGTAAAGGGAAGTGACTGATCATTAAATGTATGCTAATATCATGAGCCTTTGACTGAAAACATCAATATACTCCAGTAAAGTGCACAGTTAGTACATGGCAATTAATATTTATCTAATCTGATTTATATTAGGGCTTTCTATAATGCTCACTGCTGTATCATCTATGCTGTGATCAAATGCAGCAGACACACATAGTGAAGCATCTTCCCAGACTTCAGTCTCCTCCTTTCCCTCATTCTCTTTCACTTTGTTATTTATTATTATTCAAATTTATACATCACTAAACAAAAGAGCACTCATCCCAAGCCACTGATAAACTCTTAAAAATACATCTCATAAAATGAGCAGACTCCATAATTATCCAGGGATAAAAATGCAACAGCAACCATGTGACTATACTAAATTTAATCAAAATTACTAGCAAATCACCACCAGAGTTCCTTCCAACCATTTCTTCGCTTATCTTTTTCTTATATAGAAAAGACTGGTTTTGCACTGACACCTGAAGGTTGTTTTGAATCAAAAATCAGGAGTATTTGAATGGGTTGATCCTATCTGGGAAATACCCTTTCCCTTTTAGTGCCTGTACTGATTTCTTAGGGAAACAGTAGTGATACCACCGGTGTACTGAATTAGTGCATGTATCAGTTTGGGTGTAATGTATGGCAAGGCTACTGTGTGAGTGTGGGTGGCTCTAGGAAAATAAATAAAATTTAAAAAGTTTTAATTCTTGAGTGAAGACATAGCCTTACAAGCAATGGTCATTTAAGATAAGAGAGCGCTTTAAAGGCAGACTCATTGACCTTCTTCAGCTGAACAATAGAAACTTTCTGACAAAAACTGTGTGTCTGCCCTGTTTCAGTGCTTGGTTTTTTTAACAGCAGCAGTTGAGGGATTTCTGTTGGGGGAGACTTGGAAAGGCCTGAGACTTTCTGCTCTGGAGAGCGGGCACTTGCACATGTGGACCGATTTGCAGCCCATGTGACACAGGTTATGAATTATTTTCTATTGATTGTCTTCAGCAGAGAGTGGTGGACCATTGTCTCTATGTGCTTGTGGAGGAGAAGGAATGGTACAACTAAACTACATAAAGAGGCTTTTGAGGCCTAAACATTCCTGGACTTTGTAGGGTAGGGAATGCTGAACTTGGGATGATCTTTGGGATCATCATACCGCTCTTTGGGAGTGGTCCATGTAGGGGATTATCCTTAGACATGGTTGCTTCCTGAAAAGCGAGTGGAGGGTCTCAAACAAAACCCAAAGGTAATTATCAATGAGTGTGGACTACCAGGGTTCCAGTGCCCAAGGGCACATTCTGAACTGCTTTTCTTTAGCTGTGTAGAGGTACCCAAATTGCCTTAATCCTTTGCTGATTTCATGAATTACTTTTTCTCCTCTTGTGAGGAAGGGTTAGTGGGTTTGACATTCACTTAAACTCATTGCCTACTATTTCCTGACCTGAAATCTGTTTTCAAAATTGGCTGCAAGGTGAGCCTAGTTTAGGGATTTAACTCTGTAGACCACTCTTTCATGGACCATTTCCTTTCCCTCCACCTTCAGCCTCTGTGTTTGACTATTACAAATGCTTCACTGTGTTGCTCACTGTAGGTGTTCCAAATAAGCCAGCCTTTCGGTAGGAAGTTAAATACATTATATTCCCTTTATATATTCCCGTTATATGAGAGGTGACAGAGATTATTCTGCTAGTGTTTCTTTCTTCAAGATTCTGTGTTGCACTTCAGAAAGGCACTACTTTTTGAGGGGTTGAGGACAAACACTGGGGCAACCAGGGCGGCTGGTTTGCAGGCAGTGAGAAAGGGCCTCTCTGTATCCTTTCATGGAACTCATCGATTACTCATCTGCTAGGTTTTCTTAGAAGTGGGGAATATTTTGACTGGGAAAAAAAAATACATCTGTACACCATTTATGTTGAAAAGATTTAGAATGATTGACCACTGAAAACTGACTCCGGAATTGTTAATAATAATGATAATAAAGAAGGTCAGCAGGATGTGTAACCCGTCCACTTATCTTTGTTATGTTGCTCCTGTATTCATGTGCAGAGGTAGACATAAAAAAATTGTTCCTCCACTAAAGCCAGCTAGTCTCTTGTCTCTACAATATTACAAGCAGAATATAATGTATTTAGTACTGCAAGATATAGAAATAAATTACTGGAAATTTGACACATAAATGTACTTCTATAACAATATTACTTCTTTAGTATAATTTTAAAACTATTTTGCAATTACTAATTATTTAATTTAGATTTTAAAACCTCTGTCTTAAATGTAAATGTGGATAGGGGGAAAAAACAAGATTTTTGTTGATGTAGGAAAACTCTAACATTTATTATATCCTTCCTAAAGTCAAAACACCCACAAGCCAGTGGCATTTCAGACAGTCTTTGCCCAAAGAAATAAAACTTTGTACATTATTCCCCAGGTATTACTAAATCTATGACATTTCAGCCAGGAGGAACTGTTTGTTACTTTCTCTTGTGTGAGCAACTATTGCTTACTGGTTTTATTTGCTCTTCTTCTATCCATAGTAGGCAGGGTGAGTACACGAATGATAGAATGGCCTGGGTTGGATGGGACCTTAAGGACCATCTAATACCAACCCGTCTGCTCTGGGCAGGAACACCTTTCATTAGAGCAGGTTGCTCAGAACTCCATCTAAACTGGCCTTGAACACTTTCAGGGATGAGGCATCTACAGCTTCTCTGGAAAACATGTGCCTCACTGCCCTCAGTACAAATAATTTCCTCCTAATTCTAACTTGCCCTCTTTCATTTTGAAAACATTCTTCTAAGCTCTCTTCAGGTACTGCAAGGCTGCAATTAGGTCACCCTGAAGCCTTCTCTTTTCCCTGTCAAATGATCCCAATTCCCTCAGCTTTTCCTACAGGAGAGGTGTTCCATCCCTCTAATCAACTTGGTGGCCCTCCTCCAGACTTGCTCCAAGAGGTCCGTATCCTTCCTGTGCTTGAGATCCCAAAAGAGGAAGCAGTTTTCCTTCTGTATCAGTAGATAAACTTGGGTAAAGGCCACTGAAATTTTGTATCCAATTACACATGGTGGACTGTGAAGGCACTTCAAGTTGATCCTGCATCTCCTTATTCACTCTTCAGCAGTGACCATGAGATACTGCATGCCAGCAACGGACATGACTCCCTGACAGGAGGTGATTCTTTAGGCCTTCAGTCGTCAGATCAATCAGCTTGCTTGACACACAGAAATAGCTTTAACTGTGAGCTGGAGACAAATGCTGAGTCAGGCCAGGCAAGGCTTGGACACAAAAGCCCGCAATGGGGTTCTCCTCTGACATCCTCTGCTGCCTACAGCAGTGCTGGCCAGCTGTTGGGTCTGGAGCTGGATCCACCTTGCCAGCAACAATAGCTATTCTTTTTTCTGTGGACTTGAATCAATTTCCAAGGCTTAACTTTGGAAATGTTGCCTGCTCCTTTATGCTGCTGCATGTTTGTGTTGCTAGGTGTACCATTCATCTCCATGAAATATTTGCATTCCCTAAAAAATTTGTTTCAGAATTGTTAAAGTAAAAAGGATAGCAACTACTGACAAATGTGTGGTAAAATGTAATTGGCAAAGCTGACTGGAATATTGACTTTCTTCATTTTGATGCAGATAGTTTTAATTTAGCTTCCTGCTTTCTAAATTAAGCCTGTGTATTTAGAAAAAAAAAACCTAAAAAAGGAAAAAAATGGATTTGGATTGCCAAAAGAAACCATTTAGTTGAAAAAATATTTGCCATATGTGTCTTAGAAGAATAATCCCTTCCATCACATTTATTAACAAAACAGTATTTGTACATCATCTTCACTGTGACAATAACTATATGTTAATTATTGTTAATAATACAGTATCAGTGAAGGGACTAAAAACTTTTTAAAATGACTGTGTGAAAAATATGCAAGACTGCGAGTTCAGAACCTAAAGCTATAAATACACAAGGGATTAGATATTTAACACGTGCTGTAATTTGCACTATTTAAATCTAATATTAGAGTTGCGGCTTTTTTATGTCAAATCTGGAATGCTTCAGCAATGTTAGATAAAAATCGTCATTTCTGCATTTGCTGAAATAGACTGTGCTGTATTTTATAAGAATGCCATATGGATTTAATCCGTGTTAACTGATGTCTTTCTTATTATATGAATAGGACATAGAAAAAATGTTTTCATTTTCTTATGTTCAGGAAAGACAAACTATGTTTAAATTTTTGTAATGATCTGAAAAGACTGGCAACATGCAGTAAAGTTTGTCAAAAAGGATGACACGCATTGACTCTCCTGATTAATGGGTTCAGTCCAGTCTATTTTTTTGTAACATGGGAGGAAAAATTCAATATATAATTTTGTGTTATTTAGGGGAATCATGAATGTAGAATCAAGGGAGGGAAAGGGGAAGAAATAATAACTGTTCAAATAATTTTAGCCTGAGAAGCAAATAGATTTGACTGCAGTGCCCAACCCCCCATAACTGTATTTGTGTACACTGGTTCAGAGTTTAAGATTCAGATAACACTCAGTATTCAAATTTGTCGTAAGCCATATGTGCAGGTGAGAAATTGCAACGTTTTGAACTGTTTAAAATTCATTTTATTTGAAACTGTTCTTCAAAACCAGAACAGTTCTGCTAACATTCTGAACGTCTCTTGACTGTTTAATAAAATTGCTCAAGATATTTTGAGCAGAGCTAATTTTAAAGTACAGGTAGTTAGCCAGAGTTTAGACTCCTTACCAACCAAACAAGTTGTGTTGGATTTACATCTAACTTGATTATGCTATTTGCTTTTAGTAGGAGATCATGTGCACATCATTGCTTGATTTTATTTTGCTTATAATTAGGATGGTGTGTACAGCTCTCAAAAAGAGAAAAAAAGCTGCATTTTAAATGTGTGCTCCTGTAACAGTGCTTTGTATTGATGTATTAGTGTATAAAAGTAATTGAGTACAGCATAGGAACCGGACAGTACTATTCTGTTGTTTTTATATAAGATATAAACCTAAGCCTATATTTCAGCACCCTGGGGCTTGCTTATTTCACTGTCTCATATTCTTGATGGCCAATTCTGAAGGTAGTTGTGAGCCAAGAAACATTCGTGCTGAGGTTAGGTCTCAATGGGAAGCAGGGCTCTTGGGGTCTAGACAATCCTTATCCTGTCTAACTTCAGTGTATTATCTTCTTTTCCCACCCAGCTTGCTAAAAGTTTTACAACCCTATTGTTTCCTAGCCTCCAATGATATATTTTGGAATAACCTTTAATTTAGCAGCCTGTCTTTATCAGCCCACAGTGCTTTTTGTTCTCCACGAAAGCAAACTAATGTTACTTGTTCACTAACCCAAAAGCAGTGGCAATACTGAGGAGAGAAACCAAGAAAAACAAAACTGATTAGGGCAAGATTTGCTTTCAGAGAACCTATTTCTGTCACAGGGGGATGTATAAATAAAATAATGTTTCAATAATTTATGCAGTGCACACAGGAAAAACACTGGAAATGTGAAACAAAAATGACATATAAAGAACAACTGAAGTTGATAACTGCTTTAATCAGCTCAGGTGATAATTCTGAAATACATGAAAATATTGCTCCTGTTTTCAGCTCATGAATGGCAAAAAACTTTTGGATATGTGTCCCCCTCCCAGAAGTTCGCTGCAATGTTTTTCTCACTGCAATGTGGGAGCAGATGAGATGTGGCCATGATATGAATGTGAACTCTCTCCTTATCACCAAGAGGCAGCATGGGCTAGTGGCCAGCATGGAGGCAACAGCAGTCCACTACTCAGTCCTCAGCTCAAAGCTTGTTTTGGGAAGACAGTTAAGCCTGAGCCTTATTTTAACTTTGTCTCCCTTTACCTGCCTGTAAGAGAAGGGATTTATCTGTTTTCTTGGGAATCGTGAAGTATAAAGAATACAGCAAATATGCTTGGGGAACTTTTAAACCATTTAACTCCCTAATGACTGATAAGCATCTCTGTCTTCTTTTCTCTCCTCAAGACTCTGAACATGCCCTTGGCCACAGCGTTTGTCCTCAGATTCTTGTGTCAGCTCATTACAAAAAGACAAGTTGCTATGGCATCAACTTGGGGCTCACAGAGAAGGCAGAGAGGAGCAAGCAGGGCTGCCTGGGGCCTGGGAAATGGTGGGGCCGAGGTGGAAAGGTGACTAGGAGAGCTCAGGGGTGACACTGGGGGCTCTCACACCTGCAGTGGTGCAGCCGCTCTGTGCAGGGGTCAGGATCTGACAGTCCCTCAATATTAGTCCCTGTTGGACTCTTGCAGGATTTATGTGGAGACATGCTATTGTTGTGCAGAAATTCTTTGTGCTGGCTGTTCGCTTTTCTTGGCCTGCTGGAGGAAGGGGCAGATCATTCATGTCACAATCCTGACGCAGCATGGGGGTGGGCAGTGATGGTGGCAGCCGTGGGAGATGGGGGCCCCACAGTGGCTCAGAAAGGTTTGGGTCCCAAATAGCTGGGACTGGGAAGTTGCTGGCATGTCACTGGGTGAGACTGCTGAAGAAGTTGAAACCTTTNGTGTGTGTGTGTGTGTGTGTACAAGCTATATAAATGCATGTATATATTCTGCACATATATCGATGCACTATCCTCCTATCTATATTTTGTGTACGTATCACTCAAATTTACCCATTTGCAATGCAATGGATGACAATGGAGTTTGCTCTAATCCCTAAAAAGCAATCAAAGAATTGGAACAGGGTTAAAGCCTGCTGATAGTGCACTGCGATTAATAGGACATTATTAAATAACCCCCCTCCTTCAGCTCCTCTTCCCTCCACCCCCCTTCCCCACTATCTTGCTAGATGAAAAGAGACCTGGGAGACAAAATAAATAAATAAATGAGGTTACATTTACATTATAAAGAATAGGGAAGAAAACAATAGGGAATCCTCCTCACTGAAAAGCATACCATTTCCAAAGGGACAGAGTCCTTAAAGTATGAGGGGGCGAAGGGGAGTTCCTGCTCTCAAATATCATTAGAATGTTTTTTATCTTTTGGCAGTTTCATATTGTGAATAATATGGACATTTATAACTCAGTCAAACTGCTTCTTTCAAGAGTACAGTTCCTTAAGATCAAGGAATCTATCAGCTTACATAGCTCCCTTAGCTATCTTATCTAAGTGCCTCACAAACAGGAATGTATTTATCCATACAATCCCTGGGCAGAAGGAAAATGTTCTTGTCTCCATTTTATAGATCGAGAATGACAAAGAGATTCAGGGCCTCGAAACAGCTGTTGTTTTTGGAGGGTCTGGCTTGAGGTACCCAGGACTTTCTACCTTTCCTCCTCTATAGGAGCTGTCCTCTGTTCTCCTGCCCAGATGCTAGAGACCTTACCTGTAATGCTGAATTAAATGAATGGTTTCTGCAAACTACACTGAAGAAATGCCAGGTTTGACATTTCTGAGTCAATGGCCATTTTCAGAATAACTGATTTCCTCAAGGTAATGCGGAGAGCAGGTGGCTATCCTGGGAACAGAACCTGGCCTTTGCCAATCACGGAATGATGTTTCCTAAGACTGTAGAGAGTATATGCTGGTAAGGGAGGGAATATGTTCTTGGAATATTGAATCAACAGGATGGGCTTTTTGATATATGCTCAAAATGCACAAATGATCATCTAATTGCTTTATCCATAACAAGTCTGTTGTGGGAAGTGGAAAGATCTCATGTTTTTTCATTGTGCAAGGGATGTGTGTACACCTTCCATGAAGACAAGTTGCACAATGACAATAGAAGAACAAGGTGATTACAAGTGCTCTTAGGGTTAATATTTTTGGGGAGTGGGACAATGGCATAACTGGTAAGAAAGTATATCTTTAGTGGGGATTTGTAGTGTTGAAGTGACTGGTAAAACAAACAGCATTCCAGGATGCTCTGCTGGTGACGTCAGACTCAAAGCTCTGGGAAAAAGATAAACCAAACCTGGAAGCATGCTTAAGCCATATGTGCTATGAAATAAACCTTTGATTGAATTCTCACAAGATTCAGTGTGTTGTGTGCAATATCCATTTGTCTTAATTGGCAAGTTGAGTTATCTGACATTCTTAAATACATTTGCAATTTTAATTATATTTGGATTCTAAAGAAACTCTCCCTGAAATATTTGATCACCATTAAAAAAAAAATTGGTTTCTTTAAGCAATCATCAGTTTCTCTAATTTTTGGTGGAACCCCAGAACAGGCAAGATTTCTGAAGTCAGTGTCCGCACACACTTTTTCTGCTGTGAAATAAGAAACATAAAGCCTGTGCTTTTAAAATTAGCTTTGGTATAAACTGTGGCCTTCTGATAAATACTGTTATGGGAAAAATCACAAATTTCCTGTAATCTGTGTATCTGTTATTAGGGATTTTAATGGCAAAATATAGACACTCGTGAAAGTTCTCACTGAAGTGCTTTCTGCTCATTGCATACTCTATTTCTCATCTCGCACATGTAACTGCGATTTTATACTAAAGTCTAGAGATTAGCCTGACCAGAACGAAATTATTGTTCATCTCCCAGATGTATTCAGATAGTGTTTTGATGTTTTATGGTGAACAGTGTTACTAAGAAGGATTTGCATACTCTCTTTGGAGTTGTTCTGGCAGGGTGGTTTTCCAGACTGGAGTCAACACATTGCACACACAACAACTGGGAAAGTGCAGTTATTTCTGTACCTCAGAAGTATCCAGTGACACATCTAAAAACGTGATGATGGTTAAGAACTGGTTCAAAGATGACTAAAACCAAAGAAAGTTTTTCTATATAAAGCTTTGTTTTCATAGTCTCTGTTCTTGAAAAAGTGGGTGTTGGTGATAAAAGTAGTGGGCTAAGCTACTCCTCTCACATACAAGCTTTGTGAGGAGAGAAATCAACAGAGCTGCAGTTGTAAATAAGAGTTTCCTTAATGCAGAGAAAAAGTGTTTTCTAAGCAATGGGAAACAAAATAGCAAGTAACTCCTCCTTGAGGTTCTGTACAACGCTTGACATGATTGGTGATTGTCCCAAGAAACATGTTTGAGAAAGGCTTCCTTTTCCCAAAGGAAAGCTTTGGATCTTGTTTAGTTGTGGGGGACAGGAAGCTCAAAATGACATGTTAGTGCAGCTATTTTAATGTCATTTTCATGAAAATGAAATATGCTATTTCTGCCCAGCAAAAGGATACAGAAAATAAAGATAGATACAGTATGATACTAGGAAGGTAGGAAGTGCTTATTTTCTGCATTCCTTAGCCTGGCTCTGTGTGTACTATGTGACGACATAATGTCCATGTGTGCTGAAGTTTTGTTGAGCATGTTCCAGGCAAGAGACAAACTTTATACATTGGCAAACTGGCCGAGACTGTCTTCAAAAAAATCACTTGAGTAACCTGGGAAACTGGAAACACAGTGCTGCTGGTGGCTGTCAGGAGGATGATGGTTCTGATTCTAGCAAAGGTGAGGTGGGTTGCAGATTTGCTGAGGTATTTTTACAAATATTTAGTTAATTGACTCTTGCATTCTGCTATTTAATGATCTAAATAGGATTAAAAACTTTAACTTTCTTTTGTCTTTGCTGTGGTGCAAATCCTTGCAATGATATAAAAATATTAATATCCATTTTGCTGTTTTAGATATGATTTCAATAAGATAACTCCTGCATTTAGCTTTACTGTAAAAATGATTATGTATATAGCATGTCATAACTCCAGATGGTCTTCTGGTTTTGGTCACAGTGATATAGAGGATAGTAACATACACCCTTTGTTAAATAAGAATGAGATGAAAATTTATAGCAGGCTATAAGTACCATAATGAATACAATAAAGTCTGCTTTTAGCTGTTGATTTTTATTATTGCAGGATCACCTGTATCACAGGAGCATTCCTGACATTTGCCAGAGTTAGAAAGATTTATCCTTGGGCTAAAGGGAAATGCCACAGGCAGAAACTGTGATAAATTGTGAGAGTGTTTCAGAGTAGATTATTTAAAATTAATACTTAAAGAAAGGCAACTGAACAGAACCTCTACACCCTCCTCCAAACCAGTTCTGGAATCAAAACATCATGATTAAAACTACCTACTTAACCACTTTTATTTTAGTTTGGAGGAACTGTGAGTGGAAAAGGGGATCTTATTAACAAAATTACAAAAAAAGAAAGCAGAATTGGGATAATTTCACAGGAGATGTGGTAATTTTTGGAGAAAAGGAAGCTTGGGAGTCATCTAAAAAGAAGTAAAAAACACAAAGTAAATGCTGAGGCAAAGATTCTGAGGCATCTGATGGGAAAAAGATATTTTCACAAAAAATATTCTGTGTATGAGCTTAAATTATTTTAATGCCATTCAGCATAGGAAGGTATCTAGAAGTCAAAGCTACTCAAAAATTGAGTTTTGATCTCACAAAAGACATATCAGCAAAAAAAAATCAAAATATAAAAGCTTTGGGAAAATAAAACTTGCAGAGATATTGCCTTTACAACACATAAAGTGTTTGATTATTATATTTTCAATTAGTTCATCATTAAACTGCATCTGCTGTGATTCTTGCTAGAATTCTAGTTTGGATGTGTCATGGCTCAGCTCCATATATTGGGTTCACAGCTGACTTTCATTTTCTGTGATGCAATTGCTTGGGGCTGTGCATACTTGCTGTAGGGTTTTTGTAGAAGGATAAAATAAAGTGGTTCTAATCCTGTTTTAGCTTCTTGCTTAAATCAGAATTGGTGCACGGATTGACTACAAAGGCATGTGGGCAAAGCACCCCAGAAAAACGTAATCAAGGTAGGGAATTGAGTCTTACTTTTTTATTTCTACAATGGAAAAATATCTACCAATTAGTAAAAAAAGCTGTAATAGTTTTCAAAGAATACTTTGGGTATTCAAAAATTGCATATTGCATATGGATGATGTCAGACAACACTAGTTGTAGTCAGAGTTCTGATATTCTTATATTCTGATAGTCAGGTGTAAAGTGCGTGGCTTCTCCATTTTTCTGTTTGATATTGTCCTGGTTGTGTATAGAAGCAGCAAGGACCTTAGGGAGATTGTCCTTTTCATGCAAGTGGAACAGGATTGGGCTGCATTCCTAGGGCAGCTATACTTTTGCAGAGGAGGCAATTTCTTGCTGAGTGGAACCACTCAAATGTTACTTGCTATTGTTCATGAAAAACTTCGGAAAAGCTGTTAAAAGTCTATATGCTTCCTAATTTTTCCCTTTTCTTTCTTTCATTCTTTTTGCACTGAGTCTTTTTAGTACTATGATACATAGTATTCTCTTTGTCTAGGTTTACATAAAATATCATTATTGTATTTTCTTAGTAATTAGACAAACAAAAATTTGAGGAAATATTAGAATAATTTGTAGTTTAAAGTTTGAGGGTTGGAAGTAGTAATGACACTGAGAAGTAACTGAACATCTTTGAAATGGGAAACAGTTTTCTAGGAAATAAGAGAATTGCATCAGAGAAACAGGGCTGTGCCCTAGAAGTTTTTACATAAAAAAGTCTGATTAAACAAGTTCTTGGATTTTGCCTTTCTATTGTCTCTCAAAGCCTTTTATCAAATAGGCACATTTCCTAAATGAAATGGCTTGTCCAGTGCCCAGAGCACCGCAGGCATGTACCCCTGCATCTGAGATCCAAGACGAGTTAATTTCTGGTCCTTATGAGATCTAAAAGCTTGCATTCTTTAGTTGCCTCTGTGCAAATGCTCTGTCATCAAGAAATCAGTGCAGAAGACACTGGATTTTTACCCCTGTGAAGCAGAAAAGATAGTAGCTACAGGTAGTGAGTAGTGTGCACTTACTGACTTTTTTGAGTATAACCACATGTGAAATACTCTAAGAGGCCACAGTTATGTGGAAGGGAAGGACCTCTTTCTCTCCAACTTCCAGTCATGCTTGGGTCTGCATGTCAAGGGTATGATCTATTGCTGCCTTTTATATTTTACTTATTATGTGAAACATTGTCAAAGCAATCTAATATTAAACACAATATATAAAGCCTGGCAGTGCTAGAAAAACATCCCCATGATATTAAAAAAAAAAATAAATCTCGAGGGATGTCAAATTTTAAAGAAGTGGCACTGCTCTGCCTTGTTTGTTACTCAGACAGCACTGTATATTCATGTGTGAGAAGAGGTAGAGAATCTGATTAGAAGGAGGCACTATCAATAACAGTGAGACTGACTCCTCCTTGCTTCAGTCTCTGAGTTATATATGAAAAGTAAATAAAATGTGTACATGGGGGGATGTGACTTTTTTTGTATAATACTATGCTTTTTGAATACAACTTAGTGAGATATTTATTTTTTTAATATAAATGAGATTACTAGTCTTTATTTTGTCATTGCTTTTTGTGCAAATATTTTTCTCTTGCATTTGAAGAGTTCAAAAAAATGCCTTCAGTTCTTTAGGTTATTGATGGCACTATTTGGAAAAGAAAGGAACTGATGAGACCTTTTAACCATGGCTGAACAAGAAGGTTGTTCAGCCTTCAGATTCAGGTTGTTCAGATTCAGGTCTTCCAGATGTTTGCTGTTTAGTCTTCATAGTTGCCGTTCAGTTAATTCTGGAACGCCTTATGAGTCAAAGCAGTAACATTCCATAGATGAAGGCTTTGGAATAGATCTTTGGAATGGATCTTTGGCTAGATCCTGGGGCCAAACTTTATGGATAGACTTGATTAATACCTAGTTAAAATAACAACTCTCTTAAGTATCCCTATTTCAGTCTGGTGAGAACTTCAATGTGATCTAAAAGTGCAGGTGCAGAACTGGAGTTCAGATTTCTCATGGACAGAGTTAATTGTACCCTTGGTTGAAAAAACATAGACTTTTGAGAACCCTTTCCCTTCTCCTATTACTATCTCTTTCATTCCATTCTAGTTTCCCAGTCAGCCATCTTTCTTTCCCTTTAACCAAAGTGGATGGAGAAAGGAACTTTGTGAAATACATTGGTGACTGAATCTACTAGAGGCTCAAATACTTCTAATAATTTTGCCTCTGCAGATACTTGCTGCTTCCACAGAGATGCACAAAGCTAGAAGTGATTTTATGGAATCTCGCATCAGTTATTTTGCTGATATATAGTAAATTTTCTGGATTTTACTGATATACAATAAATTATCTGCATCCACCAAATGTTCGGGGAGTTAAAGACAAGGGGGTTAGTACTTTATGTTCTCCCTGTTCTTGCCTCTATAAACTCTCTCAGTGCTTATCCAGAAAATGGAGACTTCTGTGGACAGTTCTTTGTTTGGAGTTCTAACACTCTCTTAAATAAACTCTTCCTATTAGTAGATCCTAGTGACATCAGACTGCTGTACCATGTTTAATTGAAAGTGGCAAGCAAACACTGTACAACTGCTTCTAAAATGCCTGGGAGCTATTTGAAAGCTTTAGCATGTTAGAGGGGGAAATGGCCTGGTTCTATCTCCCTTTCTTGAGGGAGGGGAGGGGTGTTGAAAGGGAGAGAGAATTAACCTTTTGGTGCTCCAGAACTGCTTTGTGTATGTGTCTCTAGCCTTTGGGATAGTACTAATTTTTAGAGCGATTGAATTTCTGTGGATACCCCTTCTGTGACGTGATTATCAAAGCAACCAATGACTTGCTAATTGACAGCGAGTTTGTTCAGGTCCTGTTTATTTTTAATTGGTTTCAAGAGAGGCTGGTACTGCTAGTGCACTTGTTTGTACTATAAAATAATGTACTATGTGAGAGACCAAGGTAACAGCCTTAGACATTTAAACAAATTTAGGAAAGGGCACTCCTTGTTCTATGTGCTGAGAGCTAAATGGCAGCCTGGTGCCAACAGTACAGAATGACATTTATAGCATCTAACAGTTAGAAAACCTTCAGATAAGCTACCCTTACATTTCCTGGTAGGAGTCCTTCTGCCAAGGAAGATCAACTTTAGTAGGTTAAGAAACTGTTTATTTTTAGTCTTTAATATAAAGTAAGCATGACTTTTGTCACTTTTAAATATTTTTTAAATTATATTTAAGCCTTTTATTTAGAATATAGTTGAAGAATGCATGCAGTAAATCAGTTTGTGGGGATTTTTTTTCCTCCTCTCAGAATAAAAACCCAGTGAATAGAATCATAGCCTACTCAAATTTGTTGATCTCTTTTTACGTCACATCTTCTACTATTTTGAGGGTTTACCCTACAGTCGATTAAATCTATTAGAGAGCTGCTCTTGCTTAGTTGCCTAAGTATTGTGATTTTAGAATTCTGTGATATGTCTGTAATTAATCCTGTGATGCAGTTTTGACAATTTTCCTTACACTCTTCCAAATGGTAAAAGATAGCAAGTTTACTCTATAGGACCATGGCTATTTAAGCACCTTTTAGCATCTTAGTACTGAAGGACTTGTAACATCATTTCATATACAAATGATAGAGCTAAATATTCCTTTAGTCCTGTTGATATCAAAGTAAAGCTTTTTTTTTCCCTTTTTTTTTTTTCTGGGAGATAGTTAGTAGATACCCCTTTGAAGTTCTTATTTGTTCTCTAAGAAAAGGCTGCCATTGTTCTCACCCAATACTGAAGAAATGACCTGTAAAACTGGTTGTTTTTGTTCCAGTAGTGCATGTCTCTTCTCAATGTAAGTTTATTTGTATTGCAGAGCAGCCTTTAATTTCTGTTTAATACGTGGTCTTTTGCAGACTGCATGTACAAAGCACTACTTTACAGTCCAGAGGTGAGACCACGACTACTATACCACAAACCATTCTGGGACTGCAGTGTATCACCTCAGAGGTCAGTACGTGGAGAATGATAGAGGTGGAAGGGGGAAGATAGAGAGAATCACTCATAAAGAAAAAAGATTAAAATAAATATCTAGAAGGATTTGAAGACTGTAGGCAATGAGACGAGGAAAACTGCCTGGCATATTCCAAAGAGCATCTCTTGGGTTTGTTTGGAAAGCTTCAGCTGCTTGGGGGCTATGGAGGTGGCTTCTGCAGGAAGCTGTGAGGTGCCTCCCCCCATCTGATGCAGCCAATGCCAGCTGGACCTGCCAATAACCAGGGTTGAGCCGCATCAGCTGATGTTGGTAGTGCCTCTCAGGCAACATATTTAAGAAGAGGAAGAAGCTGCTGCATAAGTGCAGCTGCAGGTGTAGAGAGGAGTGTGAGAAGAACAGCTCTGTAGGTACCCAGGTCAGTGCAGAAGGAGGGAGAAAACAAGCTCCAGGTGCTGTAGCTGAGATTCCGCTGCAGCCTGTAGTGCAGACTATGGTGAAGCAGCTGTCCCCCTGAATCATGGGAGTGCAGAGATCCACCTGCAACCCATGGAGGACCCCACACTGGGGCAGGTGGATGCCCAAAGGAGGCTGTGGCCCTGTAGGAAGCCTGTGCTGAAATAGGCTCCCTGTCCTTATCTTGACACAGGAAATCTCTGTCCAGCTGAGGAGGGCAGTGAGAAAGCAGCTTTGGTGGGCACCTGGCATCCAGCCAGGCTCAACCCACCACAGAAGCATTATCAGGAATGATTGCAGGTTAGCAAACTTGCATCTATTGAAACACATTCTCTTGTTGAGCTGTATTATGCTTAATGCTATAACTCTACTCATGTGAACCATCTCACTGGCTAAAGGTGGAGAAATTGTTCAAAAACTTTGTTCACAGGAATTTTCAGGCCCCTTACATTGTAAAACACTCTTATGAGAAAAGAAAATGAGGTTCCAGTGGGGAAGACACTTAGAAACAGCCTGGATGAAGCCCTTAGTAACTCTGGAGGCAGAAAACTTTTCAGAGTCTCTTTCTCAAAGAGTAGATCTGAGGTTAGGACTAAATTGAAGGAGCACAAATTGTCCTAACAGTGTAAAATCTCAGCCATGTTCTGAGTCAGTATTATGGCAAGACATAATTGTACTTTCTCACCCCCAGCATTGTAACTTCAATTGTCACTGAAATGTGGACCACAGGCAAAAAGCAGCATGCTGCAGTTGAGGTCTGGATCCAAACACAAAGGGCAGCAGGTCCTTGACATGGGGCACAGTTCACATAGCCCATAATGCTACTGAGAAGGAATGGAAGATTAGAAATGCTTCATTCTCCTTAAATTACCTGTTGTTAGGTATTTTGTTACATATTTGAATGAATAGTTCAGGGACCGTATGGTATTCTGAACTTGTGAAATAAAGACTGACAATACTCAACAAAAAAAATCTTATGAAAGCTTAAAGGCTAAGTTCATTCATGTTAATTTTTTCCTTCCCCCTCCTCCCCGCTCCTTTTCACCCTCGCTCTCTTATCAGACAAGAATCAAAACTTTCACTTTTCCCGTGTTCACTTTGGAATAAATTCTTTAAAAAGGTAAGTTTTTTTTTGAAAAGTAAAGGACGAAGAACACCCAAGTAACTGAGGTTTTTTTTTCTTTTTTCTTTTTTTTTTGTTATGGATCAAATTTGAATTGGACACATGGTGTGTCTCATTCTGATTCTCTCAGTCATTTTGTTCACATCATTAAACTGTCCAAAGATTTGCCATTGCGAAGCTGAAAGCTTGAATATAGTCGCAGTTTTGCTTTGGGACTGGAAAACATTACTAGAGCTACATTCAGAACCTCTCTCTCTTCCTTTAGCCAGTATAATCATTTTCTCAAAGACCTGTGTCTGGGATTAATATTTTATGCATGAAATGTTTTATGTACAGTAGTGACATAATAAGAAGAGGCATTGTATTAGTTTGTGCATGAAGAATTGATTACAGAAACAGGAAGTGTGTAAGGACTTAAGATGCCATTTTTATTAACATCTAAGTTCATAATTTTAAGGCAAGCGTGGTTCATACTTTTTAGTTTTTTATTTTGAATTTACCATGCCCTGTCTAAAGAGGTAGCACCCCATTTATTTGTGTTCTTCATGCATATCTTGCACAGAAAATAGCCCATGTGGAAAGACAGCAAACAGATAGCTGCAGCTGTTGCCACTTATGCTCCACAGCACAATTTTAGAAAATAATGGTTTCTAATCCCAAAAATAATATAGATACAAAATGATGTTACATTCTGAACTGCTAGGCTGAAGTCCCTTGCTCTTATTTCATAAATATGTTTATGAGTCTGGTTTAATCTCTCAACTGCAGGGAAAGCTTTAGAGATCAGTTGTGTTTTAAAGCTAAAGTTATTGACCTTTGGCAACTCATTGGTAGCCAGGGAAATACACTGAGGTATCTCTTTGTTGAAATATTTAAGACAATTGTAAGGCACCAGAGCTATTGTTAGATAAAGCTCCTTCTGGTCTTGCCATCTACTTCACTGACTGAAGATAAATGCAAATGCTTTTGGCACTTTTGGGCTATTGTTGAATTGCAGGAATAAAACATGCTTGTCTGACAATTGCAGGTTATTAAAGACTATTATATTGGTAATCCCTGGCAAATGGAGGTAAATCTCTCTTCAGTAGAGACAAAAGAATAACTTTTGTCTAAGATTTTGATTATGATTATTACTTTATGGTTTAGTAAACAAATCTGCAAATTGTTCCTGACCTCAGATTTTCAAAAATCATGAGTCCAATCCTCTTACTCTCAAGACATGAAGCAAAATATTGTCCTGCCTCATTTCATAGGCTTTATTTTTAAAGCTCTTCTTTCCAATTGGAGAATTTGTGTTTTCTGAAAAAATAATAGAAGAATTATTAGCATGATCTCTACTACAATGAAAGCACTCAACAATATCAATATAATGGTAGAATCATGAGAATTGGATATGTTATTATACAAATTTTTTATATAATAGATTCTGAAACTTATATGAGTAAAGTTATAGACAACAAATGTACAAGTTATGGGAGAAAAAAAGCAATAAATGACCACAACTTTTTTCAGCACTTCTGATCTCCCACACTTCTGATAAAAATGAAGAGTCATTCTGGTGAACTGTGTTTTTGAAAATCATGCTGCTGTTTGTATCTCACCTTATTACCAAAGCTGGGTGACAGTGAAGATGTATTGACAAATAAGATGCCTCCTATTCCATCCTTCTCTTCATGCTACATTAGTTTTAGTCTCCTCAGTAAATGTGTTATTAAAATAAGTGATATCCAAGATGACAGAGAAAGAGTTACTCTAGGGAGCTTTGTGTTGCCGGGGTCGTGCCAGTCCAGTTGTAGTTAGAGTTATAGTCATCTTCCTAGTTTTATCTCACTAGTGTCTTTTTTGTTGTTAGTGGTAACCTTTAAAAGTAAGTATGTTACCTATTCACCTCAGCTGTCTTTTCTCTCTCTTTACAATTGCTGGTCATTGGCAGTATAAGCAGAGTACAGCCCTCGACTCCCCCTACCCACTTAGCTCTTAACAGTACGCAACATCTTTCTCTGTACCATCCTGGGAGCTACAAAGGAGAGAATAAAGACATGAGAAAGCAACCTGGAGCTTGAGACATGGTACTACAGTGATGGGTATTGCCCTGCAGTCACTAAAGCACCCAGGGGTTGTTCATTTAATGTAGGACTTTGAAAAGGCTTGGACTTCTACTGCCTTCTAGTTCTCCTTGAATCATGTGAGGGAGTCACATATGCTATCTACGGAGCAGGCAGTACACAACACATGATGTTCAAACATGTCCCATGTAATCTGGATATAGCAGCATGGAGGGCTGAGTGGAATAATTCAAACTGTCTTGAGGTCTGTCAGTCTGCTCCTGCAATCTCTGATGCATTTCAAAATTGGGTAATGTTTAAAGTCCTTGGATGTTTTTATAGGCACTTTTTTTTTTTCATAAAACACTTTGTGACTGAAAGCAAATTCAAGTGGTATTTGTGAAGGATATAGATGCACTTCCAAGAAAAACTTATGGGCTAAGTGCATTGCAGAGTTTCAAGCATTATGCTAATCCATCAAAACAGATGTGAGACAAACTTTTGAAAATAACCAGATTGATGGGCTACTAATGAAATTCATTATGTAAGCTCTTTAACATACATGTTAACCAGCAACTAGCTCAGATAACAGAAGAAGCAAGGTCAGATTTTGGTTCTGACTTGCTGAGCCAAATAAAGTAAAACCTTAAGAAGACTGGCTGATTTGTCAGGGAAAATATAAGGTTGCATAATTTCAGATTTTTGAGAAGTAAAAATTTAGCAAACATCATAATGACCCTAAGAAAAGATGATAAAAGCAAAATCAGTTGTATCTACAATACAGAACTGAAGGGCAAGAAGGAAAACCAGAAGGCTGGGAAGTATAGGAATGAGATGGGGATTGTGTGAAACAACAGAATCAACAGAAGAATGGAGAACTGAATCATAGAGTACAAAATAAATTAATCCATAACTATGATGAAGTTCCTGGGAAAAAAGTAATAGAATAGCAGTAAATTAAGACCAGATGAGGGGATGTAAAGAACATATGGGTGAGGACATTAAGTTATTCTCAGAACACAGAATTTGCCTCAGAGGAGGGTGGAGAAAACCCCAAATACTAGGTGGAATGCAGGCATGAAATGGTCCCACTGCATTCACTTGACATAGTGACAGAAGGTTTCTACAGATCATCATCTTGTCTCTCACTGCAGCTCTAGTGTTCAGTTCTGGGAGTGACTTGGGAAATCTTTCCTAGTGATGCTCTTGTCAGTGTTGCCTCCTCCTTGCTGAGCTTCTATTTGCCTGGTATGTATTTGTTCATGTTTCAGTGTGATGAAGATGAACCGCATGAAGATGCGACTCGTCAGAGCTAATGCAGGTTCTTAGGAGGCACATCTCAACACATCATCAAACCAAGGCTGAGCACCGATTTCTGCTGTTGTCCTTGGCTTTGCCCACCATGTGTTTTCCAGTTTGGATTGTTTTATGAGCAAGACAGTTGTTTTACAACATAATAACATGGACCTACCTTGACAGGGAGTTGTCAGGTGCTTTTAAATAGTATTAAAACCTCACCTCAAGGAATATTTTAAATCAAATCATATTATAATCAGCATGGATTTTGTGTTTGTGCACTAACTTCATATGCTCTTGCATCAGTTTATCTGAAAATACTTTTCTTAACTCTTGTGTTTCACTATAGAAGTCACTTTATCTGCACAAATTTTTCCTTACCTCACACCTTTCACAGATTTTTGTGACCTGGCAATAGCTTTTGGTAACTCTCTGAATTGTATGTCATGTCATTCTCCCACAGAACAGCCATCAGGGGGAGGGAGAAGGATGTTTTTTGTGATAATTCCAAATTCTTAAACAATCTTAAATCAAGAAGTGACTGTTGTGACAACTTAGCCTAATATCCTGCTGGGCTTATGTAACACTAGTTGCAGAATTTTCTTGGATGACTCCTGAGTTTTTGGGATTTCTTTTCTGAAGCCTTTTAAACTACCAATTTTTTAAAAACCTGGCTACCAAGACATGTTATCAGACCTATATTTTTTAATGTATTTTAAATAAATATTCTTTTAAAAATATTCTCTCTGTTGTCAGGAGGAACTCTCAGGATTTTACCAGAAAAGTGTTTTGTTTCCTTGTGTTTTTTTTTGGTTTTGTGTTTTTTTTTTGATTCCATCTCCAGGCGGTTTTTTTTTGTTTGTTTGTTTGTTTGTATTTTTAAGTAAAGGAAAATATCTAAGTATTCATGGAGAACTGTTTTTATAAAAAGAAAAATAGGCCTGTGGATAATATATGATCAATTACAGTAAGTTCTAGGTATTCTACATGTGGCAATGAGAATTCATCTTCTGCAGAGAAAGAAAGTACAATTAGAGAGGAATTAAACAACATTAATTTATTTTAGAGGTCAGTGCTCTTCATAGTTGTAAAAGACTGCTGTTCTAGCATAAGGTTTTATACTTTCCCCAAGCAGTTAAGAGCCTTTTTCAGATGGACTGAAACTGATTTGAGATGAAAACCATTACTGTATTTGTGAGAATAAATGTTTTAGTGTCTGCAGGAGCTGCTGATATTTCAGTGCAGTGATGAGAAGACAACAGCATCCAAAGTGTTCTCAAGCCTGGACTGGAGCCTACAGATCAATATAAATACAGGTTATGTTTGTAATACAATAGAAAGCAAGGTATTTTTGAAAAAAAAAAAACCCTATGCATGTATTATTTCTTCTGCAAAACCTTTTTGGTAGCAAAGCAATGAATTTTTTATTGAAAGAGGAACCACTGATGCTGATTATGGTTTTGGTTTTGCCTAGATGATGTACTAAATGAGAAATTTGTTCCATGTTTCTGTGAGAGTTTTGCTGAAGTATCTTAATTGTCTTGTGATAAAATCACTATTTTTTGGCAAAGAAGGAAAGAGTGAAGTCTGATATTTTTCTAATTGCTGGAAGAAGTGAGGGAGTATGTGGAACCCCTGGATTGCAGTCCAGGTTTGTTCCCAGTCATCAGAAATACAGAAGGCATTTGTTCTGTTCTTTCAGAGGCAGATATCAATTTATCAATTACAATTTTTAATTTTCCTCTCTTTCATGCTGCGGCTGATGCCTTCAAATAAAAAATGCATCTGCCCCAGACCCATATTCTTCACTTTCTGTAGTGGCATATTATCAGGTTATATAAAAGACATAGTCTCATTGAATTATAGCTGCCAAATATGGAACTCCAGTCCTATTGTTATCTTCCCTGTTGTCCTACCAGATATATTAAAGCATATGTAGAGTCTTAAACCCAGTGGGATTTTTAATTTCTCTACAAGAGTCTTTTAATATCCAGAACTTTATATTCTAAGTGTGATGCTAAATAATAGCATAAAGAATTTAAGCAGGGAAACCTACACCCTACACTCAACTAAATTGGAAGGGGACATGACACATGAAAGAAGAAGTCCTTGAAGTATAACACTGACTTCCCTATACTTGATCTGACAGAATCTGAATCTGTTGATCTAAAACTCACCCTTTTCCATACTGTGGAGGATGACAGATGTTCAGAGGGACCTAACATGATTAGTGTTTTTGCTCTGGGAGACAGAGATGTTATGATTTACTTATATTGTTGATTCAGATTGTTTTTTCAGAAGTCTGTAGCAAATGCTGCAGTTGCTTTTCTGAACTAATGCCTGAATTCTATGTGCTTTCCACCCCCACTCCATTCCCCTCTCCCCAGTAGCAGTGGTTTATTTTGGCTGAGTCTGAAGGATTTCACACCTCAGCTCCAAGACTATGCCTCCATATCGTATTGCTACCATTGGGATTGCTTTTTTCACTGTCATTCATCTGTACTTCAGACAGTCATCGACGACAGGCCTTGTACTTAAAAAAGCTCTGACTTCTTGTTATTTTCTATAATGATGCACAAGGCAGAGAACTTTATGGGGGCAGTAGAAATATAAATATCTTACCAATACAGGGCAGTTAGGTCTTTTGGTTCCATAGTAATTGTCTGAGGAGCAACTTGAATTTCAAGTAGGTTTTGTATTTCATTGTGAATATTTCACATACTTCTAAGAGACAGCCAGAACCCATAAAGGTCATGTACTATTGCTGATTCTGTGTCATTTGTCACAAAACAGCCAGCTGCTAAGATCCCCCTATGACCAACATTACCTGGCAGCTCAGATAGTTTTGGGAGGGCCATGTAAGAAGCAAAGGAGGATCAAGACAGAGATGACACTGATGCTGGCGGAGTGTCAAAAGGCCTGTTCACAGACATCGCCGTTGTCTCTCCTCCACAGCACCAGTCCACAGATCATATAAAGTTAACCATTGCATGATAGGAAAACTCTTGTGCCATGAACCTGCAGCCTGAATACCCTCACTCCATCAATTCCAAATGTCTGTTAACCTTAACTCTCTACTTTTCTTTGTCTTCTGTGCAAACTTAATTTTTATCTCTGTTGGAGCACTTTGAAGTCCGAGGAGTAGAAAGAAAAAATCATCGTTACCCTCAACATCTTACAGACAAATAAAAACACTCCAAAAATGATGGCAAAATAAAAATAAACTGAAACAAGTCCAAAAAACTCTGCTTAAGGTAGAACAGTGGAATATACTGCCAAAAATGCTCTTGACACACTGTGATTCCTGTATATATTACAATAAGAGGATGCTCTTTACCTTGGAGGCAACATAAATTCAGTGTGTTAATACACAGGCTGCCAAGGCTAACGCTGCTTTTATTTAAATATTGTCCTAAGCACAACATACAGCCACAGCACGTTAACGGCATGTAAATCATTGGAGTGCTATAGCTGCCTCAACCCATTTCTTACATTTCTTTTCTAACATTGTCTAAGTTTTGTTTCATTTCTCCCCTTCTCTTGAATAAATGCTGTTTTCAGTGCACAGCTCCAAGCTACCTCTTTATTGCCAGTTCCAGACCTCTGGTACCTGGAGTTAATCACCCTTCAGCTACACATTGTTAACTGTGGTGTGCCTGCTACCTATAAAGAAGGAAAAGGCTTCTTTTTATACTAGAAAATGAGATATATTCTACTGAATTGCTGGGGTGGGGGGGAGCCATTGTTGAAAGAAGGGGACTACAGCTATTTTTATTAGTATTATAAAGAAATCTGCACTCCATTGAGAGCGCATGCTGCAATGTGAGGGAATGTAACATTTCCTGTGCTATCAAGACATTATTTGCAGCTTGTCTAATAAACTCAATTTCATTTTTATCTATACTTTGTATGTAGATAAAGAAACAAATAAAGGAATAAAAATAGGAGATTTCTGTAGCAACGTTTTTTGGAAAGGGGAAAAATGATATAGCAGTCTCGACCACAGATATCTTGGTCACATTGTCAGGATGGGCAGTTCATTCTGTCATTCATTGCCCATGGCGCTGAATTGGGACACAAGCTGTTGATATGACACTAAACAGAGAATTACATTTTTCTACACTGTATGGAAAACATAGATGTATTCTTGTTTTCTGTGCCTCTGAACAGGAGAACAATGCTGATAGGAGCCCACTACTTTAAATCATTGTTGCTTTTCACAGCATTGACAATAGAAGGCTGTTGTGAACTGGCAAAAAAAAAAAAAACAACAAAAAAATCCCACTGGAAATAACAGGAAACCATTTGGCATGCAGTGAACAGAAGCAGGTAGCTTTTTTTTTTTTTCCCCCAAATGGTTGAATTTTTAAGCAGCTATCAGGTTTGTTTTGGGGCTTGGACTTTTTACAGGGTGTCCTATTCTTTTTCCCCCAGTCTGATATCAGTTCCTTGGAACCCAGAGGAATCAACTGAAAATTCCCAGTTATATTTAGAGAAGCAAAGACTGCTTAGTGCTACCCTTCAAACAGACAGAAACTCCTGCCAAATGTCCTACCTCTGCACCAGAAATAGACATCTAGAGATGTATGTGGAGAGGGAGAGGTAGTTGGCTTGGTTTTGAGGGTCTTTTTCCAAGTAAAGTTCATATCTAAGTTAACAGTTGAGATTCTTTCAACACATAACCTCTAGGTATGGAAAGAGGTGATGCTCCAGTTCAGAAAATTAGTGGAGTTTTACTGTGTATGCAGTGGTAAAAATGAGTTTTCAAAGTCTTGCTGTGGCTATTTAGAAATACTTAGATGGAAACTTTAAAACCTCAATTTATTCAACTTCCATGCTCTGTCTTTGGACCATATTGGAGGATGCTCTGCCTCCTTACTTAACCCTTAATTTCTTCAAGTAGTTGTCATTTATTTATTGATCTATTTATTTATTTTATTATTCTCCCATTAGTCTTTGACTATTGCTCCTCTCACCTCTAATTGTGCAGTGAAGAAACCTCCTGGTGAGCTCGGGCATGTTGAAGCAAGCATTGTATTAATGCTGTTGCTGACTGCAGCAAGGCTCAGCATGACTGAGTGTTTATCTATATTTCTGTTGCCGTAACTCCACAAGTTCTGTAATATTCCATGATCTTAGGAGATGAGAAAGAAAACTCTAAAAGCTACAGCAAGGAAGAATCCCCTGTCTGATTTTAGAGATGGAGAGAAGACAGGAATGGGTAAAAACCAGATCTTGCAACCCTTTGACTTCAGCTTTCTAGAGAAATGTCTCAGGTGATTTGAGACATTGCATTTGACATTCAGTAGACTGGAGTTGTTGAAAGTAGCTTCCAGTTTGATATCAAGGATTGTGAGCAGCTAACCACAAAATTGCCACTTTCCATGAAAATTTAGCATGGTCAGAGAAATGAGGTTTGGCATGATCCTTGGGTCCATCTCTCTCTCCACACTTGGTAATTTTTGTGTTGCACATAGATTTAATATAAGGACATAACCACTGCCTGTGTCAAAATTAGTGTGAAACACTACAGGGGACTTAATTTGGTTATTGGAGGGATTTTTCAGTTGGGAGTCCTGAGGCAGAACCTATGGAGCCATGTGCGGTGAGGGTCAGTGACATTAAGTCTTTCTCCCTCATCTGGCTTCTTGAGACAGTGTCAGAAATTGGCATGTGGATATTGTCACCTTGCCCTGATGCAACCACACATTTTCAAACCTGGGAGTTAAGTTTGGGTCTAGACACTTTGGTCCCATAGTAACAGAGGAACTGCTTTGTAGGCTTTTGTGCAGTACAAAACTTGTGCAGGCTGTGAAGGAGGTTGTGGTGGGTGGCTGTGGAGGGAATGAGTCAAAGTAAGCAGGAGTATTTGTTGGTATTGTTAAGTGTGCCGACTGACCCTTTGCTTATGGGATATGGGAGAGATCCCTGAGTTGCTCTGCCTGCTCAGCCAGTACATGTCTTCCCCAAAGTGATTTCCTGAAAACTGAGGGACAGCCATCTAGGAAAATGGTGGAGTTTTGCAATGGTTAAAAATCTGACAAAACAAAAAGGAACCTCTAGTGATATCTCTGTATAAGCAAAGTAATGTGACCTTAAAAAAAGCAAAGCTACTGTCTATGAAAGCTGTCCTGCAAAGCCTGCCCTTGAAGTAGAGCTGTGCTGCTCAGCTTCTGGTCTGTACTATCCAGAAAACATTGTGTACTCAGAGAATGAAATGTATACATTTTCCTTTCCTGCACATCTAACAAGAAACTGACTTTTTGGTCTTCTTTTTGGTGTAGAAGTTCTTCTACTGTTCATTTGCAAGGGAGAAGCAGAGCTCTCTATCAGTTTTTGAAGTTTGTATCTACTCTTTCCTGAGTCATTGCTGGACAGTAAGGCTGTTCATGATGTGCTCCATCTGTTACACCACTACTTCTAATGGCACTGTGAAGATTTTGGGGGTCAGTATGCTGTACTCTCATACTACGGGTTAAACCAACTGTGAGATTTTGAGTCAGGGAGGAGTGTCCTCTTTGGGAATAAGATTGACAGATGTACAGAGTAGTTCTTTTTCTTCCTGTGACATGGTCCTTTATGTATTGATTCTATAAAAGCTATAGTGAAATTAGTCAAAGTGAGGATTTCTCTAGGATGGGCCAGTGAGATACATATCTTCAGTGTTCATTAGTATTGTCCCAGTCATGATGCAACTTCAGACAATTTTTACACTTCTGCAACTGCAGTGGGTATATACTTCAGAAAACTGGAAAATTGTTGCAAGACATGGAGGAAGCTCTTTCCTGTGCTGCTGTTCTTCTGACTTGAGGTTCTTGAGTCTCCTGGCAGTGTTAGAGACAGAAAAAAACAGGTTAGAAAGAGTATGTGTATATTGCCGTATATAGAGGTGGTAGAAGAATCTTAAATACTTTGAGTGTGGGTATAATTTTGGTTCTGGGGGAACAGATGAGAAAGGTTTCAATACAGATATAGAGATTATTTTCCTTGATTGGAAAAAACTTCGGTTCTGAACAGTACTGCAAATATTTATTTGAGCAAAATGTTGTACGAAATGTGGAAAAGGATTCCAAGAGACCTCTTCCAGGAATTACTTGTACATATTGGCCTATCACTCATTGTAGGTAATATGGGATTTGAGCCACTTGAGGTAGTTCTACAGCTGCTTGTAACTGGTATACATGCTAAATGACTGTAGGTGATATCCTCCCCCAAGTTTGAATCAAGTACAAATACTCCCTTGCTGGTGGGAGCAGCAGTTAGACAGGCAAATTAGGAAGTAACTGTATCTGAATTTAGGAAGATTCATTTATTATTTTTTTCTTTTCAATAACAATTAGAAGATGTGGACAGAAAAGCTAAAAGAAATTATGCAAAAACCAATTTTTTCTGAGGGAAAGGGAAGGAAGTAAAATAACAATTTAGGTGGAATTTTTGCTACTTCAATCTGTTTATTACTATTTTTTCATATTCAGTATATTTGTGAATATGCTTGTAAACACGATTGCAGCTGGTGTTGTTAATTCACTCTGTTACTTGTGGGGAGAAAAGGAACGAGATAGTAAGCATCTTGAAAATTAAATCGCATCTTTTATTCAAATATCTTTTGAAGTGAGGATGCAGGTAAAAATGGCCATATTCAATTATTAGCTTCATAAATTTGGGAATAATCCAAACTGATTAGAAAGTTTAACTGCTTGCTTGATTTTTTCACAATTACATTATTGACATTAACTAGAATCTACCAGTTCTTGTCAGGCCTTGGAACTGCTCCTATAATGAAGGGCATATAACTGTAGATAACAGTGAAAAGTTATAATACTTTGAAGTCTGTTCAGCAGGGTTTTATTCTTTTCTTTGGTGTGGGCCAGAGGCAGCTAGTGCATGTTTGAGTTTTTTATTTTTTTTAATGCAGTCTAATTGTGCCATGGTATTTAGACAGTACATCTTTAAATTTTCATATGAAAGTATGAGCTTTGGTATGACAGAATATCAAAGTGAAAATTAATGTCCGCCACTTGTATATTGCCTAGACGTTACTTTAGAGAGAAAACAACAGGAGCGAGACGAAGCCATACATATGTTAAATTCACATCAGTAATAAAGATTAAGTAGAAGTTAATAGCATCCCAGTCATGCTTGTGGAGGTAATCTCCTTTCTGAAAATTCAAAATTAGATTTGGAGGATCGAAGCAAACAGGGGGTGAGACTTTGGCGTAATATTTTAATCAAATTGTCATGAATGAGTGGATACAATTAAGAATTCTGTCAGTCACAGTGCTGAGCCCCTTTTGTTAGTCAGCTGTTGTGAGGGATGCACTAGGGCATCGTGGGTAGAGATTAAACTTGACCTTTCCCAGGATCTTCATTTTTGACCCTCTGGCTAGGCTTTGCTTCTCAGATGGCTATTTTTTCAATATTTATTTAATTATTTATTTTAATGATATGGTAGTAGGATTTAGGGACAGACAAAGATGGTCCCTCTGTTATTTCCCCACCCCCCCCCCCTTNTATTTCCCCCCCCCCCCCCCCCCTTTTGCTAAATACAGCACACAAAGCTCAAAAACAGCTCCCCATCTAAGTGCCCATCTAAGCCTCTTTCCTTCATTACTCTTCTGATGTGTACTGTATGTCATTCCTTGGACAAATTTGCAGCTGAAAAGTCTGTGCCAAAGGCAATACAACTTAACGTGCAGAGAATTGTTTTCTATTCAATAAGTTCTGCTCTAACATTGCTATAGCAGGGTTGCTTGGCTTTTCAAGTCCTTTAGGTAACTTGGGCTCCTTTCTAGAAATTTTAACTCTGTTTTTCAAGGGGATTTCTAAGAGTGTTTTTGGACAATCTTCTGTTGCCAAGAAATTTTGTTCTGTGCACAGTTTTTTTGAGATTAAAATAGATTTAACTCTGAAATTAAAAATCAAATACTTCTTCTTTTCCAGTTAAACAAAATAATACATATCTTAACTGCTTTTTATGTAAAAATGTTCTGAAGTATGGAACTCTGGATTCACAGTGGAAGTGTATTTTATTGCGAGAGTTTCTGTGAATTCATATTCTGTAGGACCAGACTAATAGGTGTTTGTCTAGTGGCCTGTTATAACAATTTGTTTTGTGGAATGCTTGGTGGTTCCAACTGAGGCCAGAGTTTGCTGCATTAGTAATTTTAGGCATGCCATTGGAGACAAGTTTTTTTCTCTGCTTTGGGATCTATGCAATGGTAAGTCTTTAGCTATGGAACTACCAACCCCAAAACTTGCCTGAGAAGAGACTGTTTTAAATAAACAAGAAAACAAACAAACAAACACAACCCCCAACATCAAATCAGTAAAAAATTATATCTGGAATTTATCCTCATTGTATTCTTGTTGTTGAAATCCTCTATCGAAAGTGACTTGGAAAAAATAAAATGAGTGACTCAAAAAGTTGATTTAATGTCTCTTCCCAGTGGTTTTTCTAGTGTTCAAGCATTAAAATAGCCTGTATCTGTTGTTGGAAAAACCAGCTGAAAAGAAAACAAAAATCATGTTATTTCAACACCATGAATGTCTCCCCAAGGCATTAGAGTACATAAACACAACTACAGGAAATGCAAATATTAGAACCAGAGCTCACCATTCATTTATAAATGAAGATAAATCAGTTGTACGCAATAAACCGAGATTAGCTTGATGCCTGAAGCGTGTTCTATATTAGAGGTTTCCACATGCTCACACATAGGTGGGTTATCTTTTTTCTTTTATTTTCCTCTCTTTTTTTGTTAAATGAAAAAAATAATTTATTATTTTAAGCTGATCCGAGATGATTCTTTTATTTTCTGTCTTATTTTTTCTTTTCCTTTCCTGCCTTTTTATACAGAATGTTTAGTAAATAGAAAGAAGTGCTTTCGACATTGGGTGACAGTATGTAATCTACATTTCCACTGTTTGTTTTACCTTTTGTTACAGAAAGAATAAAGTCTGGGCAACTTGTGTTAGTACATCAGTTTCTTTGCACTCCTCTGTACTGTAGTACCTAATTATATTTTAACACTGCATTTACTGCACTTGCCTGGAGAATTATTTCAAACAAACTGACAGACCTATTGTGTTGCGTCATCATAGTAACTATTTTTTGTTGTCATTTCGAGTCTTTGTTTGTGCTTTTTAAAAAAAATGCAGAAAACAAGCCCTTCTGTGAATTCAGCAATAGCACAAGAAATTGCATTAACAACATTTAAGCAAAGTGTTGAAAACATACCGAAATAAATGCTAGTGCACTTCAGGGGTTGATAGGAATATGCATCAAAATGCTTGGCATTTAATTTTTTTTTTCTTTGGGAATTTAGCCAGTGAAATATAGCTGCCAGTGTCTCAGGCCTGCGTGTGTTCTTCTGCAATATGCTCTCGATCAATCAGATTTGCATAACTAAACTGTCGGCAAGCCCGCTCGGCTGCCCAGGTGCAGGGCCATTTGCATATAGAACAGTGAGGAGGTCCCAAGAGTCACTTCAGACTCCAGTGACTGCTGAGCCCGCAGTCCACACCGCACTGGAAATGAAATTGGAATGACAAAAAAATGGTTGTGCTAGTCTGCAAGGGTGAAATATGCACTTGTGTTTCAAAGGTTATGTAGAGATCACAAGACAGCATTCAGGCACAAGAATATGCACAAGCCTCCAGGAAAGTAAATGCCATTGTATGTGTTTTGTTTCCCTTCCCCCAAACACAATGATACATATATATTTATCTATATATACATGTATACATGAAAATGTTTATTTTATTCCTTTAAAGTCGAGTACTGCGTTTCACATATTCTTCAATGCTTAGCTATGGAGGAGGCAAGGAGTGTGGGTGTGCTTTAACTACATAGCTCTTTCCAATTAAATCTCCTGGGGGACAAAACATAAATAAGAGACCTTTCCCTCGAGTTTATTTCCCTTTGGAATGTGCATCCACTTTTTCAACACGTTTACCTAGAAGTCTATCTCCTGCTTCCTGGACTATTTATTACTCAATTAGAAGAGCTAAATGGTGAATAATTGCCACAATATCGATACAGCTGGAAATAGGATAAGGAAAAAAATGGATTACAATACTGATTACTGAAAACTCTTTATCTGAGAGTTGCCATAGGTGTACTTATCCCCATTTTACAGGCAGGAAATGCAGAGTGCGGAAGTGATTTTCCTCTAGGAAAACAGTGATCTGTTTGCACTCTGAAAGAAACAAATTTAGTGACACTGTCAGAGAGCTGATGTGAGATTCTCTGTTCCAACCATTAAGAAAGGTGGCCTCCTCTTCTCCTTACCACATCTTGCTAAGCATTGAAAGTGAAGGATACTCTTCTTAGCTGACTTGGTTACGCTGTAGTGTCAGATGCTGTTTTACCAAGGCAGGTTTTGGGGTGCAGTATGTGCCAGGTGGGGCTGGAACCAACAGCACCTCTTCCTCACAGCAGAGCACATCCCAGCCCTGGCAAGGAAAAAACATGGCAGATTTGGCCCCTGCTGAAATACACTGCTTTGGTGGGGGAGGGCAGGAGACAAGGTGTCCCTCCTGGTTTGAATGTCAGTTGTTGTCAAGTTGGCATCCTGAGCTGTTTCCATGACAACAGCTTTTTGTGCTGGGGGACGAGGTCATGCACCTGTGATCTCAATGAAAAGGACAATGAGAGAATGTACATTATTTAAAGCTTTTATCTTCCAGTATGTGTTTGAGTATAACCTTGAAATTGGGTGAATAAAGGGCAAAGTATATTTCTGTGCATAGGAGTGAGGCAAACTAAATTGGGCAGGAAGAGGTGCGAGAAAGATCGGGGGCATTTTACAGCAAGGACACTTCTCTAACTTTTCATGGATGAGTCCAACTGTCTCATCAACTTTCCATGCTGTATATCAGGATAATAAGTTGGCCCTTATGAGTCTGCTTAAGTTGCCTACCACAGTTTCTGTTGTATGAGGTTCTGCTTGAACAGAGAATGAAAAAATAATTTTTGACTCAAAGAGCTTCCAGTCAGTGTAATTATGCACCTTCATTCGTTAAGAGTGCCTACATACTTTCAAAGCTTCACTTAAGGCTTCAATTAGATGAGACCTGCCAGAAATAAACAGAAATTGTATTTTACAAAAAATAAGCTACCTACTCCTTACATTTTCCAAAGCAAACAGGAAATTCTGCAAGACAAAAATTAAAACCAGCCAGAGGTAGTTGGGCTTTTGGTAAGAGCTTCTTATTCTGTCACTGTTCTATGTATTGTCAACTAACTACAACCAAAATGGGTTTGGCTGGCTATAAATGTCTTCCTTTCAGAAATACTGGAAGACATTATTGAAATATTTGTCTCATGAGAAAAGAAACATATGGGTGACTCATTGTGATTGAAAAAGAAACCAGAAAGACAATTCTGTAAAAGAATACTTAAATATTGAAATCAAATAAACTAACTGAAAATGAAGAAAAAATGAAAACCTCAGCTGACTCAAATAGAAGCACAAATTGTATTATTATTATTATTCATAAAATATATTTGTATTTTTATATGTGTGTATGATCTATATAGGTAAATCAACACATTGACATTTTAATTCAAATATTTGTTTTTCTTTTGCCTGTGAGAGTCATCTCCTGCACAATATATTGAAAGGAAACCCATAGACCATCCCAATAAAGCAGGCGATGCAATGAGAACAATTGAACAAATTTTTCTTTGGCTATAAGTCATAAAATTCAGAGATGATTTGGATTGGAATTTTCACAGCTCATATACATGAAGTATTTCTTTAAAATCAAAGCCTTCAGAGTGGCTTTCAAATTTCTGCTGTTATAGAGATGAAAGGAACCTCACCAAGTGAGTAGAAATAAAACATCACAGAATGAGAAGAATCATTAAGACAGTATATAGTCCAAGGAATGGCTATAATTGTTAGAAAAGACCGTAAAGGTTAGGTGGTGTAAGCAGGGATGACTGCAGCCCATAAATAGTGATCCCTTCACTGCTATCCCAATGGATAACAAAGATCTCCTGCCATTACTTCTCCTTGTATTGACCACCTCTTGCCTAATATGAAACTACTAGAATCCATGGGGTATCAGGAGCAGGTTTGTGAGGCTGACATGAGAAAAATATAATGCTCTATACAGATGCATAGAGCATTATAATGTTCCCCAGTCACAAGAGCTGTGAGGTGTGTCCTAGAAGACAAGCAAACCTCTGCCAGGCTAAAAAAAGGACAAGTTAAAGTGCAGGTCTCCTCAGTGCACCAGCACGGTGATGATTCCAGCCTTTGGTAGATACACATTGAAACACTTCTCTCCATTCTTGATATGCAAGAGGAGACACTCACTGGCTCCCTCCCACCTCTGTGTGGGTCAGCTGCTGTGCTTTGTGCCAGTGGGCTTGGGGAGAGCTGAGCAGGGAAAACAACGCACAGTCACTGTTACTGGTGATGTATGAGGGAGAGAGAGATCACTGTCACAGTATATCTGCTATTTTCAATTTAATTAGTAGTCAGAACTTCATTTGTCAACTTAATCATTGCAGGCAGACACTGCAGAGGTGGGAAGTGAGGGGAAAAAAAATCAAGAAAACAAACAAAAAAGGCCCATTTGTGGCTCTGGGCACATTTTATTTGTTTCTCAGCTTAGTTTATTTCAATATTTCATATATGCCAAAGTTTAGATTAAAAAAAAATGATGAATGTATGTAGTCTTGTCATTAAGTGTTGGTTGCAGAGGAACTGGTTTTGTCAAGTTCTTTCAGTAAAATTGTGCTGTAGCCTGCAAAACTGCTCAGCTCCTCCATGTTTCCAGTTTCTTTTTCTGTTAAGCAAATAAACATTTATTCTTGTTTCAGCTGAGGGAAACAGTAGATTTCGTCATTTGGATGCTGCTAGCTATGGCCAAATGGGTGTAAATTTTGCACAAAATAAGGAGAGACTCCATCTGGTTCATACAAATCAGTAATTCTTTTTTACCTATTTTTGGGTTAAGCCAAATTTTGAAAGAAGGGGGAAAAGTGGGGAAGTTTTAGCCCTTGACTGGGCTCTTCCATGAGTGGGAGTGATGTGGTAAAGCTTTAATGGACAAAGCTTCAATGGGCATGAATAGTGCTCTCCTTACCCACTCAGGTGTTATGAGTTTTCTCTCAAACACATTTAGGTTCACCATGCAATAAGAACCCCATAAAATGGTTGAAGCTTCTGTTCTCTTGTCTCAGTTACCCACCTTTGCCTGATGAAAGGCAGTAATCAGAACACGTAGCGTGGAGCAGACATTCGTCAGGTAAAGCAGGTGCTGCAGCAGCCAGCAAAGCAGAGCCAGGAGAGGCTGCTGGGCTTGCAGTGGCAGTGTGCTGAGGGACATCATTTCTCAATGACAACAGTGCCACAAAGGATCAGCTCAGTCTGAACCGCTGCCCCTGCATTCCTGTCAGCTGCTGCTGCCTCTGCCATGGGATGGAAAAAAATGTCCACCCATCCCGTTCATACCCCAGCAGCTCCCTGCTGTGCCCCAAAGTGAGGGGACCTCTGCTCTGCAGGCCCTGTTCCTCACACCAGTGGCAAGGCAAGAGGTACTGGCACTACTAGCACAGTTAAAACTTCCCACTAGTCTTTGAGGGAGTTGAATGACTTGTTCTCACCTCCTCTTCTGCAGTGTGACTATGAGGAAACTCCTGCTGCAGCGTAAAGTTCTTTCTCCTTAATCCTGTTGTCTTATAACAATAATAGTTTAAACCCCCATAAGTCTATTATCATATTTTTCTCTATGATCACACTTTTCAAAGTGGATTAATAATAGAATGTTATTACTTTGAGGAAAACTTCAATGGGAGGTGTCAGTTCTTTACAGGAAGGCGGGGGTTTTGTACTTGACGGATTTTAGCTTTCAGCTTGAGTTTGAGAACTGCTGGTGGCACAGGGACCCTTCACACTGGCCTGCAGCGTGAAATCCTGGCTCCAGAACCCCACTGCCACTGTAGCCTCTGGTCCTGCCTGCAGTGAACCCAGGCCAGGCTGCCATCGTTTGCTGACCTCTGGGCCATACCTGCTTTGCATGGTGTGTCATCTGTTGCAGTTCCTCACTCCCAACATTAGCTTTAGCAGGAGAAAGAGAATAATTTGGGGAGAGAGTGAAATAGGTTGGGACTGAGGTCAGTGGGAGCCACTGGATTCTGGGAGGAAGTTGTGGGGTAGCATGTCCTCTAATGTACAAAGAAGAACAGGAGGGAGAAAGTGGAGTTTGGGCTGCAGCCTAGCCCATGATTGAAGTCCCTCAGAGCAAATGGTTCTGTGCAAAATCACATCGGAGTTGCTGCTTAATGGAAAGTTTCTGAGGAGGAGAAATGGAGACTTTTACACCTTAGCAAACAGCGGTAGTGGTGGTATCAGATTGGTGCTGGGAAGTTTCAGTAGACCCTATGGAGCATATATCCTGAATAGATTGCACAGACTCAAAGGCTGGGGAAGAAGTGATGATTGTCATGAAGTGCTGTGACCGAAGTCACCAAAAACACAGGTGACAGAGCTGGGACTGGAGCTCCTTTCTCATATTCTGTTGTCTCAGTGAGAAAACTTTGCTGTAAAATCCCTACTGTGGCTGCCACTCTTCCAGACGACGTCATCTCCTTTGTAACCAGATGCTGAACTCTGACCCAAAGGACAAGATTTATCATGTGTTAAGTGGATTTGCTCTGTGAAAACACAGGTGTCCATATATTAATTCAGGTCATACGAAACATGTATGTTGATGATCTCATTTTGGACAGTTCTTCTTTTCCGTAGCTTGTAACTTTTGATAAGTATTTTTGGAATTGAACATTTTTTTTTTTGTGAATACACCTTGAAAATACATTTAAGAGAGTGTACAATCATTTTCAAATCACATTCTAAAAAGGGTGTGAATGTGCTTGTATGGCCTTCTAACCAGATGGATTGGATGACCAAACTGCCTGGCTTCTGTTGTGGTGTGATGATTCACAAGTCACACCGGTTCCCTCTGTGCCTCACCTTTTTTCTTCCCTTTGTCCCCCTCAAATATGGTTCTTGAGCAATGTCTCCTTTGCAGCCTGTGTGGCCTGAATCATAGTCTCATGCCAAAGTGCTATCGTAGCATAAATAATATCTAAAATTTTGCATAAGTATTATAATTAATTTATAACATGGTGTCTTATGCAGAATTCACAGAGCTTTTAGGTGATTTTGTCCTGGTTTATCAATTCAGTTTTACTGTCATTTGTGAAGCTTCTCTAAAGCTTCTTTGTTTTGGATATTTCTGATATGCCTGAAGTATTTTGGTATATGGTATTTAAACACAATAGGAATTATTTTAAAAAATAGAATATCAATCCTGATGATGTCACTCTTGCTTTCTTTCCTTCAGTCAGTTTTCTAGTCAGTTTTGTAAGATTTTATGTCTTAAACAGATCTGCTAACACAGAAAACTGTTGGTCAGAACTAATGAAAATGAGCCTTACTCCTACTTTCCCACTATGAATTCTTTGTGTCTCAAAGGAACCCTTCATTAGGAGAGCTCACAGCTTTTGAAAGAGCAATGAATTTGTATGTCATTGCAACAGCCTGTTGAATTAAGTGGTTATGATCTCCATTTTACTATGAGAAAACTGAGGGACAGAGAGAAGTAACTTGCCTAGGGCTACATGGTAGCCCTAGGTTCAGGATTTGAACATGGCTGGTTTCTGTCTTCAGCCACTGACACTATTTGTTTGTTTACTTGTTTGTTTTTGTATGTGTGTGTGTCTTTCCTAACATTTTTTTTCCCACAACTCCTGTTTCTTGAAAATTAGTGTAAACTGAGCAATCACTCTCATTAGTACTGTCTATTAAGGGTCACTTTTATTTCTTATATATATATGTATATATCTCCATACTTTTTTATATATACATTAAATATATACATTACATATATATACATTTATACTCTCTCTCCATGTATATATATCTGTAAAGATTGGCATTATAAATGCAGGAGCTAAAATGGGAATGTAGGGACTGAGCTATTTTTTGGAATAACTTTGCTTGTTAGTTAGATGCTATGGCTCTAGGAAAAGGTTTACTTGGCATGTTACAGTAATCTAATTGGAAAAGTGGAATTACCACTTAGAAGAAGTGCAAGAATGATGGGAAGAGAAGATCTTTAAGTCATGAAGCTAAAATGAACTGAAGTTATATGCTGGAAAGTGCTGCCGTTGCTGCTGTGGAGAGAAGCTTTATTTGAAATTACAAAATGAAAATTACCGATCAATGCAGCCAGAATGGAATGATTGATACCTCAATTGCACTTCTAGAAAATGTAACATAACATAAAGATACACTATTTACCTTTTTTCAATACCAAGTTTTTGCACATTATAATAACATATATAAGTGCATAAATGGGCATTTCCAGACTGTGCAGTTGGGAGCAGAGATGAAAAGAGCTGCAGTATTTATCAAACTTTGGGCAAAGCTCAGCAGCAGTAATATTTCCTTCTGGGAAAATGGTGACAAGGGTGGTCTCCCATGGCTGAAGTTGTGTTTTCCTTCTCTGTGTGAGGTTGTGGAACTTAAGGGTCTGGAAAGAACTGTACCTAATGTCGTCTGCATGGACTCTCTTACCTGTGCAATGACAGGATGTGACTGCTCGGAATGCAGGACACGTGAACATCTGTTCTATCCCTACAGCAGTTCATTGGAAGGAACCTGAAAGTTCACAAGTTTACAGCTTAGTTCTTCCACCATTAGGAACCTTAGTTTATCTGCCCTTCTCTCTCTGGATATGTTCATGCAATGGCCACAAATGGGCTTCCTGCAACTCATGTTTTCTAGTGACTTAAGGAGATGGATGTTTTGATGGATAAACTATGCAGTTTACATTATAGAGATGAAGTTCTTTACCTCATTTTGCTTAATGCATGAAATAAGAATGTGTTACTATTTACACACAGGATATAAATAAATCACCATTATAAAGCTTGGGCCAGATTTCCATCCTTGTAGTGCTTTTACTTATTATTTATAATTTCCAGGTACAGCTAAACTGCTGAATGCATGCTTAAGAAATGGGAAATACTTATTTGCTTACAGATATTCAGCACAAAACTGCATAAAACATAAAGACTAAGAGTCAAAAACTTATTTTGGCTTTTGGAGAAGCCTTGTTTGTACAATGTCTACACCTCTGGCTGTATTTGACCTGCTGCTACTTCAAAGAAAGAGCTTCATATGAGAATTTGTAAAAATGTGATTTGAGAAACTCCCTGTTCATTTTTTCAATGGCTAAAAGCATCTATATATAGACAGGTTAAGGTATTTATATAAATATTCTGATTTTCAGGAATGTTTGGCTCATTGTATTTCTGTAACCAAAAGAAAAGGTCAAGTCCTGTGTGTGCTTGTATAAGAGCAATAGCACAATTCAGTTTTCTGTTACAATTCAGTTTTTTGTAACTGACTTCTAACAAATTTTTACACTGCTGTAGTGTAATATGGAGTTTGGCCCTTCAGTGTCATTATGCTTTATTCATTACCCTTCCCAGAAACTCTAATTTTCTATGACATCATAAGTGGTTGCTATGGGTATGATTGCTGTGACACAAGCATGATTACTGATTAGGGCATAAAATGAAAAAATGTTATGTGAAGATGAACTCTTCAGGAGCTGTGGTCTGTTTTCATGCAAATGTCCCTAGTATAAAGTGGAGGATGAGGAATGCAGAAAATAGAACAAATAACTGGAATTGCCTTTAAATGAAATGGTTTACCAAGTTTTCCCTGAAGCATCAGCAGCTCTTTAAACATGCTGGTGATGGCCCATCACAAAGCCAGATGTTGCCATTTATCAAGTAAAGTAAAGAGCCCCTCCTGCTTCCACAAATATGAACTGAATATGAAATCAAACAGGAAACTGCTGCACTAACACTGGAGAAGATATAATGCAACTTTTAAGCTATCAACAGGCTTGAGAATAAAAGAAGTGTCTGACAGGAAAGAGCAAGTGCCGGCAGCATTACTTGATTGGTCTTTCAAAGGCAAAATTGCAGTCATATGTATAGACTTAAATCACTTGATGGATGTCCTACAGGTCATATTTCCTTCTTCCCTGTCTCTGTCACCTTCTCTTCCCATTCGACATTCAGGTCAAGTGCTTCTTAGGAAAAAAAACTTAAGGAAGCCAGCCTTTAGCAAGCTTCCTAAAGCCCAGACTAGTAAATTGACATGCAGGGCACTCAGGCAGCAGCTGTAAACACTTTCTTATAATCATACTTTCTCTTTCATGTCACTCTTAAACATGGTAAAAAAGAATAAAATGGTGGTCTCTGTTTAGGTGGGCACAGCTGATGCAGACCTGGATGACAGTGACGTGTTAGAAAAGGCTAATGCCACCCCATTCACCAACAGCATCAATTCTCATGTTTTGTGAAACAATGGAAAGCATCCAAATACTGCTTGACTCCAGCACTGGCTTATATGGTCAGGCAACACCAGTAGTAAAAGTATTATTTTCTCATGGTTTTACCTAGAAATTTTTCATTTCCACTCAGATGAGGACCTGGCAATGTAGGATGTAGTAACTGTTTTAGTGGTGGACTGATGTAACTCACTGGCTTTAGGATTAAATGCAGAATCATTCAAAGGCTCCAGATTGTAAAAAAGGCATGCACAAAATGACAGAAGATTAGTGTATGTAGCTGCAATAGTCCTCTAAAATAACTGCAAATAGATTTGGAGGGCAAGGTGTAGGAAAACTGGTAAAGTCAGGAAAAAAAAGAAAATAAATATACTTTCATGAATGTAAGTGCTTTTACAGGTCTGGAGCTTACACAGAAAACTTGAAAACACAGGTTGACAGTAATTGTTTGGCTAACTTAATTAGGTTAACTCTAATTAGACAATTTAGAAGAAATGCAGTTGGGACCTGTAGCACATTTGCAGATATTAGCAAGAGAGAGGTCATGAGATCACTGGGTGAATGGAGTTTTTATTTTCTTTGATGTGTTGAATTTTGATGAGTTAGTTGGAATAGCATATAAGGATAACTATAAAATGTCAGAAAACCAGTGCTGCTTCCAAACTTATGATTTTTAGCACTGCATTGGATTATTTTTTAAGTTTTCAGTATGTTTTTTTTTTTTCCAGAAGCAATTTGTAGGTTTACTTTACATACAAAGCTTGAGAGATCAGGGTCTGAAAAGCTATACTCTGAAAATGTTATCTCACTGGAAATTATTGTTTCTGTGCTTTGTGTGTTTCAGTGTTCACTCTGGTGCATAGTGATGAAGTGAATTGTATCCTGGGATGAATAGAAAAAGGATAGTTCCATTGTGTGATGTTGTCTGTGGTGGCTACGGTGATACATCTGCATTGCTGGCTGTGTTATGATTTTAGTTCCTTCCAGCATTTGGCTTAATACTGACACATGTGCCATAGGGGTCATTTTTGTAGCTACAGTTACATCTGGTTTGTCCTGGGTTAGGTATATTGGTGAATACGCTGCTGAGGTGAGTGTGGTGAGTTTCCAGTTTACCCCTGCCACGCAATGATATAATCACTGTCATGCATAGATAGGGGCCACTCTGTCCCAGTGCTTCCACTAGCGGTGCTTTCTCCTCCAGAGAGAGGACTGAGACAAAGTCTAGCCCGTCTGCAGCAGCTCCAAGAGGTCCCAGCCACAATTTCTGCCTCTCTCAGTTTCCCCTCGCTTTGGTGCCAGTTGTACAATTTGAGACCAATATGTTTCAGGAGGGTGGTTGTGGAGGTGGGGGAGGGGTTCGCTAAATTATGGTTGCTGTGGGAACCATAACTTTGAATTTCTTGACATCTGTCCAATGACAATCTCAACATTAACGTTGCATTAACATAGTTTTTTTGCATTTAATTAAAAAAGATGATGGCCTGGAATCTGTTAAGGAATTTAAAGCCAACATTTAAACTGTTTGCTGGGAGCAGATATGTCAGAGCCTCTGCTCTGGAAATGCTCACAAAACAGTCTGACAATGTACAATAGCCACAGAGACGAGAAATGAAAGCAAAATGTTTGTAACGCCATTGCTTGTCTCCTTCTGGTGGTTTTGCCCATCTTTCCAATCTGAAGGAAACTGCTCTGAGTTTAAAATAACTTGGAAATGAAGTAATTGTTTCCAGTTCCTCTATATGCCATCACCAGTGCTGGCTACTGACTCACTTGTGTGTGCAGGCTGAGTTTTCTGGGGGCTTGCTTCTCCAGCCTACGCTGTCATCCTGCAGCTTCCCGAGAGATTATGGCAGAAGCTCTTGCATGTATCAAGATAGAGGCACAAGACAGTAGTAAATGCCTGACTACAGAACTCATCCTGTTTTCTGGACTCTTAAAAATGTGTCTGGGTTTCCCATGTAATATTTCAGTGCACTCGCTAATTGGTTTTGATTTTGAGGGTTATGCGAAAAAAAGTGTTTACAACTGTTAGGTGTTTCAACTCAAAAGGTTTGGGGGCACTGAGTTTTAGAACTCTCTTTTGTAACCTCATGTTATTTCAATAAGTTCAGCTATCAGACAAATAGACATATGGACTAAGCTATAGTTAGGTGCTGTAGATAGGAGAAAGATGTTCATATGGCACCCATGTTATTTAGCCTTCTCTCATAACAGAATACCATACTGTTAAAAATTGTCTATTTTTATGCAATTCTTCCACTTATATTGAGATAAAAAAATTATTAGTCTAAGGTTGGCTCACATCATCAGAGCTTCTAAATGTTGGCAACTTCCCTACAGTCTGTTGCAGGCAGTAACTGCCAGGGAAGTTGCTTGGAACACAAGCAAAATATAGGTCTTCCTGCTGAGCCACCAGCCCAGCAACGTAAGGAAGAATTTAATACCATGGCCTTAAGAAAGTTTCCGTGTTCTTCACAGACAGTCGTGCCTTCCGTAAGGTGACGGAGGGAGAATATAAAATCCCAGAGTTACTGCAAGCCTTGAAAAAGTTGTGAAAGAAGACTTGGCAGTTAGTAGCTTTATGTAAAAGATTTTTGCATATAAATTGCATACGCATATGACATTTTAGCTCCAACTTTACATGTGTTTTGGAGGTTGGATGCAATCTTGTCCCTGCCTGTCTGTTTGCTTTTGCCATAGCTGCATCAATATTAATCCTGTTGGTTTTTCCCTCTGGCTTTTTGCTTAATTTCCCTCTCTCCTAGTTTTGATTTAAAAACTCATTGGTTCCTTTTATCCTACCAAAAAAATCCAGCCACCTCTTTTCTATTTTTTTAAATGAATTGCATTTAAAGCATACATGTTTCTTTTTTGTCTTTTGTACTAGACACTCTAGCATTCATCTGGTGACAAGAAATGGCTAGAGGGCTGATAAAATGAAGAGACATTCCTTTACTGGAGACATTTTCCCTTCCTTAAAGGGAAAGAAACATTCCTTAAGTATTATTGCTATCCTATATCCCTCTGACTACCTCTTCCCTTACCATTATCATCAGAGTATCACAGGCTTTGTCTTACACAGTATTTCAGAAATATCACTATTTCTGAGCTCAAATTTGGATGAACTGTTTAAAATGACTTGTTGTAAATTAATTCCTATTTTTGTTTGTAAATTATCAGTGAACAGCCTAATTTATCTCCCTCTATTTTTGTCTCTTTATTAATATCCTTCTGGTGACCATATTTCTTTTTTGGGTTTCTCGTTAACCGTTCTGAAAAGCAGAATCTGGTTTTGCTTTATCTTTGTAAGCCTTTTTTGTAAGATGCTGTGGCATGGGATAGCTACCCCTAATTGCCTGCATGACTGAGATGGCTGTGGGCAGAAGCCTCTGAACAATCTATAGTTCTTCAGCTTCAGGAAACATAATCAGAGTTGTGAAATTTCCACACTCAGCTCAAGCAGAAATTACAGGTTCCCACAATATTAGCTGATGAAATAAGCAGCCCCTCTTTCCCTTCAGTTCTAGCAGCAGTGACTCATTTCAGTTAAGTCACTTTGACTTACCTTGTTCCTACAGTGGGAGAATCAAAGCACTCTAGGATATGGTAGTACATGACCTACCTCTATAGTGGAAGGGAGTTTTTATCTCAGAAGCAGTCTATTAGCAAGCCTGTTAACTGCATCTCATTGCAAAAGTACTTTACCTCTATGTAACATAATTGATTATTTGAAATTATGTTTGAATTTGTTCATTTGGCTGGGTTTTTTCTACTAAAATTTCCCACACTACTGATTTGTTGCAACTGTTTTAATGAAACTTGTAGAGTGTTTGAGAGCTAGGAACTATCTTTAGAGCTGCATACTTTCTAGCACACACACACACAAAATTCTATAAATGATTTTAAGTAAAAATCCTGTTTTCTCACAATCATTCTCACTCGTTTCCTGAGGTGGACACATGACAGAATTAATGACTTGCACCCATGGTCCAAAATAAATGTAATTAACAACTCAGTAGTTCCAGTTAGCACAACATCCTAAACATATAAAAGTTGCTTCTAATTGAATAAGAAAACGCAGTCGAACAGAGATTGTAATGATGCATCAAAAGCTATGACATCCCTGCTCAAGTAATTTATAAACAGCAGAAGAATTCTGAGAACTGAATTACTACCTGAACTTCAAAAGAGACCATGTATTTCTATTAATATAAAGAACAATTGCAGGCTGTTAGCCGTTAAGTTATTTGAAATTGAAATTCATCAAAAAGGTGGTGGAGGAGGAATATATCTGCACTCTAATGTGGATAAAGGATCTTCCGTGTGAGGTAAAATTACTTCTGAAATAAGAGAAGTTTAAATAAACTCTAAAGAAGACATTCAACTTTCTCCCAGCTTCAGCTCAAACTCTCAGCTTTTTTCCAACCAAATCCTAAACACAACTAGAGATAAAAATTTCTGTTTCTACAGCCTGGGATGATTTCTGATGACCAATTCAGCCATTAAAAAAAAATAAAAAAAATCATGTACATCATCCCGATGATTTTTTTTAATTGCAAACCCTAAATCCATTAGAAATGCACATTACTTTTTTTCCTGAACACAGGAATTATTTTGTGTAAAAAGGAGGATACTATATATGGGGACTCTGTTCTTCATCACATTGAACTCCGGCCTGACTTTTTTTACAGGTCTCATTTCCTTGCTGTGAAACATGGAGCTGATGCTCTTTCTTCTGTAAATAGGTATTCTCACAATCCATTACACTACTATAGCAGAACTTTCTACCATCACCTTTTTACCTCTCTTTAGCAGGCAAAATCTTGTTCAAAATGTGAAGAGGGCCAATTCTCTGAACTGGAATTTCTTCTGTGGTTTTCTTTTCATGGAGTTGTAGCAAGCAACAGATAAATTTGCTTTGTGTAGCAATGTCAGTAAGCAGCCCTGATGTTTCAGAGCAACTGATATCCCTGGGACTTGGGCAGTGATGTTGGGTTAAAAGGACAAACTACTACATGCAATTTAACAACCTATTTAGGGGGTAAAATGAGCAAGTTTTAGCATGATTATACACTAGCTCTGTTTTTCTAATTGCTATTTGACTAAAAGCTGTTTTTTCAAAGCCCAAGAGCCACTATGCACAGCAAAAGAAAGTAATAATGGAAGAAATCTTGATATTTTGCAAGTGAGTTGCAGACTGTGTAAATCCAGCCCTCTGATTCTGAAATTAACTAAATATGCTCCTAATATTGGCACACATTGATTCAGGACAAAATATAACAAAATGAGGCAGTCTGAAAAAGTCCGCTCCTGTTCTTCTACGAAGGAGAGATAAAAATTTAACAATGGTGGCATGATCAGGATATGCTGAAACTAAATTAATTCATTTTACAAACCATTTCTTTTGTACTTTCAAGTCCTGAAAGCTCAAAGGTTTATTCTCTCTTTAATTCTCTGTAGGATCAGCCTGGGATGGGGGAAACTCTATTACAGAAAGGAGGTTCAAGTGAATGGGTCTTGTTTCAGAAGGAGGGAAGAAAAAGACAAGCAAAATAACTAAAATTCAAATAATTTTTGTTACATTCATTTAGATATCTTCCAGATTGGCAGCTCGGGATGCAGAATGAGATGAGAGTTTTGTTTCATGAAACTGTGGTCACTAGACTGTAGAAGAAAATCATCAAAATTTATTTCATGACTGACACAGGACAAGTGTCAAGCCAAAATCTTTTATTTTACAGACCTAAATCTGAAGTTGCATGTGAAAGGGAAAAGGAAATAGAGAGAGCAGCTTAAAGAAATAAAAAGAGGAAGAGGGGAGAAAGGCAGTACTAAAACTGCAGTCTTAGCCTTCTAAACCCTTTTGCTTCTCTGATTGATACTTTTCAATTATACCTTCCCATTTCACTGACATTTGAAATGCTATTTTTTTTCTAGCGATAACTTCAAATGCTTAAGTTCCAACAGCGCCAGTAACCCTGTTTAGCTGTAGTAGTAAATTGGTTCCTTGTACAACATAATGGCAGTGACAGCCTTTTGCTAGGGAAATGAGTTCTCCAATGGGACATGCCTATGATAAGACGTCCGGTTTTGAAATTGTATTTCTCTGTATCAGAATTAAATCTGGACTTTATATTTCTTTGCTGCCACTGCTCTGTAGCTGGTCCCTATACAGTACGACCAAAGACTGACAAGTAATGCTTACACAGGAACCCTTTCACTTAAATTGGATTTGTCCTTTTATGTTTCCTCCTATTATTAGCTATTAAAATCTCTCAAACCCTTTTTTAAACAGTGATAGGGTTTGGCAAACCTGAAACTCACTGGCTTGCAGTAGGGGAAAAAAAAAGTATTCTAGTATTAAGAGCAATAATTTCCTTCCCTAGGTAAAATTAACTCACATTTAGTAAAATACAGTATTGATTCCCTCTGTTATATGGTAAGATATACAGAGTATCTTCATTGTGTTGAGAAAGGTCAGGATTTGAATCTATTATATTGGCACAGCTAAAGGCCTTTTAAAAAGGATACCAAAGAAAACACAAATCAGTGCCACTCTTGGGTACCTTTAGAAAATCCAAGCCTGCTTTCTTCTGCCTGTCATATTGTATTTCTTAGAGCCTTTAATGGTTAAAACAAAAGTAATGTGCCTCCTGTGCTGCTTGATTTGCATTGGTGCCTGTCAGTACCATAAGTGTGTGCACTTTGTTAGTGTATTATTACTATGTGCTGTAATGGAACAACACAAAGGAGGTCACTAGGAGATCAGTATATATAATTTCATTTTAACCTTAGGTTTACATTATCACTTAAATAACAAAATAATAATCAGTCTGTGGGAAAGGGGAATTCTTTTTCCATTTCTTGAAGTAAAAAATTAACTCAATGTGATCCCTATATCGGTCTTCTCAATACTGTTACCAATGTCGTTTTATTTTTCTCGAAGGAAATGTTCCTGGCAAATTTAGGAGAAAAACTGCTTGGAACTTCAGAGAAGTCCAGAAAAATAGTTTAGATTTCAGCAATGGCCCCTGATTAATTTCTGATTTCATTTAAACATAGGATGTATTTACAGTAGAAACTACAGACAAGAATGTTTTTTGACTAAGCGGCTCATATCTTGAAATACACTTTGTTTAAAAGGCTACTGGACTTGCACAGAAACAGATTATCTATATAATTTTTATGTCTGATTTGACAAGGCTGCAAATTTTTGCCTTCAACTGCTATCAGGGATCACTACACAGTGGTCAAGATGGTATTTTTCCTTGCTATGGTACTGATTCCATTGTATGAATAAATTTTCCTTTATTAAATGATTAATTTTACTGTCTAACAAGGATTTGGCTCTTTAGTTAGCAATTTTTTTACTTTTTAAAAATATTGACCAGAATATAACTTTTACAGCCTCTGACTGCGTTTTCTAAATGTCATTAATAATCAGAAATGTTGAATACAGAAGGGCAAGTTAAATCCTGTCATTGAAACAGCAAACAGCTTTAGTCAAATGTATTGGCACAGAATTAAAAATGCATCAAGCATGTATTTGTCTTCTCAATGGGAAGCCCTTATTAATAGTTTGAAGAGTAGAAAGCTTAGCCTTATTCAACAAGCGCTGTAGTAGAGTTTTTTTTTTATAAATATATTTTAATGTGTGAAATTGCAGGATGCCAAGGTTGCCATTAGAACTCCTCTCTCATTCCAGTTAATTTTCCCACTTAGATTCATTCTTTCCTTTCACAAAAAAGCACTTCATAGTGGTCACAGTAGAAATGCAGTGATACTGAGCAGAGTGCAAGGTTAATTACTACTCCACTGTCAAAATATTGGACGTAACTACAAGTACATGAGTCGGCTCACTTCTCTGAGAAATCTCTCTCTTTTTCTCTTGTGTGCAGGGCTTTTCTAAGGAAGTGTATGTGCTTTATGCAGAATTTTAGTAGAGATGAGTTATAGACAGGCTATTTTAGAGGAACTCACTTTTTTCACTCTGACCCCAGCGTAAAAATGTATCACAAACCCATAAAAAGAGATCACACTCTCAATAGACCTGTGGACATGACTCTTACCTCAGGGGTCCCTTGAAAATAAATCAGGTGGATTGTCTGTATTCAAAACTTTGTTTTGGCTTCTGACACTAGAAATTTAAAAGCAAGTATTTGTCTTCAATGCTGTCACCTTTCCCTATTCAGCCAAGACATGGGAGGTTTGGTGAACTTGAAAAATGGCTTCTTTGTATTTGGGAGTAAACCACATCTAATTAAATTTTAAAATGAAATTAAGGGAAGTCACCAAATCTGTGTGTGACCTGGCAGATGCCTCAGTCTGTGTTTACCAGCTGTGGGCCAGAAGGTTGGGATCCCCTGAAGCCCTTACTGGAAACCTACAACACAGAACAAACCCTATTTTGCTATTTCATTCACAAATTTGATCAAACTGCAGTAATGAACAATGTGTATGAATCTTTCCTTGGCTTACAATTTCTAGCAAGTGGTCAGGAATGTTTCTTCTATAGATGGTGACAGACTAGCTAGGGGCAGAATCTGGCCAGTGTTGCTCTGGACCTCAATCTGCTCTTCTGATCCAGCCCACTGATGCGCCTCAGAGGGGTTAAATAACTCTCTTGCTAGAAGGTCAAGATTAGTACTATATTTCACCAAGACCTTCTTGGGTTGTCATTTCTGCCTTTTGACAGCCAGCTGCTGTCACTTGATCATATTATTGTGGTCCTTTTGCTGATGCTTCCTGGACAAGAGTGCTCTTTTCTCTGGCTGTCAAATCCAACTCAGGCCACTACCACCACTTGACATAACCAGTGTGGAAGTTTTCCCATGAGCAGCCCAGACCTAGGAAACAGGTTCCTGTAATAACCTCCTCCACCAAAACCCTTAGCTTCAGAAATGGCATATTTGATCAGGTAATATAAATATTTTGTTTGGTCTATCAGGTCCTCAAAGGCTACTTTCTGTGTTGAAATGGAAAGATGTGTCCACTAAGATGTATCCAGAGTTTATTTGAACTCCTCATGCAGCTGGGATGGGAAATCGGTTGAATAAACCGAAAGAAAGCTGAGGAGAAAACTGAAAGAGTAAATGTGGAAAATGTCTTGTGTTTTGCTTTGCTTTCCTATGACACATATGTTATTTACTCTTTTAAAATTATTTTTTAAAATGTGCTTATCGTATTATACTTTGAGAACAAATCACTTTAAATTAACAATGCAAATAAAAACAATTAATATGTTGACCATATGTCTGCTAATAATCTCAACCAAATTTGCAAAATGCTATTAAAGAACCCCTACAAAACCTAAGCATAATCCACTCCCAAAAACCTTCAACCCACTATAACTCATGATCTTAGAAACACCTAATGCACCTTTAAGCCTGCTTGGAGGCCTAAGACCCTTCAGGAAGGTGGCACTGTGAGCAATCTCTTTACTGATGAGTCTCATTTGGCAGCCAATGGACCTTTAACTCTGGGGGCTTTTACCTTGTGCCCTTTAGCAGAATTTAGTAGTATGGAAAGTGAGAATAGTAGTTTTTTGAATAATCAATCTTTAAACGCCTTGGTGAATTAAGATCAACAACTTAAATTATAACCAAAATGAGCATGACATCCCATTTGTCCTAGTAAGCATATTTATTACACATATTTTTGGACCATGGGAACATGTGTGGTAGTATTGTGCACTAAATGATACTTTTTTCTGGGATTATGTTTGAAAATTATTCACAGTTTTGATGACCCCACGAAATAAGCTTTATCACCTTCCTATTATTAATAGAGAACTGAGGCATGAAAACTAAGTAATGGGCCAGTGTCCAGGGGCTGATTTTGTATTCAAACCTGTCTTACATGTCTTAATCGGCAGCTCAGTTTTTAAATAACTGGCTTTCTGAATCTCTTCCAGTTGTGTAGACATGATATTTTTTTTTAGTTGAAGCTTATTGTCAACTGGCTTTTTTTCTCTGTAAAAAAATCAATACAATTTGAATTTTTCTACCCGGACTGAATCCTTGGTAAATTGTTGTGGATGGTTATTGATTTCTTATATCTGTGAGATTTTTTTTTTAAATAACATTAAGGTAAACAGAAGTCTTATTGTGTTCATTTTACAGGATAACACTTATCTAGACAAAAGAACACATAAGCACAGGGCTTACCTATCGGAAAGATGCAGTAAATCACTTCCAATAACACAAAATAAAAAGTACAAAACCTTTCCATTGCTGAGCAGAATGGGAAGATTGCTTTCTTGTCACAAATTTTGATTGAATTGAGTCTGTGCTTTTGGAACTGGTTTACTGATACAACAAGAAGCATCATTTAACTATTTCTTACACTTTCATGGCCACAGAAAATAGTAAAGGCAGAAAAGTTTCTTAAATGAGGATTATGAGTCTCACCCCATTGAATTTGGTGAGGGAAAACTAGGGAAGAACATCTGTCTTTTGGACATCAGTTTTATTCTTCCTGTTTGCTTCTAGATTGTCTCCAAGATATAAAGTACTCTCTCTACCATTTCACTTTGAAGTTAAGTGGAGCAGCAAGTGGAGCAGCCATTTCTAGGTGCACAACAAAATAGAAAGTTGAGGAACACTGCTGAGTTTCTGAAGGCTTCACCCATACAAAAGTACACAGATATTTCCAGTAATCCCTAAGGCTTCCAATCTTTGGGATCAAAATCTTTCCAGAAGGCACTGCCCAATGCAGTTAGGGTGAGCCTGAAGCTGGCTCTAACACTTGTTTAACCTTTCACTGAAAACCCAAACCAGAATCCAGCCTGACTTAGATAATGCTTCACATCAGTTTATTTTATTATACAGTAGTAGCATGGTAAAATAGACAAGGCAAAAATTGACATGAGCTGTAATTCCATACTAAGACATATAATGATAATATCTTTGATAAAATAAAATGAAGAGAAAGACAATGAATTCCAGCAGACAAATGAATGGTTAATGTAGGCTTCCTGGGACAAAGGACAGTTCTAGGGAACACATGATCCCAGAAGTGACTTGACTGTTGTGAACACTGATGCACAGTGACAAACCATTCTGAACTTCAACATTCCTCTTTAAAAATGTTGATATTTAGGTTTTATAAAACTTGATTGGTTTAGGGTCATGTCATGCACCAGAACTACTGTGGTGAAAATTGGACTTATTGCTGAAAGAGATGCCAAACAATAATAGTAATCCAAAGAATGTTTGGTGTTTCTTCTTTCTCTCTCTCTCTTTTTTCTTTTTTTTTTTTTTAGCATTCATTCTTTTCTGGTTCCCTGTGGAGTGTTCAGTTCCTGGGGTGGCCTGAGGAGAGATCAGTGATGCTGTGCTTTGTAGTCTATTACAGCACAGCTGTTCATCAATTAGAATGGAGAAAATAATCCTGCTGTTTTAGAATAGCATGATGTGCCTTCTACGTTATCAGGCAAAATGCAAACTGGATACATGAAACCCATGCAGTGAGGCTGCCAGTGTGAGAGGGAACCTCTGACTCAAAAAAGTTCTCCTTTATTTTTCTCATTTTCTCTGCTAGTTTAAAAGTATAATTACAAACTTGAGCACCCACTCTACCTTATGACATGAAGGAGCATCCACAGCTGCCCTGCAGGAGCCAGTAGAGCTATTAATGAATCAGGGTTCAAGAATAAAGCTAAGAAATCTGAATCAATGCTATGCTTATTCAGAGTCAGTTTTTATTCTGCTGTCTTTCTTTTTTTTTTTCCTCCTTTTCCATCAGGCTGCCTTTTCTTGTAATAGCAGAGGAATGTGTGCTGAAAAGCAGATAGTTAGTGCCACTTTGCCACCATATGCCTTTATATTTGGAAATTTGCATAAACAGCAAAACATTAAAACAGGATATATAACCCCTCCCTCAAAAATAGAAAATATATGCAGAAGTTTCAAAAGGAAGTTATGCTAAAAAGCCCCAGCCTTATACCCCATTAATTGGCAAGAGTGTATTTTATTTATATTCATAACATGTATCTATTATTCAGACTGTGTAGCGTACAGCATGAAGTTTTTACGGGGGTTAAGTAGTCCTGCTCATGGGCAATGATCTAGATTTCTGTTTTAATTCTTAATGTGTGGAGCAGACACCCAGAGCAGCAACTGCATTAAAAACCTGAGAGCTGGAGAGAGAGATGGACAGTAATTAAAGCAGAATCAAACCTCTCTGCTCTGCTGCGAACACGTTGGCACATGCCAGTCCCAGTTACATTTATACTTGGTCCTTCAGGGAAGCGAAAGAAAGTATACTATGAGATCCAGTAAGTCAATTGGTATCTCAAGGTCTAAAGGAGTGATGGATGTTAAACCTTTCTTCTAAAGGATGTGTTTTTCTATGAATGATGCTTCTGCAGAGAAGACATGACTCTAGGTATTACAAAGAGGCTTCTTCCCACCTGAATGAGGAGTGGTGCAGCATGTCTGACGAGGTACGGGTAAGCAGTTTTCGAAGCCCACTGAGACCAGCAGGTCTTGGCAAAGGAGTGCTCTGGGGCTCTGAGTGGCAGTAAATGTTGAGGTCCTGCATAACAATGTGGTTGCTCCTGCCTTTCTTATTGCCTCCTTTCTCTCTGTGCTGAAGTAGTCCTGGCTCTCTCCACTAGTCTGCACCCTTCCTTTCATGTCTACATACTGACTGAATTAAATAAGGACAACATGGACAAATTAATTAGGGAGGAGATCACCTCTGCTTGTCACGAGTCGTTCACAAGCTGCTGGATACGCTTCATGCAGTGGATTTTTGGTTCTTCTGGGCAGTTTCCCCTCTCTGGGCACTGTAAATTGCTTTGCAAACCTTTATCATCTTGAACTCTTTAGCCTGTGTCAAAGTGTCTGAAATTTTCCTTTTCTTCCCTATCAGATTCAAATCTGGACTTACCATTCTGTTGCTCTTCTCACTTGTGTAATTAGATCTGCGTAGGAATTAATCATTTTAGTTGTTCCACTCTTTCTTCCTAATCCTCCTGCTCTTGCATCTTTCACAAACATTTTTCTTCATTTGTCCCTCTAGTAAGAGAACACACTCCGTAAAAGCAAGGATACTAGAACAGAGATCGTGCTTTATTCATTTACTTTGGCAATTATAACGTAGTACATAATTCATTATTCATGTCTCATGCTACTGACTACTGCTGTATAGCTACTAAATGTAAGGAAATTGTAATATGAGACTTCAAGTGATATAAGATCTTACTACAGCATTGCTTCTTCTCAGTCTTGGACCAGAAGTTGCTGAAAGGCAACCTTTTGATGCAAATTAGAAAGCATGTAGATTAATGATGATCATCAGTAATAATAACAATTAGATTTGAATGGTTAATGCATGGCAAGTAACTGTATTACTCATTTTATTTTTCTTTTTTAAAACTATTTTATTTGCCTTTTTGTGTTGGGACCTGTGAACAGAATCCAAGATCTTCACATGCAGTTGATATTTGCCCAGGTCTACAAATTTGTTTAGGTGTAATAATTGGCTTGCAAACTGTAGACATCTACTTGAAAAGATGTGCACTTCATATATGCTAGGTTTTGCGTAGTCTATACAAATTCTCAACACTGCTGCTGTATCTTTGGTTTCAGCCATTGAAATCCCCAGTGTCCTCACACAGGACAAATGGTGCTCAGCTGGGCACCATATGCAGATGCAGCTCTTCATTTACAGCCCATGCTTGATATTGAGACAATAAAAAGTCAGTAAAAGATTTTGCAACTGCCTCCCAGAATAGCTGGGGCCTCAGCTGTGTATGCAGTAGTTTTACTTATCTTCCCTTTCTGAGATGGCTCTGGTGCCACTAACAGTAGTGAGCAAATATGGGAACGATGAAAAGGGTAGAAACGACTGCAAATGTATTGGGAGAAAAAAGTTAAGTTTCACTGATTGTGCTGTGCATGGTAAGATATTTGCTAAGGATTCATTGATTCATTTTATTCACCTTCTGCATCTACAGCATAGGGTGGTGGCGTGTTTTTTTATTATTTTTAATTAATTTTTTTTTTTGCGACATCTACATTACTCCCCTGAACTAGTCCTCCTTTTATAATAAAGAAGAAAAACTTGGGGAAAGGATTCATCTGACCTGTCAGCTCAGGGCTATATGAACTGAGTCCATTGCAGTGCTCATTGCTTTCCACTGGCCACCAGCAGAACTCAGAGTTTCTGTCTCAAAATAGGGATTTTTTTCTTTTTTTCTATGCGCTTTTGTATTCACTCAGTAACGACCAGATAAGTATCAAAAGTATGGGGTATAAATCGGTCCATGAACTTGCAGGCAACATTTTATGCTAATTTGTGACATGAGGGCAAAGATGCTCAGTAATTCATATTTAAAACTGCCCTATTGAATACAAAGTGCCAGCTTGGCAAGTGAAGGCTCAGTTCCCTCTCGCACGAAATGCACCCCTTTTCACAGAGCCAGCAAAAGACCCATGAACTATTATATCAGGTGAATAGTCAGAGCAGTGCTTGATGGTAGCAACTTCAGATGATCTTTTGAGTGTAGACCTTTTACTTCTTCCATGATGTATCCCTTTCAAAGAAGTTTATCTGAAGGTGTGGAATATAATTTCAGAGTTGGGAAGTTTTTCAATACCCAAAATCAGTCTTCAGGACACTAAAAGATGTGTGGGTCTTTTACTTTCTTTTGAGGGGATTTTTTTTTTTTGGTGACAGCACCTAATCAAGTGCTGCCTAGTATTTCTCTAGGATTTTAATAATGAGGAGGAGAGATATGAAAACATGGCTCTTGTTTATTGCTTGAAGTCATTATGTATTTCCCAAGTTACCCCTAATGACAGAAAGGCAAATAATGTACGAAGCAGTTCATAAGTCCAGGTGAGGGACTCCTTTGAACACCCTGAGTTATAAGATAGCTGCAGTGGTATTTAGTAGCTGAGCTGCTTCACTGTAGTATCACTTTTGCACAGGTCATACTTACGTTTAAAATGTGCCCCAACCCACAAGGTCTTCACAGCAGAAACCTTCTTTCAAGGGTCTAACAGAAATGTCTGTGTGGAATTAATTTCCCCATATGCACTGCAAACATGGGACAGCACTAAATGTATTTTAAGAGAAAAGAGGTGGTGGTTATAGGATCCACTGCTATGTGGAAACTCTACTGGATGTTTGCTGTGAAACTACCTAGGAGTTTGAGTTTATGTTCATGCTCATGAAAACATGCTTTACTCCTGGTAATGTTTCTCCACAATGCTTTTTCTAAAATTTCCACTTACTTTCATTTTTATTCTCAAGTTCTCACTCTTCTCATTACAGAATTGGGATGTGGAAAGGTGAGGAGTTGGTGGTGGTGTTATATACAGAAAGCCTGCATGTATTGAAATCACTGCCTTAACAAACAAAGCAAATGAATGTGTTTTTCCTTAGACTCTACTGTATTTCTTATGCTAAATTTTATGTAGAAGGGAGAGGCTTAATTCACGAGTGAAATTAATTTGACGGTCCTTCACTAATTCTAACTCAGTGTCTGTCAAAGTTGCAATGTAGCAACAGTTCAGCATAACTGCTCAGAAAAAGCGCTGGATTGGAATAGCACATTGATTAAACTTTGGCAGCGAGACACATATCTGAGCAGGATGTGAGAAGAGGGACATCACTGGCCCTTACACATGCTGCTGCTCCAGTAAAAAATTTTCCTAGTTAAAAAACCCTAAAGTTTTATAAAAGTAGATTAAAAATGTAGTCCAGAGCAGCTGAGACACAGTTGAACTTCATACAAGTTATTTCTTAACTACTGAAGGTTGTATTGGATAAATTAAATCTATCAAGGAAACATAGGTTACTGAAAATGTAAGAATCAGCTAAAACTTACCAAAAGACCCAGAATTCTTCAGTTTAAGGGATCTCTAAAAGCAAGGATGCCTTTTATAAGTATTTAATCATTGGAGCACAGCATTTAGAAATATGAAAACTGCTAGAGAGAATGACCATTTGCAACACCTCTGTTAAATGCATTGTTGAAACCCTTTATTCACAGATAAGACAAACACTTGAAGTACTTAAATTTCCTTGATCTTAAGCTTAAAGTTGAGCTTATATTTAAGCCTCTTCAGTGATCAAGGTGAAGAGCCTGACCAGAAGCTCTTTAAATTCAAGAGAAATTATAACACACAGAGCAAGCTGTGTTATAAAAATGGCTACCATATTTTCATGCATATGACACTTACCTCAGGTAATTTGCATCCTCTTAAATGTCCTGAGGCTTGAAAATAAATTTCCAGATAACCTACACATACTTGGAGGCTTCTGGATATGGGACCTGGAGAAGAAATCTGTGGATCTGTAGTAAACCTCCCTTTGCAACAGCCACGTACTTCTGCTGTTGCAGAATCAGTTTTCTTAACAGATAACTGTGGTTGAGATGTATAAAGATATGGTACATTAATTAAACAAAGGATTTTTTGGAGGCAAGTTAAAAAAAGGTAGAAGACACACGTAGATTTGGAGAAATTTGTTTTTTATTTGTGACTATAGGAGACCTTCACTGTCTTTCACCTCAGCATGGAAGCATTTTGATCACAAGCCCAGTGTAACAGAGATAAAGAACTCGCACCATAGACACTTTTGAAATGGAAGTAAAACCTGGAGTATTTGTAGCCTGGCAATGTTAAAAAGAAATACGTAAGATTAAAACAAGAAAGTCCAAGTGCGTTTTTTTAGTAAATAGATATATATATATATACTTAATTTAATGCAGCACCTTAGGTTGGTTTATTTCTCCTTCCCCTCCTCCCCCCCTTTTTTTAAAGCATATAAATTCCAACCATGTTTTGTGTGAAGGGTCTCAGTGCATACTGACATTGTGAGTGTCAGCTCCAGATCACTTTAATCAGAGAGTGGATATGCATGATAAAACGGATAAGGGACTTTAATCAAAAAATCCGCTGGTCTGGAAACGTGACGCACTCCGCCAAACACACTTCATCCCACTTTTCTTGTGCCACTGCCAAGATTTTTATTTCATGAATATGCATTGGACATGATATTACATTAAAATGTGACATTGTTGTGTAGTGGTAGGGATTTAGAATTAGAATAAATAAATAAATAAATAGACTTCTGTAAAGTTTTTGTAATTGAACATTAGTATCATGTTGTGATTTTACATATATTTATTCACCTACCCCCACTCTTTTCTTTCCTCCAAATTTTTTTTTATTTGAATATTGAATTCATTCCTTTCTGCTTAATAAGAAAAACATCGGTAGCAGAGAGATGCTTTATTTAACTTTTACCTACAAGCATAATGTATAGAGTTCTCAACAAGAAATTGTATTTTTGCATACAAAATACATGTCTGTGGCTCTGTGGCTAGGGGCATTTTTGCTTCTATAGCCAGAAATAACTTCTTAGCACAGAGCCCACTCCAAACTCCATTATTCTTTATGCAAAGGCTGCTTCTGAATTTCACAGGATTTGGATCATGTACCTAATAAACTGACAAATCCTTTGTTTCCCCCTAATTTTGCTATGTTACATTGTTTCCTGGAAATTGGTGAGGATTATAAAACTGATGTATGGAAATTTGCATCATTAAGTCTGTGCTAGTCTCAATTTTAGATTTGCAAGTTTCATATACTTGGGCCAATCAGCTTTTATTTGGAACATGTAAGCATTTCTACATCTGTCTCTTTGTAAACCCCCACACCATGGTTTCTGAGAACTGACCTCTCAGACAATATACTTTGAAACGCGTACCCTGGCACGTGGCGAAGCATTCATCAGATTAAAGATGAATGTATTTGCTGTAGTACAGTTTCTCTGCCACAAACACATACAGGATGGCACTTGAGGAAAACAGATTTGTCTAAATGCCATGATTTGCACCTGAAAAAACATAAGGACAGGGTCTGAGTGTGTACAAAACTGTTGACCTCAGTGAAGCTGTGCAGAATTGCACAAAGGGTTTGCCCTTAAGTAGGCAAATATATGTTACTACCAAAATACTCTTGAGTGTCTTTGTGGTATATTTAGGATGGATAATGGCTAGGTATGAGTCACAGAGCAGAGTTTCTATTCCTTCTTGTCTCCTGACTTAGATGTTTTAGGTTAAATGAGAGTGATACTGCCCTCCTTTCACTTGTGACTTGAAACTGGTAAATGAAAAGATGTTGAGCAGTTAGGGAGTTGCCGTTTTTTAATCTGGGGATAGGAGCAGATATTCTTTATTTGCTAATTGAGGACTGTTGTGTATCAGTTGTTCAGTGAGGACCTCTTCTTGTAATGGATGCTTTCCAAGACTAATTTTAATTAAAACCAACCAAACAAATATTGCAATTGCCTGACTAATGATCTGAAGCACCAATATTTCATAACCTTTGTTACTCAAATGTAGTACAGAGGCTGCATAGAACTTGTTTATTGGAGAGGGTTTCTAAGTGATAACCACACTGAGAATGTGGTCTCACCTAGCCCTTAGCTATGCTTCAAGCTTTTGAAAGACAGAAAAGAACAGTGATTGCTGGCTGAGCTGCCACTGAAAAGGACAAAAAATATTGAAGCTAAAATGCAGAGGTCTTTAAACTAATTCTTCACTAAAGTTATGGTCATTTTGAAAAGAATTTCCTTTACGAGGCTCAATTTCTCCAGATTTTATACCTGCTATATATATCTGCTGCTGGTGAAAGAGAAAGCTTGACATTCAGTCTGAGATACTAATCAGAAAAGGCAATCTGTAACTTAAGATGTTTTCAAAATTTTTATAGGCTCTTAGCATTAGATTTTAGTTCCACCTTAGAATTCTCTGAGCTGGCCTGTGAGTACCAGGGAGTTCAATGTTGCACCTTCCTGCATAGTTCATTTGATAGCGTTGTGTGGACCAAGAAGGATGGCTGTAGGAGGACCTGTTTGTTCATTTATTTTCAAATTCGGGTGTTTTGTGGACCAGCTGGCTTCAGATCTTGTCCTGGCATGTTCCCTATGTTGATCTTGCAAAATTGGCATGTGCAGTATCGTACAAGTTCTTCCACAGGATATTACTGCAGCACTTGTGTTGCTCCCTGCCACTGGCCAAAGAGTTCCTATGCATAAGCAGGACTTAGTGCCCTTCATGCCTTCTTTGGAGCTGCACAACCAAACCCATTCTGGAAAGGCTTATGCCTTCATCTGATGATTCTTGAGTGCAGAAGGATTGATTTAAAAGAAAAGATTTCTATAGTGTTCTCACATCCTCAGAGAGGATACTGAGACCTTACTGACAGCACTTTTCTGCTCAAAATCCATCAACAGTAGGATCTTGTAGCTTTTAGTGTTTCTCCTTTTCTCTTTTAAATTATGCCTTTCTGAAAGCAACTTTTTATACAATGCACAGCTTTGTGTGGTTTTAATTGTTGACAGAGGAACTCTGCTCATGGTACAGGCACAAGCTGTGTTTGCTGCAGCTCCTGGTCTGCATTGAAAGTTTAATTCAAACTTTTTTCACTGTTTTTGCTGGGCTCCTAGAATCTACTATACCCTCAGATACTAAAGTGCCATGCTAGCAAGTTAAACCCTATAATATCCTCTAGACTGCCCACTTCATGTATATATCATGTGTTATAGAGTAACCAGGCATCTGAGGATATGGATGAAGTCCTATCACAGCAGAGCAAGAAGAGTTCACTTCTGTGCAGATTTCAAAAGGAAAATCACAGTTACAGCACAATCAAATAGTCAAAATGTTAATAGACAGAAACATCTAGGAGGAAGGACAATGACTTCAATGGAACAATATTCATGGTCTTGAATTCCTGTAGATTATGTATATACACTTGTAGGAGAGCTTTTAGTGGCTGATAGAGATATCTGCAAAGACAGACATCAGTCAGAACTGCCTAATGTAGAATGAAACATCCCCAAAGGAAATTACCATTACAAAAACTATTATTTAATATTAAAGGCAATTGTAACACAAGGGCATGACTCATATCCTTGTGTTACAATTATCTTAATATTAAATGATAGTTTTCTGAATGGTAATGAGGGGAAGTTAAACCTGACACTCTGTCCTTAACCCTTGTTGCTGTGCCTGAGTATTAATATGACTAAGAGATGACTTTACAGTCTGTCATTTATTCATGTCACCTGTTAGTCATGACAAAGTGTAGAAGGTATATTTATAATACCAGCTTTTAGAATTAATTGGAGAATGCTCATTTTGTGGACTATTATACCGGATAACTGACCTTTACAACTATCAGAGTACAGAGCTGATGCATTATATTGATAATGAGCACTTTAGTATGTTAGACCATGACAGACTTATAAAGATTCACAGCCTTAACTTTCTGCACTTCATGTTATCTTCCTAATATTCTTCCTTCAGGGGTTTTTCTTTTCTGTTTTTTTTTTTTCAGTTGCTACAGAGTTCTAGCTGGTATCAAAAATATGTACATAGAAAAATGCAAGCACACTTCATGTTTAAAACCTTTTAACATCAGGTTTTCTGTTCTGTACAGCATGCCTGCATAGTTCCAAACACAGAACTGTAGCTTTAGTTTACAAGCAATCTTAGCATCACTTCAACATAACATTTATGTTCCTGCATATTTCTTTATTTTGTTGCTACTGACAGTGCCTGGACAGCTCTGCTTCCTTTACTCCTGCACCTGGTTCCTGAGCAGAATTAAGCAGTTAACAGTAAGGTAGAATGTATGACTTAGAAAAATAATAAGAAAATCATAACATGATTAGTCAGAATGAATAATTTTGCATTTGGTTATGCCATGTTAATGGTTACATCATGTCATGTTTTATTATGTCACAACCTATGACAGAATATGACACAACAGAACCACTGCATGTAGTTTATCAAAAAAAATAAAGTTTTAAATTAAAATATATATACTGTTTTCTTATCTATTTCTAGCTGTGATTTCAGACACAGAACTGTTGTGAATTCATGTTAATTAGGAGGCAGCGATATCTGCAAAAAGCAGATAATTCTGAGATACCAGAACACAGTCCATGAAAACAGATATCTCAGGATGAAGTCAGCTCTAGGAATTGGGTCTATGTTTGAAAACAAGTTTTAATCAGGAAATAGACCTGAATATATTATCCTGCTCTATGATGGACCCTGTTGCTACTGTATAGCACTACTGTTTTAATCTTTCCCTTGGAAAAAAACATATGGTTTTACATAAAATCATGTAGTCTGCTGCTTAACACAACACAAATTGGATTCCACAGGGTAGGAGAGAATCTTACCAAGAAGTCCAAATTTGACTTAAAATCTCCTAGAGATCTGCTGTTAATACTAGGAGGTGTAGGTGAACACCAAATAGTACATTTGTTGGGCTTGCAGCATGATAATTTTAACTCAAAGTTGCATGGTGCAAGAGATTCAGGAGGCAAATATTAGTGTGTCAAGTCATGATGTTGTGCCAGCTCTGCCTGAGGTGCATGGGTTTGAAAAAGGGCTCATTTTCTCTAGCAGGCAAACTCTGCCAGTCCAAAGATAACATTTTCCAGGAGATGCAGTAGGCCCTTCTCCTGAGTAAACACTTCCATTTCAAGAAGGAACCTTGTCGTATTTATAATGCTGCATTGTTTGTAAGGGTTGGTTTGTTTATACATGAGCTGTGGAATAGGAAAATGCAATAACTCCATCCTATGCCTGCACAGCCACCGGAGCTCTGATTAGACGTACAGCAACAGCTCAGGTCAAAACTTCATATTTTTTAAGTTCTTAAATATATATTCAGATGATATGGAGCTGTCCTATGGCAGTTATCCAAGCTCTAAACCCCCCATTAACACATATTTACATGATAGATTTACATTATTTGCTCTGTAGATCTTGCACAATTTTCAGGCCATGTTTTCCTAACCTGCAATATACTGCAGAGAAAGGGTATTTCCATCTTGGACCGCGTTCACCATTCAGGCCAACAAAAGAAGCTCTGGCTCTTTTAGGTCAAGGCAGATTTAAGTGTGGACAGCCTCCCTGGGACCTCTGTTAATTTACTAGCAGCTGCAGAGGACAAAGGAACTAAACAGAAGACCTTTGAGAGCCTCCTTCTAGTAGACCATAATTTGCCCACAGAAATGTCCCTGGGAGTTTTGAAATGGTTTAGTTGTGGCATTCATGACTTACTTTGCTATCGCTAGGCATGTCAGAACTCACAAGATGGGTGTAAGGATCTCACAGCTTCACCAGTGATGCACTTAGATGGGACTGCTTCTGAGTTCATTGTTTATATGGTTGTACTATGTACAGGAACTACGTTAATGTAACATGGGTGACACCAGCAATGGCTCTGCACAGAAATGAATTAACTAGTGAAATTTTTTTTTGTTTTGCTATTTAAAGACAGACACTTAAGGTGAATGCTACTCTTCCATTATAGAATCCAGCTGTACTACTAAATCTCTATTATATATTGTACAAAATGAGAAAAGAATATCACTTATTTATTCCTTATTTAAGCTTTCAGTGGCTTCAGTGACTTGTGGTAGAATTGATGATATATATAGTAGACACCTCATAAAGATGCTTCTGAGCTGGAGGCAGAAGTTAGGTTTCCTCAGTGTATGGGTTAGCAGTTACTATGTCTACACATCAGTAGGGATAATCAGACCAGACCAGAAAAGTACTTCAGGATCTACTTACCTTTGAGCATGCAAGCAGACTAATTGACTTAACTGAGATTACATACAGGCTTAAAGTTAGTCATATGCTTTGCTGCATTTATCATTAATCCCATGGCCTGAAATATACAGAAGCTTTATAGTGAACTTGAAGGCCACTGAACTGAGATTTCTTGAAAGCCCTCTTCTGCAGCAAGAAAACTGACTTTTTTTTTTTATATTGGTTTATTTGTTTGTTTGTTTGTTTTAAATAAAGGTTCCTGAAGGTCTGGAGCACTTGACAGGGAAACAACTGACCTGTGCTTTTAACTAGTGCTACGCATCTGCATCCTGAGCTTTTCCCATCTTATTTAGAGTATCCACCAGCTAGGCCCAGGTTGCTTTTAGAATTTTACTTGACATCTAATTTAAGGCACAGTTTAGTCATTGCAATTATTGTGAGTGTTTTACTGTGATAGATGTTGGTTCAGAAGCTGAAATGTACACTGTTGCGTTTTGATACCAGTTAACATCTTAAATAAGGGATAACTTGCTGTCAGTGTGCAATTTTATTGCTGAAGTATTATTCTTAATGGCTGACAAAAAACAGGGTAGGGAAATACTTAAAAAATAAATCTTTTTCTTCTTAGACTCCATTTTTAATCTGAAAATCATTACTATTGTTATTATTACTACTACTACTATACTCCTACTACTATTATTGATTAAGAGTAGCTTCAGGGGTTCCACATGCCCAAGTACAATTCCAATTTTTGTGGCACAATCATCATGTCTCACTGCTTACAGAGAAGAAACAAACAACAAAACTATTCCTCCCATGGTTATGTATTTATTTCTGAGAATTTTGTTACATAGAATTTTTAAAAAATTTTTTATATTGCCATCTCATGTTGCATTCACAGCCTAGAAAACATCTCACATTTCAATTTGAAAAAAAACCCCAAAAAACGACTGAAACAATAACAATTTTTTTGTAGTTGTGAAAGTTGTGACAGCATTTATCCTAGAGGGAATATAACAAGTTTAGTTTTAATTCAGCATTACTTCTACATCCCTTGATAAAGTATTATTGTGATCCTACTCTCTCATAGCATTATTCTGAGTTTTTCCTGGCATACCAACAGTGCATTAACATTGTATTAAAGCAATGCAGTTTGTGGGATCTACACAAATACAAGAGAATCGGGCAATGAGGTACCTAAAATTACCACTCATCCAAGGGACCACAGGACCTCTTATGGGGTGAAGATCATGGCTGAATTACGTACAAATAATTTTTACTTTGCTTTAGCAATATGAAGTCCATTGCTCCTGCTTATGAATGTCACATTTTGTTCTGAAAAACAAGTCTAAAATCTTTGGTTCTTCATTCTTTACCAGGATGTTGAAATAGTGCAGTTGGCCCCAACATTCAGCCTTATCTCACTCTGCTGATTTACCTGTCACAACTTACAGGATTTCTTCCGTTTCAGAATGAGGTGAAAAATCTCTAGAAGTGTCCACAGCTTGAAAGTCAAAGAAACCTTGATGCACCTCTGCTGTTCGCTTAGGATAAGGTCAGTGACAATATAAATGAAACACTGAGCACATCTTTTGTCCTATAAAAACTGTGCTGTTTCTTCTCAGGTCCACAGCATTGAGGAAATTACAAACCATCATTTGATGTCTCAGAGCAGGGAGAACTTACATGCAATATGCTAATTTTGGAGATAGATAGTTTTTAAACAAAGCATGTTTCCTTTCTTTTTGCTTTCCTTATTTTCCCCTTTTCCCTTTCTTTCTTTTTGTGCTAACACAACTCACCAGTTCTTCCAGCTCTGGAGAGCCTTTTAGATAATTCACTCTTAATTCTGAAGGTGTAATCAAAGTTCTTGCTTGGAGGATGTTTAAAATGCTAGATGTATGCAGCTGTTTTTTTTTTTCTTCAATAGAAGAAAGAAGATGTGTGTGGTTTTTTTCTATTTGTTTGGTGGATTGGATAGAAAATCCAGCATGCAAGAGATTATGGGTAACTTCTCAATTGATACTACATTGAATATGGTACTGAACAAGCTCCATATTTGGAGTTTTATACCACTGTCTTGCAATATTATGTAAAGAATTAAAAAATGTAGACCAGTGTATTAAAAATCTTAGGAGTCTCATTTTCATTTCTGGTAGCCTGAAAACACTGAATATCTCAGTAATGGTATTTTGCTTTATCTGCTATCTACCAATGTTCTTCTTGCTGGTATTCCCGTTTATTCAAGTAATTCCTTTTTGCATTCCACCTGTTGATATCCAAGCAACTGGGACAGTGCCAGAGCACATCCTATTATGCATGCAGTCTGCTACTTCATTTGTATTATTCACTGAGCTTTACTAAAAAGAAAATTAAAATATCATCTAACTGCAAATTAGGAGTTTCTTTGTATTTTAGAACAATCTTTACTATGGCAATTCGAGAAACCATCAAGATAGAATCAAGCCAGTAAGGGTGTGATGCAGATTCCATATAGCTCTTGGTTTAAGTCAATCAATCTGAGATGTCCCATTTTTAGTTAAATAATAGGAAGCCACCACGTCTCCCCCATGTCATTGGTACATCTGGCCAATGAGACAGACTAAGTGATGGCATTCTTCTTGCCATCTCTTCTCTATGCCTCATGAGAGGTTCTCTGGTACTCTACCAGTACCAGTCATTGAATAGGAGTGGTTGATTAAGTTTTCGCTTTTCAGTTTCCTGCAAGTTCCACACCATAAATGCTGGTGTAATTATGATGCAACTATGGGTGACTTTTCTGACCCCTGAGAAATGTTTGCATTTGATATTTAGTAATTTGTAACAGAACCAGTGCAAAGTCAGCATGGAGGTGGGGGAAATATATTTAGGTAGATCTTGCCTCTTTGAAGCCAAAAGAATCTGTTTAGTTTTGCTTGTTCACTCCTTGCAGTTCATAGAAGTGCAACTATCTCACAGAGTTTACACTGACTGGAAATTATGAACATTTCATCAACACAGAGAAGGTCTGATTGAATGAAGATTTAAGGGTGCTTCTTTGGCTTTTGTTTGAGAGGAGGTATGGGGCTATATTAGTGGTAAAGTATCTAGTTTTCAACCCTAGTGCCATTCTGCCACTTGCTGATGTGCTCCTGGGTGCAATTTTATTAAGGCATACAGGCATGCAAGAGCATGACCCCTAACATGATGCCATTTTATGCCTCTCTACCAGCGCAGAGAGCACGGCTGCAAGCCACTGCAGGGCCACATCAAAGGTGAAGCCGTGGGAGCCTTTGGGTGATGGGGGTTGTGCAGGGGGTCTTGAGCCACTCACTGCCTTTGCCTGCTCATTCCTCCCACCCGTGTGACAAGCAGAGGGGTTGCATAAGTGCTGGTAACAAGTGCAATATATATTCGTCCTCTGGCGTGAGTGAGCAGAAAGATTCACTGCAAAGCCGAATAAGGCTGTGTGATCTTTGATGCCTGCTGGTGTGAACATTTAAAAGGCCTTGAAGTTTTAGCACCACTCCAGGCAGCAAACAATATGGAAACATTAGTGAATATCAGTCTAACAAGGGGCTGGCGGAAGGAGAGATTTGTCCTGTCTTACCACACAAAGCTTCTCCTCTTAGCTAACTTGCTCGTTTATAACTGGGGTTGGAAGCTCAAGCCAAAATGAAACCTGCATTAAAGGAATTTTGTGGGCTGTACAAATCATAAGTGTAACTACTTCACAAAATACTGTCAACTGAGGCATGTATTTAAAAGGTTAGATAAAATATCTCCTAGTCATTTTTTCCAGTTCTTTTCTTTTTATAGTCCACTGCAAAACAACAATAGATAAAAAGGCTGTATATAATGCATGTATATTTTGTTGGGATTTTTTTTACCTTTCCCAAAGGAGTCTCTGTGCTTCCCACACTAATTGTAGGTTTTTCTGAAAATGCAGCATGAATCATTTATAAATAAAGAGACTTTAAAATCCCTAAAAGACTCCCTGAGGTATTCAGTATTTCAGCATAAAATAACTGTTAAATAGAGTTATTCTGAATTAGCTTTTACTGGAAAGTGGTGAAAATAAAGTTTTCTTTTCACTGTGAATGTGCAATAATTCTTTTACACAGCTACCCAGGGTAATTGACAAGCGATTTTCATAATTCAGGTTTTAGCAAAGAAATCATTTGAAGTGGCTAACATTAAATGAACAGAGCTGCTATTAAAATATAGCTTTCAAGAAAATCTGCATGAGATGTCAGAACCAGGGGCTCTGTGTTGAGACCTTAAAAATAATTTGGGCTATAAAGTAAAACCACATACATTCAAACTACACAATAAATTCATACACACACCCTTCTCACACATGCATGCATACACTTAAAATAATAAAACAGGATTTTTCATCCTTTTTTTAAAGTTCTATGATTATTTTAGTGCACAGATAACCTTAGAAAGACAAGGTACTCAGAAAAGGTAACTGATTTGCATGACTCCTTTGGACTTCATAACCTTGAGTGTCCATACCCACTGTACAATCAGAGGTCACATTTGATCTCTGTGTGTAAAATTATGCAGAGGAAGCTTCCTCAATACTTTGTAGTTGATTGACAAATTGGTCTGTCACTCAAATGCTCCTTCAACTTATCGTGAACAGTAAAGAAAATTATCTGTTCTGTGCATATGTGAGAAAAAGCCTATTCATTAACCTCTAGTCTGCTGAAGCTGTGGAACGTATAATGCTTAGAGGAATATGTACTACATATGAAAAGTATGCAAAAAAACCAGGTGTGGATATATATTTGTTTATATGTGTATATTTGAATGTGGATACCATATAAAAATATAACAGATCAGTCTGTATGATACATATATACTTCATATGTACATATTACACCAGTTTATACAGCAAACTTTAGTTACTCCTTTTCATGAGTTTTCTACATGCATGGTAGTTACAGATAGGCAAACACCTCTGAGACGATTCCTACAAGCATTTGTTAGAGCAGGCTTCATAATCTAAGATGCCTGTGACTATTATCCCTCAGATATTCTGCCTACACTGTAGCTCTCAGATGCTGGGTTATTTACAAATATTGCTGTATCACAGTGCAAGGATTTTAAAGCAATTGACAGTCAAGATAGGGCCTAATTCGCTTCAAGTGTTAAGCAGAGGCAACTCAGATAGATTTAGTGGAGCTGTACCTGTTTATCTCAGCAGCAAATTTAGATTTCCATACCATGGAATACTTATCCAGCATCCAGTTGCTTCAGCTTGGGGAAATATTTGCAAATCATGTATATGTATGTGAGGTTTTTTCACTAACTACTAGTCAGTGTACTTTTATTTATCTGCCTGATCTGGATGAGAAAAATTAATTTCTCTAGGCATTTGTCTCTAAATGCTCTAGGGGTAGTTGAACCCCGGATATCTAGATAAAAATCTGAAGCTACAAGATGATGACACTTCTCTGCCTTGTTCAACTTTTTTTCCACCATAAACCCTGCATATGGGTACAAGAGAGCAGTCCTGATGCAAACTCCTCTATTTCAAACTTTGTGAAAGTCCTGATCACAGCCCTGGCTTGCCGGCTTCTGACTCACCTCTGGCAGTGAGGCAACATGCCAGGTCAAACCTGGAGAGAATGTGTCTCTGCCCTCTTGAAAAGGTCAGAGAAATTTTGAGTAAGGTGTTTGCTTCAAATCTAGGCTGTTAAGTGACACAGACTTTAAAAGCCCCACAAACATAAACCCCCACAATTGGTGTTAACATAATTTTTTTCCAATACAAAACTTTTGCTTTCACTATTTAGTAATTTTTCTTTGCCAGTGGCTGACTAGCTTGAAGTCTTTGAAACACTGAGCTTTCTATAAAATCCAAATAATTCTCTGTAAATCAAAGTACTTGGCATGCTTGCTGCAAAGCCTGAAGCTTTTTTTTTTTTAAGGTAATCTCTAGAAAGTAGTTTGTACTCATGTTTTCACAGTGATTAAATATGCAAAGTAATTTTCATGATTATCACCCCGTTCTGAACCAAATCAGATGCGGCTATGCTTCTCTTTGTACAAAGCCAGTTATTGGATCAGATTCCAAAACAAATCCCCTGAATTTGGCGGATCATCATTTTAAAAGGGGGCTTGTTAAGGTAATGATTAAATTAAACCACCCCTTTAAGAATATTTAGATCTGGTCCGCCAAGCGGAACGGTCTAATGGTTTTTAAATTAGAAGCTGCGAATGCTAGTGAATTTCTTTTGTGGGTCAAGTGGGTATTAACAAATGCTAAGACTGTTCTCTCTTTTGTCATCACCTTGAAATCTGCAAAGAAAAATGAAGAGTGGGAAAGACACAAGGAGGGAAGCAGTGTTGGTATTTTAACATCAGTGCTTTAAAACCAAGGGCAGTCTCAGATTTACAAGGTTGGATAGGAGAAAGTATAAGATGATGTTGCTAGTAATCTTTTTATACCTCTCTCTTGAGAAAGAGGCTGAAGCTCGAATCTTCAAGGAAGTGGAGAACCCAAGTGCATTCAATTCTGGCAGTCTTAAGCTATTGCAGAGGTGTAATAGCCTGCTAACCACAGAAGCGTGGATAACAACCCCTACCTGTGGCTTCCAGATTTCTTAACCCTGTCAATTTTAAACGAGCTTTTTAGCCTCAGATGCTGCTGGGAGTTTGTGGCTGGGAGAGACAGTTGTTTGCTTGTGCAGAGAGGATGACTGGATTCCTTCCAAAACCAAAGACTTCAGTTTTTCTTTCTGATACCCTAGGCAAACTGTTTGTCACTAGTATTTTTCATCCCACAGTACTAGCTAATACTGGAGTTCTGTGAACATTGGATTTATGGGGCATAACCATCTCCCTGGTGGGAGGAAATCCATGTTAAAATAAAAATCTGTCAAGTCAGGTCAAGTCACAACTAACAAAATACCAATGCTGATCTTTTGTGCTTAGTTCCTTTTCAGTCATACATAGGTTTCTGAAAATGACACCACTTGGGCCAAATTTTTCCTGTACTGAGATGGTTTAAAAGAAAAAAGCTTTCTGTTTATTCACACAAAATCCTTGTAACTATTTTCTTTATGAATAGCCTTCTAAGCAAGGGTGGTAGTGGCAAGCTGTAGAAACTGTAAAGGTGCACTTCTGAGGTGAAAAAGTCAGTTTTTGGTTGACTGAATTATGACCCTTTAGAAATCGCGTGCTTTGGACAGTTTGTGTAAGGCTTTTTGCTAAGCTTGTGAAACATGCACTCAAAGAGAGACATGTTCTGTGGTTGTGTATGAGTTAAAAGAGGGGAGAAAGGGCAGACTAACTTTCCTGTGAAATGATTTTCTGACCTGACAAAGTGTTTAGGAAAAGTGGTTTACTGTGCTGAGTCCTGGGCTTACTCTCTGCAAAGTAAGAAAGCAAAGTGACCAGGTCAAGACTGCTTGGTCCGATGTAGGATTTAAAGAAAGAAATGCCCTTCTGATGAATCTAACAGACTGGCTTTGTTTTGTTATCTGCATCCATCTTACCTCACCTGGAGTACTGTGTCCAGGTCTGGGGCCCTCAACAGGAGGAAAACGTCGACCTGTTGGAATGAGTCCAGAGGATAGCCACTAAGTTGATCAGAGGGCTGGAGCACTTCTATGAAAACAGACTCTAGGAGTTGGGGCTGTTTGGCCTGGGGAAAAGGAGGCTCTTATCAGACCTTATAGCATCTTCCAGTATCTAGAGGGGGCTCCAAGAGAGCTGGAGAGGGACTTTTTACAAGGGTTTGTAGTGATAATCATTATCATCATCATCGTGGCTAGACTTCGTGAACGAAGATTTACAAGGGCTCTACCCATGCTTGATACAAGCACACTGGTGGCTACAAAGGCCAATGTGAGATAGACAAGTCTGATTGCAAAAGGCACAGCAGAAAGTCTCCATTGGCGCTACTGGCGGGGCATGGTTCTTCCCGTGTTGCCTTTTTTCCTCCAGACTGATTCTGTGTGTATTCTTAAAGGAAGCAGCAGCATTATGGATGGTGTGTCTCTATTTGTCCCGACTGGAGGCCAGAGTTGACCACTGATGGTGGTCAAGATGACCAAGGCTGAGGTATTGTTTCAGGGAGTCCTTGTATCTCCTGTTTGGGCCTCCTCTCTTGCGGCAGCCGGTGGCGAGTTCCCCATAGAGCACAATCTTAGGGAGGTGGTGATCCCCCATCCTGGAGACGTGCCCTGCCCAGCGCAGCTGTGTTTTCAGCATGGCCTCGATGCTGGTGATCTCTGCCTGTTCAAGGACATGTAGTGATAACAGGACAAGTGGGAATGGCCTTAATCTAAGGGTGGGTAGGTTTAGATTAGATATTAGGAAGAAACTCTTTACTGTGAGGGCAGCGAGGCACTGTAACAGGTTGCACAGAGAGGTGAAATCCTCATCCCTGGAGGTTGCCAAGCCCAGACTGGATGAGGCTCTGAATAACCTGATCTAGTGGGTTGTGTCTCTGTCCATGTCAGGGTGTTGCACCTAGATGATCTTAGTCACTTCCAACCCAAACCATTCTATGATTCTATTCAGTAAGAATTTATCTATCAATGGATACCATTATCCTGTGACAACATTTCAACCCACTGAAATCTCCTCTTTTAATCTAAAAGTTACAGTGAAATGTTGATAAAAAGTTTCGAACTATGAAAAAAATTATTAGGGGAATGTTACTGTTTAACACCTGAGAATAATAAAAAAATCACGATTCAGCCTTGTTAAACAACCTTAACTCTGCTCCTTGCATATAGACAAGGTGGTACATTTTTTGATTCACAGTGCTGATTTTAAATACAGGTTTGCTTTCTTGGAAAGTGTGGTCACTTTTAAATAACCTTCTATACCTATGCAGTAGCTTGTGATAAAGCAAAACAAATGTTTTGATGAACATCACACTGAAGATGCCAGTAAGATTGGTCAGATTCTCTTTTATATATAAGATTGTAAAATATATATGAAGCCTTTGGTTCACATTACCACATGTAATTATTTTTGTCAAGAAACTATTACAGTGCAAAATATGAAATGGAAACTAAAGTCTTTAACAATATTAAATTTCACATAGGGTTTTTTTTTAATTTTAGTTTATTTAATTTTTTGTTTGTTTGTTTTTTGAAGCAGCAGAGTTCTTTCCCTCTCACTAAAAAGCCTTTTGGCTTTTTGGTGATACAAACTTGACTTGGGAAGAATATTTCTAATAACAATAGAAAGGCTGCAATGGGTTGGACTCGAGCCATCAGGCTGTATAGTCTACTCTAACATCACAGTGACCAGGTTGTAATGAAATTCTTTCACAAAAAGTCCTAATTAATAATTAATGTAAATTCACAGCCAGTTTTTTGTTCTTCCTTTGAAAACACAGGGCATGGATTATTTCATGGTCTGTTTGGACTGTTCCCTTATTCTCAACTATATTTTCTCTAAAATAAAAATATTAACAAAGTTGTCTCCCAAAGAGTTTTGTGAATAAAACCCACAAGCACTTCTGCTTTGTACAATGCCATCAGGGCTCAGTTAGTTTGAGAGAGAACCTGCAGTGAAGTTCATTTTCAGATAAGTTTTTTCAAAGTCCATGCCCACCTTGATCTCCTCTCCTTTGTAACCTGCAGTTTATTGCAGAGACTATCTGTGAGCAATCACTAAGTCTCAATTGTCATTCCTGCCTTCACCAAAGTAAAGGTGATTGAATCTTGGATTTTGGATGGGGCTGGCAATTTAAAATTAGTTCATCAGTCGGTCTCTATTTTCTAAGGGCAGAGAAGACACTGCTTTTCTTTACCATGCCTTGCAAGATCCTGGGAAAAGGACTGCATGTTCTGTCAGGCAGAACAAAGTATTTTCAACAGCACAACTTAAGAAGTGCATGCAAGTAAAGTATTACCTCTGTTTTCCAGCAAAAGAAAATGAGACTGAACAAAGCATATTAGTCTAAACTTCATCTTCTCTCCAATGTTCTGGCCTTAAACCTGAAAACAACCCTTTCTGGAAGGGGACACTAAAGTGAAGCTCTGCTTCAAAACACCTTAGAGAGCTTGTGGTTTTGAATATGCAGCTGTTACTTCATGGCAGTCATGGACAAAGCTATCCCACTTGTTCCCAAAACTGCAGGTTGAAATCACTAGATTAAAGAGGGAAAGAGGGAGAGCTTGAGAGTCTGTTTTAAATTCACCGACTTTATCTCTTGAACTGTTTTTCATAATAAAATAAAAAAAAATCATGATAGCAAAAGGAAACAAAATGGATACAAACTCCTTGTAAGAAGTTTTGGTTTATTCTGTTTCAAACATTTGTTTGAGGTTTGAGTGTGAATATTTTTAGTCCCACAGTATCTCACCTGGCATCTAACTTTTTCTGCTGAGCTGTAAGGTCAAAACTCTGCTTTTGGGTTATCTGTAGAGGCGATCTTGACTGCATATTTTGCCCTTGATCCCTGCACAAACCAGCCATTGACGTCAGTCGGAGCTCTATGTGCAGATTAGAGCTGTGTAAGCTCTTCACAACAAAATCTGAAGTTATGCAAAAGCCCCTAGGAGTTTGCAATTTGAATGTGGAAATAAACCCAGAAGAGGTTTATATAGAATTTGACTCACTAGCAACCTTTTCAAAGAAAATTCAAAACTTGTTTCTCTAGAGTAGAAGGATTATTAATTTTTTTAAATGCTCAGTGCCACGGTTTTGCCATCTGGTTTTATATGTTCACATGGAAAGCATGTGAATGAAATAAAACAATCAGTGAGAAGCAATGCCTATACTTTTTAAAGTCACCAGCAAATCTGGAAGGCTTGAAAGCAAAGTTTGAACCCCAGGAAACTGGGGTATTAGGACAAGAAGTGACGTAGACCAAATGATCAATTTGAGTCATGGATTGCAAGCATTCTCCACTCACAATATAACTGCCTGGAGTCAGATTTTTTTTTTTTGTCCTAGTCAGACCCTACTTAAGCAGACTCTGAGAAGTATAAAGTATATATTATAAATTGCAAGCTGGTCTAAGAACTGAAATCAGTAGGAGTTGCAGGGCTGAGTCAAAGTCATAAACCTGAAGAGGCAGACCTGTTGTGGCAGATTCTCCCCTAAATCTTTGCAAAGTAAGGACTTTTTCTTCACTTTGGTGACTCTTGAGATGTGTAAATTTTGCCTAAAGTGATGGATTCCTAATGTCTGTGGGTGAATTCTCTGAACAGGGAAGTCACGCTCCATGGACTCTTATCAGGAGAGTTATTCTTCCCTATCACTCAAATAATGTCACTTAATTAAAAATTGTAAGGATATATTTGCCATCTTAGACAGAAATAGTTGCCTTTAGAAGAGTTCTAGTCTACTAGTAAATAATGTACATTTAAAAAGATTTATAAGTATGTATTTAACCAAAGCAGTCATTCTGGTCTCTTAGATAATTAATATGCATTAAAGAACTTTCCATTAAAGGCTTCTTCCTCTCTTCTTTTTACCTCAAAAAGCAAAGAAGTTAAATGCAAAAAAAATCATATTTAAAAAAAAATCAACCCACTGAATAATGATAGACTTGGGATATAACCCATAAAAAAACAGGACACTAAAACTTCATTAAATCTTAAGGCTGGAGAACTTGTTCTGTGAAGCTGATTTTTTTTTTCTGCTTCTTCTCTTTGACAGCTAGAAGTAAAGGACAAAGTGTCAGCTTAATTTTAAACTTCCTGGCTTTGGTCCATTTGTGTTACAGCCTTAATCAGGAAGAAATAGTTCTGCTAAGGTTCATATTATTTTTGTCCCATGGAGGCATATTCAAGGTGAACAAAAGGGCACAAAGCTTTAGGCAGAATGTTGCCAGAAATGAGATGGGGACCACATCTGTCCCTTAGAAAAGTTATGGCATAGGGATGTTGTCACTGCATGGAACCAGAGCTGTCCTTCGAGCTGCCTGGGCTTCTGTGGAGAAACTTGTCTTCTCCTTGTCACTAGCCAATTCCTGACTCTCATTTTAAGCCCCAAAACCTGTGTCTTGCTTTTCTTGGTAGTGTTTCCGTTTTCTGAGGCTGTGGGCATCTGAAGGTAGGACTTTGTGCTTTTAGATAGAGAACCAAAGGAGCTCTGATCCTAAATGGCACTTTCCATTTACTCTACAAATGGCCATGTTATTAATGACCATGTTTCTTGATGGAGGTGGCATTTGACAGTTTGGCATGTTATTTGGAAAAGATTTCTCAAGTGATTCACTTGCAATAGAAAGGCTTTTGATATATTAAAGAAGTGGTAAAACATATAATACAGTAAAAGAAGAGTTGATTTGAGCTATAAACACCAGCATACATAATTTGCTGACCTGAATCACATCTATCCAATTTATTGAGAAAATTATGCAGAGACTTGGAACAGAGTAAAGTCCATGAGAACGAAGTAGAGTTTTATAAAATCTGTAAGATTCATAGGCAAAGTCTTTTAGTGTTTGATAACAAACTCAAGCTAATAGCAAATGATTCACAAACATCTTCCTACTGCAGGGCATGTTTAAAAGCCCTCTGAAATTCTCTAGAGCCCATTGATTTCAGCAGATTTCACATCATGCTCTTGCTAAATCATGAATTTCACTCAGAATTTACTCTGCATGCTGAAAAAGCGATGCCTTTTTATTTCCCTGGGCACAGAACAATAATATGGTTTTATTCTGTTATACTACTGATACACATGCTGAAAGATGAATTCTGATCTGTTAAAGAAGCATTAAGGTAGGATGTCTTTCACATTTTCATACTGATATGTGGGAAAGCACTTTCTGCTTCATGTGAAATGTTAGCATGATGGCACAGAAATTTAGAATTAATATTATTTCTGTGGTACCAGGGCCCTTATGAAAACAAGAGTGTTTGTTTTGTGAGGCTGTCCTGGCAAACCAAGGCTTTAATATGTGAATTAATACTCTTCAGTTTTACAGGAGCATTGTGCCTCTGAGCTTTGCACTTTTTCTGAAACCCAGGATAGTGTAAGAAGAGCCAGTAAAAGGAAGGTAAGCTTCCATAACATTATATCAGGGAACAAATGCACACAGCTCTTTACTAAAGGGCAAGGACGTTCATTTGACTTGCTGGTTTGTTTTATTATAGGGATGCCATTCATGCTTCTATAATTAAACTTGTTTTAGCGCCTCCATTGTAAACTTTTTCTTGCTGAAGCAAATGCTGGCATGCTCCATCTGTTTCAGTGTCCTGGAGTACCTTTTCTATGTTTTCTTTTTTTATTATTATTATTTGGTTTTTTGGTTGGTTGTTTTGTTGTTTTGTTTTTTTTTTTTTTAAATGAAGCGTGGTTGGGTTTCCCTCCCCTCCTTCATTTTGGAAAGGTTTAGGCTTAATTCTGAGAATGAAAACCATATAACTTCATGCTACCTTCATAGCTGAATCTCTGAAGGAGTCATCATGCATGATTCTTATTCTTGTAATGGAAAATCAGCATTTTTAATAGAATCCTGGACCTCAAATTAGAAAAATAATCTTATATTTTCAGTACTGTCAGAGACTGCCTTGCTGCACTTCAGCACTGGTGAACTCAGTGAGTGTTTCTTCAGCAGCTTCTTTCTATGTCTTGATGCTCTGACTCATGAGTTCTGGTGGTACTTGTTGATGGGACTGAAGTTCTTGGTGACATAGCGGAGAAAGCTGCACCTACTTCAAAAGTACCATAGTTCCCAGTCTCTGTGAGCCTCCACAAAACAGAGGCAATAGCTGAAGGCCAGACCCTTGGCATGGCAAAATGTCTGTAGCTGGACAGGTGGGAAAGATAATCTGTTTGGTACTTGTCGCAAATCATCACTGGAGTTTATTAGGCAGTGACCTGTAAAATACAGGTTTGTATGTTTCTTTCAGTCTGTCTTCCCTCCTTAGATATCTAAGGCAGGAACTGGAAGTATGTGCACATGTGTGTGAATGAGTAGAGAGGGGTTATGTTCAGCTTCCCTGTATTTCCTACTAAGGTAAAAGACAACTGTCCAGATTGGAGAGACTCCACTTGTTCTATGAGTTGTTTACCTGTTCCACAAATGTTTAGCTTGGAAGTCTGGGCCTCAAGCTTTTCAGTCATGTAAACCCAATTCTTAACTACACAAACACTTCTGAAAGACTTCCATTAAGCCTGAAATTTCATCCTTGGACCACACCAATATATTTGCTTTGTGTTGCTCCCCTTCTAAGTCTTGCAGGCCTGGTACAGGCAGGCACTCCATGCAAGTTGCAAAGGATCAATACAGAGACAGCAAGTATTCAGGCATGTATGTCTTCCAGAGGTCCATGACCGGGAGTTACATTGTAATGTGACATTACTGTGTTCAGTGTTCTCAATTAACACTTTTAAAATGAGAGAAGAGCAAGGAATGAGAGATGCAGAGGTTAATGTTTCAGTTGTGTGGTTCCCGGAGCTTTTACCTATTGAAACAGGTGTAAAAAGAGAAGTTTCTCTACTTTGGACTCATCCTAATGTGCCATTTTTACAAAAACCAGAATCCTTTTCAGAAATTTTTCCTGCATTCAATGGTTTTCAGCAATGACAATATAAAATATTCTTGTGTAGATAATAATTAGTGGCAAACTAGAATAGATATTTCAACCTGAAAACTGATTTCAACTTCTTTTGTAGAAAAAAACCCAAACCCAAACTTTCATATATCACTTGCCATGTTTTTAAAATTATTTGTGTTATTGTGCTTTACATACAATTAATATTCCACATTATCTTACTTGTCCTGAGTAAGCACGCTGTTCCACTGCCAGTCTAAGTTAGTTTTCTCTGTAGCTGTTTTTTGACTTTTTCATTGGGCGCTTTTTTTATAGATTTCACTCTTCAGTAGAAGTCCTTGCTTTCACTAATATAACATTAATTTGTCATTGATCTGTTCTGAGGTGGAGAAATAAGGTCAAAACATATATTGGCAACCTGATGGCTCGAGCTGGTCACTGCCAGCTCCTGGTCAGCAGCCAACTTTTGAATTAAGAGGTGAGAGTGAGTGATCTGTGCTGGCTTTGCCATTTATCTCATCTCTAAGGAGCGACACATTTTACCTTTCCGAAAACAGCTCTGAAGATCTGAAGTTCAAGTTAATTTTGATCAGTGACTGATCTTCACCTTGTATCTGAAAAGTTCACCGGGGTTCTCAGCAGCATCCAAAATGCTTGGAGGTGAAGGTATGAAACAGAAAATTATCAGAGTAATAATGATGATAATACAAGAAAAAGATAGATTGGTGAAGCAGCTAAAATATTATAATCCAAAACATTGTTATGGGTAATTTTCTTCTCATAACCTGAGGACAAAACTTTATTACTCTTTAAACTCCAATATTGCACCAATTAAATTCCAGCTTAAGAACTAAGGTTCCCAGTCCACTTTTCATTTGAAAATATTTCTCCTTCTCTTGTTCTCAGATACCCCATAAGAAAAACTTTTTATTCTTCCCTTTTTTCATCTTCCTATTTCCTATAATTAAAAATTATGAAGGAATATTATGTTACAGAAACTTTTCCAATGTGCTTTTGGTTTGGCAAAAGCACATACTTAAAATCATACTATTTTCTCATACAAGAAATGATACATACTGAAAAAGAAAAGAAAGAAACTTCAAGCCCTTTTCTTTTTATTTCCTGCTGCATTTTACTTTTCTACCTCACAGCTCAGATTGCTTTTTTTAATCAAAGCAGTAATGGAAGAACAGTCTTTACACTAAAATGCAATCACATTTAATCATATTTAATATCCTTATTTCTCAGCTGATCAGACTTTAAAAATTTGATTGCTTTAGTTTGATTTAAAATTTAAGGTAAGTCAAACCCAATAAAAAATGTGTATTTTTGTTGTTAGTGTGTTCCAATTGTGTGGTTTCTTAAAGTGTTTGAGCTTTTGGCTGTTACATTGCTGGAACAAAGACTTCTGAACACTTTCTCAGTGGCAATGAGCAGAGAATAAACTGATATGATTTTAGCCAAATATGCCATATTTTGCCGTAAGAAAAAATGAATAGATCACACATTAATCTTTGTCCTACAAGAGAAAGATGTTGAATCAGCGTGAATATATTGTATTATTGTCTTCTGTTGTTTTCCTCAAATTTGTATCACAGAAAGGTTCAGTGAGGCAAGAACTGAGGAGCATCAGGCAAAGCACAATCAACTGGTTGAGGGAGGGGATTGTCCCGCTCTGCTCTGCACTGGGGCAGCCTCACCTTGAATATTGTGTGCAGTTTTGGGCACCACAATATAAGAAAGATATTAAGCCATTAGAGAGTGTCCAAAGGAGAGCAGTGAAGCTGGTGAAGGGCCTTGAGGGGAAGCCGTGTGAGGAGCTGCTGAGGTCACTTGGTCTGTTCAGCCTGGAGAAGAGGAGACTGAGGGGAGACCTCACTGCAGTTACAACTTCCTCATGAGAGGAAGGGGAGGGGCAGGCACTGATCTCTTCTCTGTGGCGACCAGTGACGGGATCTGAGGGAATGGTGTGAAGTTGTGTCAGAGGAGGTTTAGATTGGATATCAGGAAAAGGTTCTTCACCCAGAGGGTGGTTGGGCACTGGAACAGGCTCCCCAGGGAAGTGGTCACAGCACCAAGTCTGAAAGAGCTCAAGAAGCATTTGGATGATACTCTGAGGCACTTGGTGTGCCTCCTGGGAGTGGTCCTGTGCAGGGCCAGGAGTTGTACTTGATCCTGATGGGTCCCTTCCAACTCAGCATATTCTGTGGTTCTGTGAGATTCTGAGTTCTTTTACTCCATAATAAATCCAAAGCAATTCCAGTTGACATTGAAATCTTCCATCTCTCTCTGCAGTCTTCATTTCCAGTCTGTAAATAAAGGACTGTAGCTGAAATGGTGACTCTCGTCAGGTGTTTTGACTACATTAAAGTCCATTGTCTTTGCTGCAATTAAGTTTCAGAATATAGCCTAACACACATAATGGTTCCTTCCTACTTGTATTAATGTAAACTGCACACTCAGCTTGTCTGACTTCCTTTTTACGAACAGTACTTGCGTTCCTTTAATCTCAAATTGGATTATGCCCTTCATATGGGAGCACAGTAGTTGAAAGTTCCTGTCTTGACCACCAATCATAATGGTGAAACATGTCCAAAGACTATATGCTTTAAAAGCAAAACTTTAGGGACCCATTTGTCCTGTACTGAGGTAAGTATAAAGAAACACTCTCTCAAAATCTCCTGGGTCCTTATACTACTTTCAGTCTTACTTCTATGGGAATGAATAGAACAATTATGCTTCATATGGACCGAGACTGCAGAATATGTTAAACCTTGATCCTCTCAGTCCAGCAACACACATAAAATTCGCTAAGAAGTGACTGAAACTAATGAAATGTTCCATTCCTTGTTAATTTGATGCATGTGTTCTGGGTGGCTGAGAAGAAAGAGAGCAGAAAAGGGCAGGCTTATGCCAAAGTTCAGGGTTGAGTCACTATGGGGTTTTGGCACAATCTCAGAGATTGATCTGTGGATTTCTGCGGCTGTTAGACTATGACAATTTGACAGGTATATGTAAACAGTAGAAAAGCTCCTTCTGAAATACATCTTAATAACAGTGAGAGGTAATCAAAAAGGTATGAATGTTGTCTGTGTTGGCATCATGGATCAGTCTTACATGGAAAGACTATAATTTCATTAACTTATCATCAAAGTGAATTTATAAAATGATAAGCACTGCTTGGGAGTCTGATATGCCTCAGAGTAAAGCTTTGTAACTTCAAGGTCACATTAACATAGTTTTATTATTACTTTCTTCAGTACAGACCTGTTATCTAGAGAGCAGATATTATGTTCTGTGAAATTCACTATACATGCAAAATCAAAAAATCAACCATAAAGAGAGAGTACCAAGCTCCACTAGGCAAGGAATACCATCCTTGTAACCTATTCCTGGTTGCTGCTGGTGTATCTGTACCTAGCTATGCCACAGAACCTCAGAGAAAAGGTGGAAAATGTGAAGTGCAAGACAGGGGAGTTCAGGCTGAGCCTTCAGTGTGGCTTTCCTGTACTGACTCTCATTATGTCCCCTGTGTTCATAGCTTGTCCATTTGTGGGGCATTACAGTGTAATTTTTTAAAAAAAGACTACTACACAATGTTCCAGCTGGCTAGCAGTATTCTGCCTTACATTGTTCAGTCTGTTTCACTCTGCGTTTGCATTCATTTTAATAGCCAAAAATATTACATGTGGCTGCTGCATAGTTACTGTACCACTCAAGAGATAGATGAGTTTTGAAGGTAATATGAAATTATTCTCTCATAGCTTGCAATGTAGTTTGGGAGTGGAGGCACTGCATTGATATAAGATGATGATTTAAGTTTTGGCAGACATTGAGTAACAGTTACCATGCATTTTGCCTCCAAATTCTCCTAATTCAACTTAATAGGCAAATCATGTTTACTCTCTGCTTTCCCGATCATCCTCCATTAACCTGCAGCCTTTGATAAATATGCATTGCCTCATAATGTTGCATAAACATTTTTTAGATGGCAAATAGAGAGTAAATAAAACCCAAGTTAAAATGATATTAAAGACTTTGATGGTTTATTAATCATTTATACAAAGCTTATTAATCAAATGGATACTTTAAACCAAAATGCTTTCTTCCAAAATCAGAGAACGAATGCAATGCTGGCCTTTTTTCCATTGGGAGGTAAAAGCTGTCAGGAGGCAGTTCTCCATCATCTCTAATTCACTTTTAAAAGAAGTTCAAACTCCAGGAAGAGGAGTACTTCCTAGTACAAACTTACTGTCCCTGTCTACTACATGTGAATCTGATTCAAGGGCTTTGTGTGCCCCTAATGAAAAGGTCACCATATATGAAAACCTGTTTCTCTCCTCCATCACAGTTTCCTTTCTCTTTACTTGGTCCTTCATTTACTGCTAAGTTTTTTTATCTCTCTGTCAAATCTCTTCAGAGCCTGATGAATAAGTGAACAGTGTTAACTATGCTTTGTGTGCCCAAGAACCAATTGATTTGAAAACCNCCTCTTCTAGAGCTTTCAGCACCCCAAGTGAAAACACAGCAATAAACATCATTGGTTTAGTACTCATGACAGTGGAGTGAGTGCCAGGTTGGGACGTGAAAATGGAGGCTGGAGAGAAACTGCTGGCAGCAGAGCTACTCATGACGGAGAAGGAGATTTCTATCCCAGCTGAATTGAAATCTTTGGAGAAATGTGGAAATAACCAGTCAATAGTGCAGAGACAGTAAACTGACAGACCTTCGTCAATGAATCCTGAAAGGCAAATGGGCTACTACTTGTAAAATGATACTTGACAGGCTGGTTATTGTTTTACTTCTGAACTTCAGCAGATAGAAACTCTGATTCAATATCTCTGCGCAGTTGGGCCACAATGGCAAAAGGAGTTGAGTCCCTAAAGCTGTGGAATCACAGAGCAATTCTTAGCTCCTACATCAGATCTGTAGTAAATAGTGGCTCTTAAGTTATTCTGTTTAATGTACTCTTAAAGTTCTGGGAAATTCTGGGTAGTTTGAAATCAATAGTAAACTAATGTTGATTTTGTAAGGGCCAAGATTTCACCTGTAATTTAAATAAGGGAGTTCATATTTTGGCATGTGTTAAACTTGTCATGTTGAAACATCCTTTCTTCCTAAGTGTTTAACTTGCTTGGCCGAACATGAGTTAAAGGATACACAACCTGGTCCACATTTAAACATGTTAACTGGACCATGTTAAAATTCACTCTTTAATTCCTAGTCTAGACAAAGTCACACTCTAGAGAGGGAAGAAGCTGTCTACAATCTGGGTGATTAATGGGCTGAAAGCAGATGTGAGATATAAAAGAGTTTGTAAGCCTCCTTTACTACCTGGAGGTAAAGTTTGGCTGTCACAGGAAAAAGAAAAGAGATAAATTTCAAAGAAGGCTGAATCTGCAGCCAAAATGCATTAAATGATTACACGACCAGGACTCACTTTGATCACACCTCAAAAGTAAAACAAACAAGCATGAAGAAGAAAGGTTCTTTCCCCCCAAAAATAGCTCAAAAAAGTGAATTCATTAAAGTAAAACAAGCACTCTAGGGCAACAGTACCAAACATGATGTGGTGTTTTAAATCTCTCATCCCCACAGTTAAGGTGAATGTGACTCTGCTTAGGGTACTGGTCTCACCCTGAAGTTTCACTTGATCCCCAGAGAGACACGCGGGTTGCTGTGAACCTTAGCATATCTGCGAGCTATCCGAAGAAAGCACGGCCTCACTAGTGCACTCTGTGCAGCTTGGTATGCATGTAACCTGACACAGAAGTCATCAAATAGCTGGAGATCAGTGCCAATGGCAAAAAGAACCAGGGTTCCAAGAAAGAAAAAAAAAATTAATGCCAGCTTAAATGGACAAACATCTGTGGATTGCAGAGCTGCAGAACCTGGTGTCATCATTTCCATCTCAAAGATAGAAAACTAGAGAAGGGAGATATGAAATAGTTTCTTCCAGTCATCCAGGCTGTGAAAGGTAAAAATTCTAGATTTCTGTTTCAGTCTGCTGCTGTCTGGTAAACACCTGCTGAGGAAGAAAGGGGGAAAGTATATTCATATATATTGTAGTTTGGACTCAAAGGAACAGGCAGCATAATGAGCAAAGTATATTCTCTCCTTGTGGCCAGAGTTTAATCAAGATAATTTTGCAATTTAGGAAGGAAAAATAGCTTGTCTGATTGTTTAAGTAGTTTAATCCCTAAGACTGTCTGAGCAACATATCAGATTTTAACATTACTTCAGTTTTAAAATCTTGCTGTTATATATTTTGTCATAGGAAGTAGCCAAGCTCCCTGGGTATATACAGTTTGTAACAGATATTTCTGTTCAAGCCTACATCTGATAATATTTGGCACTTTACGCTTTCAAACCTTTAAGTTTAAAAGTAAATTAAAGGTTTTAAGTAATATAATTATGAGACATGCAGAAGACTACAATCCCAATTCTCTGTCCCTTTTTTCCTGAGTATATAAAGAAAAAAAATCCATGTAAAGCTCAAAGAAGGGCAGCATCACTCTGTTGTCTGATAGTTTACATTCAAGAGACTGAGCAGATGAATTTGCAGAAGCCTGTATCTTGTGTAGTTTTACCCATCTGTAGATTGAAGAAAATTCAACCAAGAGAGAAGGTGAGATCTCCAGGCTTTCTTGTTCTTTCTTATGGAGTCTCTACATTAGTTCTTGCGTCATACATAGACTCTCACTCTCACAGACCCTCAATTTGCCTATGTTCAGAAAAGGGGGTGACATATTTGCTCTTTCTAAAAATATTTGAGAATGAATGCTGCAAAGGTTGTTTTAAAATGCCTTGTGTTACTTAGGGCCTATTTATAATGTATAGTAGATATCCTCATGTGTTTGTGAGGCAATATAAGTCCTCTAAAATCTTAGCAAGAAAATGTATAAAGAAGTTCAGCTTATGCCAGTGATTTCTTGGGAGAGTTAAGCTGGTTGAGATTGCTATTTATTTATTTATTTGTAAGATTGCTAGCAAAAGCTCTAACAACATAAAGATATACAAGCAAAAATCTCTTCTATCTGGATATTTAACTATGCACACACTAGGAATTGTTTTTTCTGGCATGCTAGAATGAATGTTTCTGGCATGTTAGAAACAGGAAAACTATTCTGGTGCAGAGTAAGTCTACAAACACAGCTGTAATTCCAACAGCTGTAAGTGTATATAATTTGAAAAATATTGCTTTCATAATATGTCAACAACTAAACATAAATCAAACTGAACCTGGAAAAAAACCCCAAGCACTTTCCTCTTTTTTTTTTTTAAATTAAAAGAAAAATTCTGATATCAAAACTAACAGTAAAGAATAGTTTCAATAAGCAATACAAGCAATATTGACTTTTTTCTTTTTTTTGTTTTGTTTTTGCATTTTTATATTTTGAGTCTTATTTTACACGTTTTTTAATAAAAGGAAAAATATTTAATTACTGTCACACTTTTGCTAGCATCTTCTTCAACTTTGATGGTAACAAGTAATATGACAACCTCAGTTCCTCTGTCAGGGGAAAGGGTAAAGTCTTCATTTACTCCTTGTGTAATGGATTAAACTGGAGAATCCATTTTAGTCAGGGAAGAGTGGATGTTGGTGAAGTTATAAGCTTACTGCACGTTTTAAAATGAAATATTTAAACAAGTGGAACCTTACGTGGTTGATGCATTAAGCTGACATAGGATGTAAATCAAACAACACCTAAATGTCCTTTAACAAAGTCAATTATATTATATAAGCATAGCAGAGACGGGACTCCTTTATCCTGTGCATCTGTCAGTTTCTTCTCTTGACATAAAAACCTTACCCCAGATTCAGAATATCATTTATAAATACTCAGTATTGTGCTATAAACTTAAAAGAAATTAAACAAAAATGTATTCTTTATTAATGTTATTGAAAAATGGTGTTCCATAATCGAAACATCTACTGGAAACATCTACTCAGTTCCTGAAATCATCTCTATTAGATTATGTAGATACCATCTATGAAAATACTTCTAAACTTAATCTGTCAAGACTTCAAAGAGTCTATAAGCAAATACTTAGATTTGCATTAGATTTTTGACTTTGAAATCCATTATTGTAAGTTCCTTGCTGACTTTGATGTGCTGAGAAAGGAGGTGTAAAGGCAGCACATTAGTTTATAGATGTTCACAGACTGTTTTTCGGATAAGGCCATTTAAATCTCTTTTGAAGGTCAATCCCAGCTCTTATCATTCAAGAAGTAATAATAACAGAGAGAATCTGCCTAGAGTAAGGACTGCTTTAAAACACAAAATAGCAGGGGTGGAATGAACTTACTTAACTCTTGACCTAGCATAATATCAACATTCTAGTGTTTTGCTGTGACAATGCCCTGCTAAGGCATAGTGTGAAATTTCAATATAGGTGTATGGAATTAAATGATTAAGGAGAACAAGATGTTGCAGCTGTTTACAGCTGGCTTATTTTTACTTTAATTTCTTTGATTTCTTTGTGGTTGTTTGTTACAATTAATAATGTATTGAGGAACCACTAAAATACTGTTTGAAACACCCAGTGATACCCCCTGTTCAAACACAGGACAAGAATTTCCATTATGCATATCCCAACATTTTCCAACCTGGCCGGCTAAATTTAGACCCTGGAAATAATCTGGAAGCAACCTCCTTCTTTTTCCTAGGCCTGATTTTTCTCTTCACAAGACACCTCTACTTACCACGGAAGTAGGCCTGTTTTGGATCTTTTCTGCCCTCTTGTCTGAATGTCACTATTCTATAAGTCATAAGATGAATTTTGAACCCTTTTGGAATATTAGTGTTTTGCTTCTTGTCATTGTTTCTGCCTCATCAATAAAAATTAAACAGATCTATTTTTCTTCTTTTAAGAAGCATTCAGCATGCAAAATCTCTTTCTAGTTACTTTGTCTAGCTTCATTTTGATTTCAGTGATGATTTTTTTATATGTACCAGTCTTATAAGGCCAAAAGATTTTGGATGCCGTTGCCTCCAAATAAGAAACCTCAATCTCAGAGAATGGAGCCTTACTTTTGAATGCAAAGTTTAGAAAAGAAGGCAACAAAAACCCACAGAGATACTTGAAATTATTAAACATGCTATTGAACAGCATTTAGCAGGTTTTCTTTTTCTTTTGTACGTTTGGGATGTAGTTTGTTACATGTTCTATTATTTGAGTGCTGACAACTCTAACTCTGCAATAACTGGATTATTTGCATGTGATTTATGAGTAGAATGAGCTAGTTTGGAAACTGACCTTGTCCAGATGCAGTTTTGTGTAATTTCAGCAGCATTTTCTATATTGCTAATGAACTGATAGAGGAGCTTCAAAATGTCAATGCAGTGCAATCGCTTTTTGGGAGCCTTGTCTCTGCTAGTCTAATGAGATAAAGAAGTTGTACTCTGAACAAAACAGTGCTGTGATAATCCCATCCAATAGATTACAAAAGTGGCCAATACCAAAGAAATCTGCAGGGCAATGTGCAAATCTGAAGAGATCTAAACAACTCCTATAAGAAGAGCAGGGCCAGACTGAGTTCAGAAATTTTATGCTGGTATGTTTGCGGTTGTGTTTTGAGATACCATGACTGCTTCTGTGTTAGCTTTCCTGTGGTCGGGAAAATACAACTACATATTGCACTTCACAAGGTTTTTGGAGAAAGTAACTTTAGAATAGGTTGTTTTACTTGCAAAAAGATCTTCTTACCCAAATTATCTGCAAAATATACCAGGTTTTATAAGAAAACTAGCTATTTGAAAGCTTATATTTAAATGATGGATAACAGTGAGAAAAGTCAGATACGTCGTTCATCAATCCACTTAAATGCAAACAGCGCCTAAAAATGCTGTTTCAGCATATTACATCTGTGCTACAATCCCTTATGTCCTTTCTCACTTAAACAGTTTCAGACCCAAGATTTGCTTCTGTTGATTTTAGGTGCTTATCAAGTCCACATTTTGAATGATTTTTGTGCTTCTCCACAGATCAACAGAGGCATGGAGGATTTGTCACCCACTTTTCTGCAGATGGGAAGTGATGCATAGAGATGAAATGATTTAGTGTTTCACAGACACTTTGTCAGGGCAAGTAGTTGAGATCAGCATCCCTAAGGTCTAGGTGAGTTTGGGTCACTGCAATAGCCTTTTTTTCAGGTCTAGAGCTTACTTCATGGCTATTGCAGCAGGAGAAGGGAAATTCACATATATGAGCCACTCTTCACCATGTAGTTCTAAGGACTGTTGGACAATTTAACATCAGTTATGGACTGCACTGAAAGAATTTTCTTTAGAGATAGTGCTTTGGTGATTTTTTTGTCAGTACAATAAGTGTATTGCTCTGACTGCTCTAACTTCACAGGCAGGTTGGAGCATTTGTGCCACAATCTGTACTGTGGAAGGCTGGAGGAAAGCAACAGCTTGTGGGTAGAAAGGCTACTAAGCCCTCTGCACACCAGGAAACAGTTTTTTATGCTGAACTTTTCATTCTGGCCTAGAAATAAAAGCAATCCTAATGTAGGTCAGGAGGAAAAGAAGTAGTTTAGGCCTCTTACCCTAAGTAGTAGGGATCATTCACGTCACTGATGTCAAACACTAGATTTATATAGTTAAAACTTTAACTCCTATAGCAGTGATGAGGAATATCCAGCATCTTCTTAGATAAATGTAAGCTTATATTCCTTAAATGCAAATGAAAAGCAGTATGCCTCAAATTCTTAAGACATTGGATGAATTTGACTCAGGAACTTCAGTGTACATACATGGAAGGATCAAAGTAAAACTTCTTTTACAAGTACTTTTCTAAAGATTCATAATTTTAAGACTCCAGTGTTATTTCTTTCAGACCTTCTCATGCATCATTTTCCTTCCCTTCATAGCTAAAAAAAAATAGGAATACTTCCCCTCCCCACCCCCATAAACCCAAAAACTGCCCAGCAGGATCATTGCATAGGATCTCAAATTCCACTTGTCTATGATGTAGTTCTGCTTGGGGTCCAGTTTTCCCCTTTTCCTGCTGACCTGACAACAGCAGTGTATTTTCAGTCTGCCTGAAGATCACTGGAGAAGTGCCAGTCATAATCTTCCCCTTATTGATTCTGGTCAGCAGGTATTGACAGCTTTAAAAAGATTATGTTTTAATTGGGGATCAGATAGATGGCATTTTAAGGTATTTAATTTCACTTTGCAACTCACTATAGATTATCTGAGTGGTTCCACAACTCAAGGAGGATAAAGATGAATGTGTTGTCCTTTTCTTTAGGTGACCCAGAGTGCAAATGTAGCTCAGGCTAAAGTGACTGAAAATCTTTTTCTATCACTGGGCTGAAAAGGTTGAATGTGAATTCATTAGTATTATCTTTGTTTAAGGCACAATATCTATATCTCACCAAGCTCACATCTTCAGTGGTCACACTTGTTCTCATGTGGTTTAAGAGAGAAATAGACTGGTGAGGTAAATAAAGAAAATTCAAGACAAAGAGAATTTGCTTTATCTTGAAACTTGTATGTTCACTTACAACTCTGCAGAGTAGATGTGAAGAATATCATCAAAAAGATTGCACAGAAGTCCCTAACTTGATGGTGATTTCTTCTTGTACAGGAGGCTCAGGCAATGCTGGTAAAACAGCTTCCTAAAACTCTCTGTATATTCAAAGGAATGAAGACATGCTTTCAGAGAAAAGCAGTTCAGGAGACAAGCAATCAAAAAACAAATACTAAATTCTGAGACCTACAACCACCCCGTGTAGCTCAGCTTGAACAATGTCCAATAATTACAGCTCAAAATTGTCTGGTGGATTGTCTGAAGGTGTCTTCAGGAAATGTAGATCCATCTCACCAGGAGATGTTTAGTAACACATACTGATGAAGTTCAGAACCCAGTATCCTGTGTATGCCAGATGCACCAAGGATTATAATTTCAGATTTATCAGGCTGTAACTTGGAGAACAATTTTTTCCAGAGATGCCTTTTTTTATCTGTCTAGGCTTGATTTGAGGGCTCTGAAAAAAGAATCAAATTTTCCAACATCCATCAACATATTGCAGAGAAATTCATCATCTTGCATGGGACTGATCTGATATGTCTCAAAGGTATCCCCTTCACTACACAATAATACCTAGCACATTATTGATGATTTTTGTGAAATGCTCTATATGTATAAATACTGAAATTTTAGTTAAGATAAAACCTTGAAAGACCCTTTGTTGCTTAATTTTGTCATCAAAGAATATGGCAATTGCTGTCCATGTCACACTAGAGCACACAGAAGAATTATAAAAGAGAGTTTGTTTATCTCGCATGATTGTTGTAAGACACATTTGTCTACTAGTAAGCAACTATTGAATAGAGTTAATATTCCTGATACATCAATAAATAAAAGGAAGACCCAATTTGTGTAAAAAGAGGAGAATATTAAAATTCCCTCTTAAAGAGTGAAGTGAATGATTTGAAATATTTGTTCCCTTGAAATTCTTTATGTATTTTGAATATATACTTGATAGGTGAAATATAGTCATTGTACTTCCTCATCCCACTTATTCCAAAGGACCAAATACATGTCATTAAATCTCTTCACTATGTCCCAGACCTTGTAAGCCAATAGACTTCCCGAGTTGTGTGTGGAGATGAACAGAGTGTGATATGGATACCTAAACCAGACCAAATGAATTACACATGGAAACAGCTAATTCATTACTCTGACTATAAAATGACCTCAGTTCTAGAATTCTAGAATGGTGAGATGCATCCCACCTTCTTTTATGTGAGGGTGCCTACCATAGTAAGATTTTGTCTGCAGCAACACAAAGGAAGGAAGGGATTTATTTTCTCTGCAATAGTCCTACAGGCCCTGGCACCTTCCTCCCTTCTACCTTTTCAGAGCCTTAATACCACACAGTCAGGAATTAATTCCTCTTCACACAGTTCCTGTGGGATTGGGAAACACAGTTATCACTATACAACTGCTGGAGACCTGGAGCTTGGGCTGAAATATGTCCAAGCTTATAGGTAAGTCAGCAGGACTACAGAGAGTTGAGAGCCAGGACCACATCCTGACCAGAACATAATTTATTTTTCAAAATGGGGGTGATTTCTGTGAACTTTCCAGAAATGATAAGCTTTTAGAGGAAGTTAAAAAGTCTGTTAGTCTGGGTTCAAGGTTTTCTGGTGTTGGCACAGATCCTTGTTTTCCTTGTTGTCTTGTTGAAGCAGTATACCTTTAGAAAGCCTTACAAAAATATGGAGAAAATAGTTGCAGCCATGTAGCCTTTTGAGTGATTCCTGTTATATTCCACTTCTTAACATGCAAAATTTCTCTCTTCTTGCTGGAATAGCAATCAGTTATCCTTCAGAAAGTCTGTAGGCTCTCACAGGAGGAACAAGATACATTATTTTGGCCAAAGATGGAAGAGATGAGCCTGGAGGAAGAGAATAAAAATATGAAGTAAGATGATGGATCACTGGACACTGACCAAGAGAGCTGATCAGAAAAGTAAGCTGCAGTGAGAGATGGTGCAGACCATGTATTTAGCAGCAGTGCTCAGATGGCCTACAGGAGAGTGACAGAGATAACAGGGAGGGAAAGGGAGAATGGGGGTTTTAGTAATCGAAGGGAGAGATGAATGCACTGTAGAACTTAAGCTACCCACCAAGGACAACCTTTCAGAAATACCTAGAAATCCAGCATACAGCAACTGCTTTCATGCAAAGGATTTAGTTGAAATAACTTCCAAAACCACACTGAGAAGGCAGTATTAATTTTCTCTCTCAAGTTTAAATGTTGAGCAGCAATTTACATTTCATGCACTAGCTCTCATACAGGCAAGAAACAAAGAAAACAGACCTTCCTGTGGCTAGCAATGAAGATGCTGCTTTTTCTCTTTACATCAGATATTACATATCCCAGAGCTATTTCCTTACATTTGAAAAGACTTTATTCGTGGCTGAGGTCAGACTGGCAGACTCCAGGGAAAGAGCATCAAACTGTACCCATAAATTTTATTCTCAGAAAGTGAGAGACTCCATTCCAGAATGGTTTGGCTGATGTTTTTATGGTTGTCAATCCATAAGAACAATTATAAATATCATAATCAAGTAATTGAATTTTAGTCATTGCCCATGGTTTCTGTTCTAACAAAATGGCTCTGATGAGAAATAACTTTGCTCATTCCTGAGCCACTTCTTTGACCTGGGCTGAATTCAGGACAATCTTTTTGATTTCCACATGGAAGTCAACCTCTCGGTCTTTCCCAGCCCCAGTCTCAGCCTGAGTTATATTAATTTGCTTTTAGTGGTCAGCAAGCTCAAGGAAAATCTATGCTCAGCTGCTCCCTGCTGTTTAATGGGCTGATTCAACATCAGAGAGGGAGAGGTCTCATGCATTTTCCTCAGTTTTATCCTTCTTGCTCCTGATTCACTCATTCAACTATGCTAGTGATGGGAACGGTGGGACTCCACATATATAGATGCAATCCCAGCAGACACTGATATTTGAAGCACTGTATTGTACAGACCTGCTTTGAGCAAGGTTAGTCAACTCAGCGCTTAAAAAGCTGGCAGCCATCTGGAGCCCAGCCTACGCCAGAGTTCAAAATTGTTTCCTTAACTGTTGGTAGCAACAATGGGGAGGGAGTGTTGGGTTGAAAGCTTTCTTAGAAGCGGAATTGGAGAAGAAGAGAATTCACTCCAGGCTGAAGTCACAAGGTAACCCCAGATCCTAGAGGTTCATGGACACTGTGCACTGTAGTACAACCTCTGCTTAGAGGCATCATTAAACTCTTGATAATTAGCAAGTCATTAGGTTTTGACTACACTTAAAGGTTAAAAGGAGAAACTTTGGTGATGGATATTTTGTAATTTTCTTTCTCATGTGTTATGTATTCTCTTTGTGCTAAGTGATTCTGTCACCCATCTCTTACCCACAAGCTGAACTCAGCTCGTACTGAAACTCTTTGAAAACAACCCAAAAGTTATGTCAGCTTCCCATAAATTGAGGCCACATTAAAAAAAATGGTGGGTAGGAAAAGTTTAACACCAGCGACTCTTTAATTTTTGATCACAGCCTTGGAGATGTGCATTTGATAACAAGATAGAGAGCTTACTATAGTGCTGCAGTGCAAAACTGCAAGATGACTATCTAAGCCTTGATGAGATAATGTGGGGCGTGTAATTTCCTGTAGTCAATATTTCCTGTAATGACTCCCAATATGATCTTGCTTGATTAAGTGTTGTTTAACAGCTTCTATCATTGTCCATCTTTCTATCCACAGAATAGTCAAAGCTGGCTTCCTTGCTGTCTTTGGAGGAAACCTCAAGCTATACATTTCAGGCTCAACACAGAAAAAGTGTGCCATCCATAGCATTCCCAAGGAATTTAAGCTAATGTGTCCTAGGACACTAAAGTGCTATAGAAGCATAACTATAAATCTAGAAATTATTTGGTACATATTTTATACTTTGGGGGTAGCGTTCTCATATAGTGAGCTGTGTAAAGCACATGCAAAATTTTTTGTCTGCTTCTGACTTTAAAAGTGAGAAAATTGTCCTTCAGAGTGTTGAATGTATTTCAGTTAATTCCATTTTTATAGAAGGCTAAAAATGAAAATAAATAAATTTTAAAAAATAAGAAAACAGTACCATGCCATGTAGTGGAATGAGTGGAGAGGAGGATTGTGAGGCACGGTCTGTATAACATCGGGTTCTCTAGGCCTGCCACATGAATAGAGGGACAAATCACAATTTGTCTATAACTCAAATTTTCAACTGCCTTACCTGACATAGTCTGCAATGTCCCTGAAATCTTTGGCATTTGTGGAACCAGCTCTGTGTCTCATCCCTTTGGCAGTCTGTCACAGCTCAGAGGATATCTGAGGGCTACTGAGCATCAGAAGAATACTCTTGCATCCTAAGAATTCTTTGCTTCTGCAAAAGTTTGAGGGTGCCAGAGTTGCTTTGGATGGCTGCACAAAACCTTGATCCTGCCCGTGGTTACCAGCAGATCTTGGCAGCAAAACATGCTAAGAATGGTGTGCCTGTAGTTTGTTATATTAGAAAGAAAACATGTATGGGTTCTTAATTTTCTTTCATCCTGCCTAGATCTGGGATTTTTACATTAAATTGTTTGAAGCTGCAATTAAAATCAGAAGCTAAATGCTTGGCTTCCTTTTCAGATTTTTACTCAGTAATAGAGAATTTTACCTGCAGATAGCAGCAAACTCCTATGCATTGTGAAAGAACCTATTTATTTTTTAATAAAATAAAAAAGAAAAGCAGTATTTCTCTACATGACTGATGATGAATCATGGTTACATTTATTTTGTTAGCAGGTTTTGTTAGATCATATGATATCTCACCTGACACAGTCGCATGCACTTGCTGCAATAGCTGCTTCTACTATAATATGTACAGGTAAAAATGAGTAGGAGGTAAGGGTGTAAGTGCTATGATTCAGACTTTAACCAAGTCTGAGATAAGAGTCTACAAGAAAAGCAGTTTCCATTTTTTCAGGGAGTTTAAATTGGCATCTTAAATGGTTGAGAAATAAAAATATTTTGCAATGGGGATCATCTAAAGGCTTCATCCCTTAGGTATCAATAGAGAAAAGTATCTATAACCCAAGATACTATTCTAGCATTAGATTATAGAGAGGCCTGAGTGGGATGACAAAATGCCTTGTGCGTTACAAAAACTTACCCCCCCAAATACAGACAGCTTTTCTTTGCTTGTTGTGTTGCTGCTTTTAATCTCTTTAATTTTTACATTTTTTTACATTCTTAATTTCATTTTTCTGACAGAAATTACATTGTTAATATTATACAAAGTGGACCTGTTCATGCATATTATACATTTACTTTGATCTGACTTACTTGATACTGAAAGAATTTTCTGAACTGTTGAAGAAATTGAATGTAAAATGAAGATGCATGAACAGACAGAAACTGTGTAGTCATGTAATATATTGGTCCATGAGGCCTGGGATCCCCACTGTGATACATTTATAGTATGGATTTTTGGCTTTTGTTTTCTGACTTCCAATTCCTGAATAACAATTTCCTTGGACAGTCATGGTGAACAGTGTTATATGGCACAGTATAGTATTCTCATTTTTATCTGCTGCCAATATTTAGATTGCAATCACCCCAGAAAACATGTAAGCAGGTGCCACACAAAGAAATTACTTCACTCTAATGTGGGCTGGAATTTGGAAAAGCTGTATAACAGAAACCCCTTTATGTTCTCTGATGATGGTTCTTTTTAGCATCAGTGGCACAAGGTACAGTAGTCCATTTTCAGAAGGCAATTCACAGGCTCACACTGGAAATTGGGCATCGAATTTCAATCTCCTTACATGAAAAAGATATTTCCAAAGCTGAGGGAGTGCAGTCTAAAATTGTCCTGCAAGTCTTGAGTGCTTAAGGTCTCAGGCAGGCAGTGAGTCAAGAAAAGCTGCAACACATCTGTGCCCTTGAAGGAAGTTGGTTTTCAGTAGCTCTTCTGCTGCCCTTTTTATACTGAGGAGCACTTCACATATGAGTCAAAAATGAGAGTTCAGTTTGAAACAGAATTTTATGAGTTTACACATTTCCACTGCTTTTCCTTCCTGCTTTCTAGAGATGTGTATATTAGAAAATCCTCTATGTTAGAAAAGTGACTGAATAAAAGATATTTCATGTTTGTATTTCCTGTGTCCTGCTTTTTATAAATTTGAGAGCTTGCCATTGCATTAAGAAACAATCTTGGGGGCACAGATCTTCCGCTGGTAAATTGTCATCACTCCAGTGAAGTCAGTGAGGCCGAGAACCTTCCTGACTTTGCAATCAAGTAGTCAAATAAGCATTTCCTGTTGTGGATAACCTATTCAGTAAATATGGAGAGTTTCACTTTACCAGAAGTATTTTCATCCTTCCCCTTTGTATTTTTGTACTTAATACTATCTAGTCAATCAATTACTTGATCAGCTGCCCACTCACAGAGACATGCTTTCTGTAAGTTTGTAACAACCCCTTGGCACCAGATGTGGAAGTTCTGGGAACTATCTTAACTGAAAAGACTGAAAATGCTGCCTTAATGAGAAATGTAATGTTTCTAAGTGAAAGGAACTTAGACCACTGCACATTGCCAGGTCCTGCTTTAAAATCTAGAACTGACAAAGGTACCTTTTTGGCAAAGTTTCTAATTTCATCGATTTTTAATATTTGAATCCTTCTTTTCAGAGCTACTTGTCTCGGCATTCAGGAGTTTTTCTTTGAAGAATATTTTTTTGCTTGTTTTAAAAGCAGATTATTACATCCATTCCTAGTCAGCAGACAATTTGGACTTGTAGCCAGAGCATGGTTAGAGAAGATGCCCTCAACCCATATTACTTTGATATGCTGTTGAACGATTGTGTCCCCTGATAAGATCATTTTTGCTTTTTCTACCTGATTCCCCCTTTTTCTTTTTATCTAAAACACCTTTTAGATATTTTTTTAATATCACATTCCTTTCCATGTCTAAAAATGTGAAGCTTAATATAAACCTCTCTTATATTTTCCACCAGCCTTTTGCAGTTTTTTTGTAATCTGTCTGTCTTTTACTATTGTGTCCTTGTTAACGCTGTGTGGGTGTAACCAAAACTGTATTCTACACCCCTCTATGTCATTTCTAATGAACTGTTAATACTGGATCTTTTGCAGCAGCTTCCCAGGGCACACCTGACCCCTGGGGCTACAATTTGAGTGTTAAAGAACTCTGTGAGATTGGAAGGTGTTCTTGTCTTCACACCAATGACTCAGGTGTGCTAACTCCCCTCCTGGGAGCCATTAGCACCTTCACACCCCGCCTGAGGGATCATGTCTGCTAATAGGCCATCAAGGAGCATCCCATGACTCACAGTGTAAATCACTCATTGTGAAACTCCTCATCCTGGGTGGGGTGGGGGGGGTACTGGACATTCCCATCTAAATCTAAGCATATATAATCTTGGGGTTTGGGGGCTTCTAGTACCACCCGGTGGATCCTGAGGGGGATCAGAACCTCAACAGGACTGTGATTGCCACTCTTAGCCAGACTGTGACCATCATCCTCACCAACAGGTTTTCCTTTGTATTCAGGGGGGGGACCATGTGGCACTCAGCATGGGAGCTAATGAACTACACTCTGTTTGTGCCCCAGAGTCATGGGTTATACATTTGGTTTTGTTCGTTAAACACTTTTTTTTTCTCTGTATCATCGTATTAATTGCAATCCTTTTATTAAATTGTAACTCTGACTTGTAATCTCTTTTTGAGTTGGGTTCATTTCTCCTGCTGTCTTACCTTTAAACCAGCACATATCACCTTTCTGAAATTCAGACCCTACTGTGAAAAGTTATTTCTCTCATTTATTTGTTCATGGAAACCATCAGACTTTCCACAGGAAACCTTTGCATGGCAAGAAACTTAATAAAAAAAAAAAGGAAAAGAAAAAAATTACAATCATGTCAGAGGAGACTTCTACAAGTAAATATAGATCTGATTTTGAAGTATCTTTCTGAATAGGTTTTGCCCCTTTTTGGATGTCTGGTAAAGAATTTTTCTGGTCAGTTCATTTGTTACTTCATTTATGCTTTTGCAAGCTATTTAAGCCTGGTTCCTTTATACATGTATTCTTTCATTTTCAGGGCCCTGCACAGCTTCTCTCCAATCCATACCTACTCTTTTCCCTGTTCTGTATAGCCCTGCTAAATTGTCCTGGTAGTCATTCACCCTATGAGCAAGCAAATAGTTGACACAATGTCTCCTCTTGCTGTGAGAGTCCAACAACTTCATTGTTGGATCAAGCTTATTGCCTGGTCCACCACTGAGTCTAAACTGTAAACAGCTGTGGATCTTTGTAGTCATTAACAGACTCCTCTTGAGTGGTGCATAAGCCTGAATTCACCAGAGAAACAGACTTGGCAAAGTGCCTAATGGTGATACTTGCAAGTTTTAGAATGGGGGAGCTGAAAATGGGCCAGCAACCCTGTTAAGCTTAATTTCATTATTTTCTTCTTAATACTGTGTATTTCCTGGTTCAGTGAGTGCTGCTCGAAAACTGAAGAATTTTGTGTTGCACCAATCACAAATTACAGTCTTCAATGAGTCTGTAGGAAGGCTGTTAGCCACAGAGGCCCTACCTGAGCCAGGTGTTTTGTTCCTGTTAAGTTCTCAGGGTCAATGGCTGTGGGATGCAGAGGTATGAATCTCTTTTTACAGTGATTCTTCTCCGGTGAGGGTTGAACTAAAGAATAACAATTGTTCTGATTTTACACTGTTAGCATAGATAAGGTGGAAATGGCTTTTGCTTCATGTGAGTTGTTGTGCTGTCTGCAGCATGAACTCAAGACTACTTTAAATTTTCACAGGAAAAGGGGATGTGATGAACAGAGCAGTGGTGAAGTAAAAGGTGACTCAGTAATCTGGAATCACCAGTGTGTCCTGGATGAGACCTTGCAGAGACAAAGACATGGATCTCTTTTACTAGTTTGCAAAGTATCCTGGCTGCTGACCTGTTTATTGGTCTAGATGTTCTAGTTCTCTTTTTTTACCTGAAATACCACTTTTGAACAGAACATGCCCACAAAATAGACAAAGTACATCAACTGACATTTCCTGCAACCGTATTAACCAGAAAATTCCCATCAATGTTGAGAGTTAGTGGGTGTGGATCTTACCCTGCAATGCTTAAAGAGCATGTACAGGATTTAATTCACTGGAATTCAGGGGGTGCAAGGGGTGGGGGGGAATTTATCCATTAGATGACTCAATCTATAACCTTACCCTGCAGGATTAATGGTCACAATGGATTTGAGTTTTGGCTGCCTCTGTGTTAAATTCCCTGCTGTGGGGCTCACTTTCACTGCTGAACAGTGCCACTCTTATCAGAAAGGAGTTTACATTATTGCCCAGAATACAAAATAAGCAATATAATTAAATTATTATTAAAATAACCCCAAACAACACAAACTCTGATTTCTATTTTCTTTCCTTATTTTTCACTTTTCCTAGTTATGAACCCTGTTACACAATGGAAAAAAAATAGTAATACAGTGAGTTTTGAAATTTCTGGATGTATCTATAAACACCTTTCATGAAGTCAAGTTATTAAAACCCATGAGATAATCATAGAGTAGCTACAGTATTGTTTAATGACATGCTAGCTGATGTTATAGGATGTCTGTTTCCTCCATTCATACATATTACTGTCTCCACCTGTCTATATGTTGAATTCCAACATTCTTTGCATCTATCTTAAATGATTGTGTTTAAAGAGGTAAAGAGTGTTTCATTAAAATGCACTGAAACTGGAGGACCTGCTCCAGAGCTCTTATTTTTACAGTGTAATGCTGATACACAGTTTAGGTAATATCACCACCCCCTTTCATTTTTAAAAACAAAGATAGGGCTTTTCTTAAAGCCTTTTTTCAAAAGATGTTATTTTTATAACAAGGTTGACAATTCAGGCAAACTTTGTGCACTCTGAAGAAAGACTATAAAATAGTTAAGGAAAGTTAAAAGCATATCCATTATTTGCATGTTTTTCAGGTTTTGGAGCTAATCCAAACAGACTAGTATTAAGTATTTTATCTTAATTTACTTTATTATTTATGTAAGTGAGGTGATCTTCAAGGGTGTTAGTTATCAGGTGAAGACAGTTTAGAGGCAGCTTGAGATGATGCATTGTCGATTTGAGTGACCCTTGGTTAGACAATCTAAGGAACGTGAAATTTGTTATTGCGTCTCTGATTTGCTCAAATGTACTGTAGTTGCATTCTAGGGTCAGGAGAATCTGCTTTGAGTCATCCTTTTCCAAGGAAACATCTCTTTGCCTGTTCTTTCTGAAAGCCCTTTATTTTTCAGACTTTTGAATTTTTGGCTTCCCACAGCAAGAAGTTTCAGAGGCCCATGCTTGTGCATTTCCAAAGCAGATGCCTGTGGAGCAAGGGATTGCAGCAGGGGATGCCTCTTTGCTTCTCTCAGATACTGAAGAAGAAAGAGCCGACGGTCCTCAAGAGCAGTTTTAGTCATGTGTGTTGGGAGTGACCCATCCTGCAGGGTGTAGAGCCCGAACGTAGCACATGGGAGTAGATCACGGAGATCATTAGCAAGCCAATAGACCTTTTCTTCCTCAAACAGGACAACTGCAGTTTGATTTGCTCCAGACACAGCAGAAGAACCCAGTGGTTTCAATGGAATAGCTATCAACCTTTTGAGACAGTTATTTCAAACATGATACTGTGGCATTGTATTAGTATTGGAGGTTTTTGTTGTGGTAATATCTGGAGCTCTGTGCAAGGAACATAAAGGCATTGTCTGAACTTCAGCAGTCTGAGGCACAGGCCTTGCCTTCTCTTGCTCAAGGAAACTTTTGAGGGTGGATTTCTGCCTTGATCTCTTTCCAGTATAAAGCATCTCTGTATTTCCCCAAAGTAAAATGGGGACAGAGCTGCTTGTACAGGGAAATAAAGTAGTATTCTCTGCACCTTTTTCTTGGGAGTATGCAAAAATCCCATGTGCATTTTTTATGAATTGGACCCTTCTGTTTCATAGCAGGTAGTTTTCATGCTTATTACAATGCCATATTATGGCCTCAGACACTTTTTATGTCCCTATAACATAGCACCCTAGAGAAAGATGCTTCACTAAGCAAGAACCAGTAAACTTGCTACAGAATCAGTGAAATACTTTCCACAAAGTGCATAAACTTCTGTTCTTAAACATTGTCATCCTTCACCTTAACAAGCAGAGAGAAAGGTTCCACTGGTTTCTATGCCTTGTTAGGTCTATCATCTTTTTAATTAATAGTGTTTTTACGAAGCCGTCTGAACTGTGTCATTTCCATTATCAGAAAACCATTGCCATTAATGAATAATTTTCATTTCTGATCCTTGATATCATGCTAGTTGATCTCCTGTTTCCATGCCGCCGAATGATAGCATCGTTTTCTGCCCACGATCAAATTTAATTTGGACTCTGATTATATTATGCTGTTGCGACTGAAGTGTCAATTTTTGTCAGGCAATTAGGAGCTATAACCTGTGAAGTTAAGTTTGATAGGCATTGTAATTGGATTGTTACAGTAATAGCTTGGAACATTCCCTTTTTTTCTTGCTTCTTTGATTCTTGATGCATACTTTAGTTGTGAGAACAAAGGCATTTTGTTGTTATGCAACCATAGGATGTTCAAGACAACAAGATGGAGTTCAGGTTTTTCCACTTTCCCCAGATGGACTTAATTTGGATTTAGGTTTGACCATAAATTATTCCAAGATTTTAAAAGAACTTAGGGCTGGTGTGTGGGGGTATGTCAAGAAAACCTTGAGAAAGAAAGCTGTGGATCCAGAGATGCTATGATTATATGGAAGCAGGCTATACACTGAAAGGTTCAAAAGCATATAAAAATTCTCAGACTGGAAATGTGTCAGAGTAGCCAAGCTACTCTCACTCCTTTTAGTGGTCTGTGCAGTATATGTACTCTGCAAGTATTTAGGCATATAATTTAAGGTCACATTATGGCCCATATTTTCTATTAGTGTGGGTCAGGGCAGTTGTATTTTGATGAATCAGTAGACAAGTTGGCCCCATGGAAAATAATGACAACACCATAGTTAACACCTAATGGAGAACACTTTCTTAAATGGTTTTGTTTTGTACTTTTTGTTTGTTTTTGAATTCTTATTGTCAGGTTGTAAGTTATCTGCTTTCAGATTTTGGTTGTGGCTTTCATTTTTTTATAACCTCTGCAGACACAGTAGTTCAAAGTCTGGTGATTTGTCAAATAAATTTTGTTCTGAATGTCTTTAGGGTGTGCTCAGCTCCTCCCCTAGCTTCATCTCCTGATCATCTCTAATGAAAGGCATAATGCAGAGACCTTTTAAAAAGGACAATGGAGAGGAGATAGTTTTTCCAGTGCTCAGTTGATTGGGCACTTTTCATAAGTGCTGCTATGTGACAAGCAAGAGGTGGAGGAAAACAAAGAAAATCCAGCTGCAATGAAACATAAGGGAAAAGTTCACCTGCAACAGGATTTATTTGGAACAAACTGAAAATCAGTACCATCAGTACCAGAGCTGCTAGGTAAACGGTAAAGAGAAATTACACCTTTAAAATTGACTGCAGGGGGGTTTCAGAAGTTTCATATGTTAGGTATGGAATGGTTGTATCCTCTAAGTTAGCAAATAGTGACCAGGGTTCTACCTTTCTGTTCCATCAGGCATGATACCCACCTCCTTCCCACCAGGCAGTGCAAGCCCTGCCTTGCTCCTTACATCCTGAGAGACAGTCTTCTTTGTTCCAATAAATTCATGATATCCAGTAATTTCATGATGTATCAGGCTGGGTATGCTCTTTCTACTCCAGGCATATGTTCACTTTTCTCTTCTGGAATCTTCAACATCTGGTCAGTGCTGGGCCAAGAAGTAATCTTGTAAGTTTGCATCAGTCTTCATTAACTATCATTTATGTTCCACACCTCTGTCCCCTGCTTACCTCCCAGCAATGTTCCTCCTTCTGCCTCTTTCCATACCTACACCAGGGATTTTCTGTCAAGGCTAATGGATTGAGTATTCACATCCCATTTCTTCAATCTTGTGCTGCCTCAGCAGCTCTGTACCATCCTGTAATTCCACTTCTCTGCTGTGTAAACTCACTAAGTTCTTTTACCATTCATACTTCTGTAGCAAAATGTCACCATGTACAGTTCCATTTCCTTAGTTTTCACAGGGCTCACATGGACCATGGATTCTTGTGGCTGCCCTCTCCTCTAAGCCTGCTTGGAACACCAGGATATGGAGGAAGCAGGAAACTGGACAGCAGCAGTTACCAGACTCTACCAGACTCCATTTTATTTTGTTCACACTTTGTACTTATGTTAATATTTGCATAGGTTCTAGAATCTGGAAATTAAAAAAAAAAAATCACTGTTTTGCTTTCAGTTTTGGCTTTTTTCTTTTTGTCTTGTTCTATGAAAACTATTTCCAGTTAATTTTTCCACTTACACAAATTTTCTTCCCAGTTTTAGTTATTTGGATATACAGGGGCTAAGCATTTCCACCTTTGGTCTCATGGTATTGAAACCTAATACTGAGAAACTGAAAGGATGCATCACTGTTACTGAGGAGTGGATTGCTGATGTGACAGAAACAGCTGCATATGAAAAGATGATATATGGAATGGAAAGTAAGTTAGATGAATTTGAAGGTATTTGTAATCTATTCTTCAGCTGTATCAGAAGACATGTACTGAAATATGATAGATAGTGGAGGGAGGCTGAAGGGTGAATGAAAGCTTTTGTTTCAAAAGGTAATAATCATAACAACTTATCCCCCTGCTTTTGTATTGCTATACTTTCCTTTTTCCTTTGTTTTCCTTCCTTCCTGAGAGATAAGGATGGGCTGCAGTTATATATGAAAAAGAAGTGAAAGTCATGTGAATTTTTCTGTACATGTGTTCTGTTTGCAAGAAGACAGGCTAAGAATTTGATGAAATAGCAATAGGGAGCATGCAAAAATCCATCCCAGGCAGTAGATGTATGCAACTTTCTGGAATCTGTTGGGGACAAGAGCATGTATTAAATTTCTACTTTTCAGTTGATTTGGTACAGGTGTAGCAATTGTTACACACTGATGTCATTAATTGTAATGTTCTGTTGGAGTAATCAATGAACTCTGTTTCCTGAAAACAGTTTCACCTTTGCGCTATTAGTACTATAATGAAGAGGGTGCAGTATATCCTTACATAAAGAACTTAGAATTTATTAGCACCTGTGCTGAACACTAAAGCTTCTGATACTTTGCATGCAAATTGTAGTCATCATCTGAGAAGAAGCAGAGTTCATAGGTTCAATATTCTCTCACTTTCAATCTCCTATGTCAGCTATGCCTTAACCAGCTGGGGGCAGAATTACATTCTGGAAATTAGTGAGAAAAAAAGGTTAAAATTGAAAATCTACTGCTTCTGCATCTAGTCTCCCCATTTATATGTTATAAGAAAACATGAAAAATCCTAGCAAGTATAACTGATGTCTGATTTCACATGATATTTTTAAAATGTCACTGTTCAAGTAGGTTTACATTTGACAGGTGATTTAAATACTTCAGTACATTTCTATAGCCATAAGAAGAAAATCTTTACTGGGACAAAATCTTGATGAAACTATTAATTTTTGCACTCTTGTAAGAAACAGGACTTTTTGACATGCAGATGTATGAGACATTATATTCATCTTCATAATTATTCTAAATATTTCATTGTTTGAGTTTTTTTCAATGACTGCTCATTTATGTTGTTTATACTATATTTATCTTCTGTATTGATTCTTGAATGCTATGCTCTGAGTGTATATTCAATTATGATTGCTGAAAGCTTACCATAATGCTGAGATATACATATCTGTATTTCAGTAACTCTTCTAATGAGTTTATCTTTGGTTAAAAAATGATGGCTTTTCCCCCTCATACCAAAATAACACTTTTAGTGCTTACAGAAAACATATGGCTTCAGCCATGTCACAAGCTATGCCACCTTTTTTTAAAGAAACAGTTATGGAAGTCTCTATGCTCAGTTTTTGAACACCATGATACTGTTGTTTAATCTTATATGAAATAAAATTAAAATGGGCCTGTTGGGAACACTGTGACAGAGAAAGGAGGAATAGAAAAATTACAACTATAGCCCAGTAGAGTAAAACAGCACATGGAGATAATTAAAGAGAATGGAGAAAAACACTCCTACAGACAACAAAAGTTTTGCATCCCTGGCTCACTTTGGCAGTAGGTCATGATAGTTTGACTATGGGATGATGACATGAGTGTTTCATGCTTTGAATCAGTTTCATTCCTGGCTGGTCAGACCAACCAGGCTAAAAAGATGAGAGACAATTCTTCCACCATAATGATGCAGAAAGTTACCAAAATAATACAATGCTGAAACTAGATTCAAATTCTGACTAGGCTGACATGTAGTTTTTCCCAGGTTCTTTATTTATGAGCATGGACTATAATATTTAAAACTTCATGCGAGGTCTTCCAAAACATGAGAATCCGGGCTTTTGCTTTAGGCCAGTGAAGATAAGAATGATCTACAGATTTTGTATTGTCAAAGTTTCTCACAGTCTAGCAATTTTCAAATATTTTTGAAAATTCTGGAATTTTTGGGGAGTTCATATTGAGTTAAAAGCTTGTCTCATACAAACCTATGAGAAACACAAAATGAAGAATACTTCACAAATGCAGTGATCAGTTGCCTGAAACTATTTTCTCTCCTCAGGATTTTCAAGTCAAAGGTAACAACAGCACTAGGATTTAAAGACAAGATTTCTTAACACCAGAGTAGTTTGGCTTTACCATATGAGGAAGATTGTCCTGGTTGTTACTCTAGGACTAAACAATTGATTATCATTCTGGCATCTCATTTTTAAAATTGCTTTCAATATTGACCTGACTCTGCCTCAGTGTACATTGAAGTAGACAATCCTGAACACCTCTGGACAGTTCATCATACACCAGCTATTATCACTGCATTCAGCTAAAAGAAAAGACTAAGCAATATAGGATGTATTAGTAATCAAATAAATGGAAAATCATATAAACTATTCATCTGTATTATATTGTGGGCATATGCTTCCTAAAGGTCGGTGTTTTTAGCTTGGAATAAAGGTAGAGTTACTTCTACTGACCCATGAGAAGACAACAATCAAAGCAGGTCTCTGTTAGGCCAGTAAATTGCCCATTTATTTCTCGGTACAAGGAAATTGAGCCCATGAAATCTAAAGCAGCCAACCTGTTCAGCAGCTCAGGCAGTACAAACAGTAATCTCACATCAAGTTTTCACTTTGCCTAAAACTTTTTCTGTTTCTTTTAGAGAAAACTAGGGCTGTGATTTAGGTCTTTCTCTCTTATCTCATCAGCTGTCTTCATAGAACCAGTAGGAATATAATTTTGGAGATTTTTAGCCCTAAAGTTCAAATTGGCTAATGGTTCAGCCTTTTGTTGAAGGGAAAGTAAAAGGGAGAGAAAAAGAAGATGGAGAGACAGACAAAACAGTTACATAAAGCTTATTTCCATAGGAAGCCAAGTTAAACTGTCTTTATCTGTAGGAATTGTAACGCTAGGTTATGTAACTCTTCAGCTTATTTGAAGAGGTGATTAGCTGTTCCTAATTAAGCATTCAGTTACAGCCTCCTTATAAGTCTTTGTCCCCTCTCCAACAACTTGATAATAAATTAAAAGAACTAAAATGTTGAGCCCCCCGCCAACAAACCCAAAAAAATTCCCTGTGCATTTACATTTTCGGGTTAAGACTTACTGACAACTTGAGTATTTTATGAAGATTGTGATTAAATTGAGTAAGTACTTTTTAAGATTAAAATACTTGAAGTAGCTTATTTTTAAAATATTTGCAACACCTATTGTTCCTTTGTATCCATCTCTCTGTCCAATAAAATCACATAATACCACAGAGTTTGAAATATAAGTAGATTTCAATACTGACTGTGCAAAAGTCAGTTTTAGGGATGGGAAAAGTAAAATATTTAAGAAATATCTCTATTTGAAAAAACTGGCTGATTTATCTACCTGTGAAGATGGCAAGGGAGGAAAAAAAAAAAGCCCCAGAAAACAAAATACTTTCATTGTCAATCTCTGAATTGCACTGGGGTGTTTCTGAAGCATCTTTTTAAAGCTCTCACTTCTCTTTCAGATTCCCTGCAGAAAGTCATTTTCCAGGCAGAAACCAGAGGAATTAGAGGAAAGTGATTTCCTGACGAGGTGGCAGAGCTGGGGAGAGAACCCAGATCTGTATGTCCTTCTCACTTGGCTGCCTTTGTTGGCAGCAGCTAAGGAAGCTGAACTACCCGTGTGATTCTCTGTAGACTGCATGCACTGTGATAGCCAAAACTCATGAATGTTCTTACTCTGCAGTGTTTTGTTGTGCCTTGTAAAAGCCGTGATGAGTGGGTACCTCATTAATACTAAGGGATCTTGGGTTTTGTTTTGCAAAGTCATCAGCTGTGACTTCCATCTAGGTAAGATGCTGATTTCCATGTGGTGCTGTGCTACTGTGATTTGTTAGCTTTCACCTGGTCTTGCCTTAGTAATAGGAAAATTACACCCTTATGTGTTATGACATGATATTTTCTTCTGTGCACATTATGCTTTTTGCACTATTTCAAATTAATTTACCTCGACTTATATTAAGGTTTTCTTCCAAAAGCCCTTTTCTATAGACCAAAAGAATGTATTCACAGTGAGGAAGGCTAGACATCATCTTTTCACTCAGAGAAATAGATCACAGAAAAGGAAGCCTTTAAGATGCTACTATCCATCTCTTTACCTGATCAGTATATAAAGAACATAGGACTGAAGAGTTAGTCTCTTACATTAATCTCCCCCATTACATCATACTAAGCCATCTCTTCCTCAAATGAGTGTACAGGGCAGTACTACTAGTAGTAAAAGAAGTTTCACATCAGGATTTAATAGCCCTTGAATTAGCCCTTGAATAATTTTCTTTATTTAACTCCATGACAAAATTTCATCCCAAATAATATACAGATATCCCCTAAAACTAGTGGGATTGGTGGCTCTTTACAGCCAAAACATTCAACAAAAAGATTCCTCAGCTTTCCCTCATCATGCACAATTATGAGTTTTGACTTCAAATACTTATAATTACAGTATTCTGAAAAGATGTCCTAAATATATATGTTTCACAGCATGACTGTGACTTCAAGCAAATTCTCTTGTCTGAGGTGCTTGGTAAAGTAAAACTGAATTAGTGAGAGCACAATAAGCAAGTTACAGTGTTTAGATACAATAACCAAAAATAAAGTCAATTTAATCTTCCAAAGTAGGACAGCTTTTCAGTGTATTTGTTACTATGGAGATTTAACAGTAGATTCCAACTTGCATTTTAATAGCAAACTTACATAATTGTGAGCCCTGGTGTGGTACTGCTGAGCATATTCAGGCTGGAATTACTAGCTAGATGGATCCTGCTTAGCCTTGTAGTTAAAACATACTAACAGTTTACACATGCGTATGACAGGTGATAATAACCATCCTTATAATCACCTTTGGATTTCTCTTTTCTTCCTCACTCACCATCTAAAAGAGAAAATCAGTATTACTGGTCAAGGCTGCAGATTAACAGTCAAGGTTCTTGGGGTTTATTTTTTTATCATTTAGCTAGTTTTGTCAGTGAAGATGTGCAATAATTTTTCAACATGTATTTTAAATAGACATGTTTTATTTATTTATTAGCTTGCCTGTTTATTTTTTGGTAGGCAATATATTTTTGTGGATGTTCCTGAGGGAAAAATTTCTCAGGTGTATTAAAAGATTTCTGGGTGCTCAAAATTGGGAAAGCATGCAGAACATTTTTTGACTGAAAGATTTTTTGATTTTGGGAGTATTTGTTGCACGTTCTTTCTTCATTCCTACTCATCTTTTGTAACCAGTTCTAGTCATTACATAACTTGAGGCAAATGTTTTGCTTTAAATTGTCTGTCTTAGATTCTCCAACTGAGTAGTGGTTGAGAAAAATCATCTACTTCCCAGGGTGCTGAGAAGCTTAATTAAGTGTTTATAAAATACTTTAAGACTTTTGCATGAAAGGCGTTATGGATGTGTGATGCAACATTATTATTAATGTATATTGCAAATTATTTTTTATCTCTGGCAATTTTCCATTACTTGAGAAAATTAGTCTAATCTAAAATATTGGTCAAATAGACAGAATTGCTCCAATTGCTTTAGTAAAAGTTCAATGATGGAGTCATGTTGACTTTTATCTTCAACAATCTTCCCTTAGAGTCTCCCAGAGACACAGAACTTGAGACATGCTTCTAATTGTTGGCTTCAGGCTAAAACTTTTGATCACTTTCTTCTGCTACTTTCTGCTAAACTCATTGAATGAGTTTAACATTGAATGAAAAGGCTTGATAACATTTTATACTGTCTAATTCTTTATTTTGGGGAATATGAAAGAGGGATTTGACCTTCTGAATTTTAGTCTAAACTTTGGTAAGAGGGAGCATCCTCATTCTTGTTTTCATTCATATTAATACTGCATCTATCTCTCTTGCCCTGTAAAAAGCTATTAATATTGTTCTATTAACCTCTTTCTAAGTAATAATGACCTTTCCCCTGAAAATGCAATTATTGGACTTTTTTCCCCATAATAAATCTCATTTATTAGAAAGTTTGGCCTTGTGCACTTTGTTCTCTGCCTTTTCCTTTAAAAAAACATGCTTTATTTTCAAATAAGTACATTATTTTTATTCAGAAGAATATTCTATAATGCATACACTTGGTTGCAATTTGAAAAGAGGTGATGGCTGCTTGGCTCAACTATTTCTCTACCTTTAGAAAGAAAAAGGCTGTAGTAACCATGCTCTACATTCGTTCATTTCTCTCTGGTGGTCTGACTGTTTGCAAAGAATTTCTGACCAGGTCAGTTTGGCTTTTGCTGATGCCCACTCCAAAGGATCTCTGCTTTGTTAGACAGACCTCCTATCCCTTTCTGCAGCAAACAGTGATTTTTTTTTTTGAGGTATTGCCTGGCAAACTTTCTCTATTTTGTCATTAGAACCTGAGAGAAGGAAGAAGACATGCTACACACCTCCTGTTGTGTGTGGCAATCCAGACTTCTGGGGAGCCAGGAGGCGAGGGAGGGGAAAAGCTCTAATTGCATTCCTCCTCTTCGAGCTGCTGCTTTTATCAAGGGACATGATAAGAAAGCTTTCCTGTATTCTAAAGAATACAATGGTAACAAAGCATCTGTAACCTCTTCCAATCCTTGAAGCAGTGGCTGTAGCAGTGGGAATTTTTTTTCACTCCAGTAAAACAATGCTAAAAAATCCATGTAGAAGAGCATATTGCCCTGCTTCTTCTTCACTCCCCACCCTCATCATGTTGGAAGGACTGATAGAATGAGGAAGGTTGTGGCAACTTCGTTTCCCTGTCCATTTTCTTTCCCATTTATAAAGAATCTTAGAAGAAGAAATGTGAAAATCCATATAGTTTTCCCTTCCAATGTAGATAGAAAAAAAATCTATAACCATATGTAGGGGAAGAATACTTTTGTGGTTATAGCTCTAGGCTGGAAAAGGGGAAAAGTAGATTCACAGTTTTGGTGTGTTTGATTTTTTTTTTCCTTTGGGTAAGCACAGGGAAAACATTTTTTTTTTAATGGATCCGTCAAATTAGAGTACAAGTTTCTTAAAACATGCACTGAAATAAAGGCAGCACACAGACTGCAAATTAGAGATTAGAAAGTGAGGCTCAGCTTTTTCAGGATTTTCTAAGAATGACAGAAAATGTGTGTCAAATGCATCCCATGGAATGTCTTTCTATGTATTTTCCCCACCCATCTCCCAGATTGTTCAGACATGCTCTGAAGAATGTTAACACTGGTGATTTTAAGCAACAGAAAAATGACTTCATACAGTGTAGGTAGGTAAACATGAACTATACCATGTGCACAATTTTAAGATCAAGAATTATTTTTTTAAACTATGTTTTTCTAACATTTGTTTGAACTTCATTCTTCAGAAAACCACATCTTTACATTTCCTGGCTCCATGACTCATCAAAATGAGCTGTGTTAGTCACATCAAATGGTTTGTTTCATAGAAAAAGACAGGAAAAGCAGCACACTGAGTCATCGTCACAGGGAGGTTGGCTGCCAAGCCACTATTAGACAACACAGGGAGAAGCAAACATATTAAATGACTGGGGTCACAGAAACACAGCCCAGTGACAGGAAATCATTTACAATCAGGTGAACATAAGCCTCCTCATCTTAGTCTGTTTTTTAAGGAAGTGAGACATGCTATCAAGATGTCTACCTGTCTGTCAGCTTCTGTCCCCCACTAACTCTGTAAGCCATTGGCCACTCTCAACAAAATAGTAGTAGAAACATAAAGTTCTCAGAAATATAACGCTCTTAACTCATTTCCTAAAAATTGATGTTTTTACCAAGTAGGGACATACATTTTGCACCTTCCTGAGCAAGGGGCTGTATTTCTGGTGCAGCCATCACCTGTTCCATATGCCCTGCCGTGCTGGCCACTGTCCCACCTGCACTGCCTGGCCTGGCAGCTCTTGTTGTGTTCTCAGCTCCGCACAACACATCCTGCTCCTTGTTCTGCCGTCATAGAAGGATCTAGGGGTGTTACACAGCTGGGTTACCCTTATGGATTTGAGACAAAGTGGAAGAAGGAGGTGGCAACAGAAACTTTATGTGGTGTTACACTAGATCTGGTGATGATAGACACTGACAGAAAGAGATATGGAAATAAGAAACTGCAATATAAAGCAACTGCAAAACAGGATTCACTTTTCTTAGTGAAAAGCTTTAAGTTCTCTCTAGGTTCAACAAATTGCTATAGTTTAATTTATAACCTAATTCTGAGCGTTTAGGTTATGCTCCTTGCTAGAGACTTCAGTTTCTGGTTGAGTTCCCTCAGGAGTGAAGGTTGATGCAAGTATACTGTTTGTCTGCTGTCAGCTGAAAACAAGTCCCAGTTTTGACAAACTTGATTGAAGAGTGGAAGGCCCTATTAAACTCCTGTAAGTTTAATGAAAATGAGTAAGTGTCTAGAAAAAAATAGTTTATGCTAATTATCCCTCAGCAAGCCAAAATTAGCTGGCTAGTCAAACAGCCATTCTCATGATGCCAGGCTAACTACAGAAAGAATTATCTTTTCCTTGCTGTGGTGCTACTCTGACAGGGAAAATTAAGGATATAGGATAAATATTTGTAAGACATTGGGGTTTCATTTGTCTTCTGATGAAATAATCTAACTGCTTTGACAAACTTTTTCATTAACATTTTAAAATTTGTGAAGGGGAAGAATGACAACAAAAACTATCCCAGCTCACAATTGTTTCCTTTTCCTCCCCCATTGATTCAACTTTAAAATTTGACAACTCTATAATATCAGGATTATTTTTTAGGCTGGTGATTTTCACAGATTCCCCTTCTTATTATTAGGATGCAATATGTATATGTCACCTGCTACTCTTTAATTGTTTTTATTTTTTAACAAAGTCATGAACAACAAGACAAAATCTGGCAATTCCATTATTTTAGCATGTTGAGGTGGATTTGATTTTCTTATTATTATAAATTTTCACATCTCTTCAGTAGGGTTTAGCAGAAACAAAGACACAGGAACACATAAACACCATAACAGTCTGGACTCAATAATTATAGAGATATGAGTTGTCATGCCAAAAAACCACTACTGGCATTTGAGCTGGTTACTAAATCAAACTGTTATTCCTGAGTTTTCCCTGGTGACTTAATCGTACTTATTAGTTAAGATTTTTTTTTTAATGGTCTGCTTTTCTTTTTGTACTGTTGAGACAGAGGGGAATTATCATCAGTGGAATGTGCCATGTCCACTTACATTGATATACCATGTTTTTTTGCATAATGCAAATTTTGCATTATTGTAATATGTCATATCATCCCATTCATTACACAGCTCAGATGTCTAAATATTACCTGTGGCAAAGATTTGCCAAATTGTTTCCTTAATACAGGAATTTGGGGGGATACTTTTACTGGGGATTTTCCTACTGCATTTCTGTGCTCATAGGGAAATACCAACATTTCATATTACCGAGGTTACTGGTAACTGTTTATAATTTGCACTTTTACCTTTCACTCTAACATAACAGAATATATGAGGGATAGATAGTGTATTCCAAAGATATGTAGGAGATGAGAAAAGCTTTGCTGTATCTGCAGATTCAGTTTGAGGGCACTGCCCTTTAACTGGTTTCTATTCTAGGATGTACAGAATAGGAACCAGAAGCAGCTTTTGCATCCCTACACAAAGATCTGATATTTAGAGGTACCAGAACAGAAGGTCTGTGACTGTTCTACTTCTTTGCAAACTGGCTTATCTTACCTTAAGGGTCAAGCCTAGCCTGGAAGCCTTGATGAGAAAGCACAGCTTTCACCACCTCTGATGAATGTAAGAGGGAATATTGAGTATAAAAGCGTTACAATTTCTATATAAGAATAGGAGAAGAAAAGTAACGAGCACTGAGCCACGTAGTCTCTAGAGGAAGGACCTCCCTGTGGAAGACTACTGGGCTGTGGACAGCTTTAGCCTTGAGAGTTTGCAGCTGTAGGCACGGGAAAGCAGAAAAGAAACACCCGTGGCCTTGTACCAGGCATGGGAAAGTAGAAGAAAGGAGCAAAACAACTGTGAATAACCAGATGTGTTTTGAGACTTACCAGCACCTCCCCATGTTGCTTTTGTTAGTGAGCTCAAAGCAGGATTGCAAGGATTCTGGCTATCTAAGAGTGAAGATGGTGAGAAGACAGCCCTGGTGTCCATGACATACCTTACTTTGAGTATAGTTCAAAAGTTCTTTTCCACAGACCTAACAGAGAGCTGTCAGGCACCCTGAAGCCATGGGAGAGGAAACACTAAAACCCTGTATCTTGTATGCTTCTATGGTAGTTCACTTATTTTTAAAAATTATTGCAACTGTAAAACACAGAGGAAAAAATACAAAACTCTTGTGATTTTCAGTCAGTCCTGTTATTTTTAATTGAGCACAAAGAGACTATTAATTCATAATTTGAATGTGTAGTCAACAATGCTGTGATTGGATTCTATTCTTGCACTTTCTACAGATTTGTGGGATTAACAAAACAGTGTTTGGAACAGTGGTGTTCTCTGAAACACTTTCAGTTGGTACAGCTGACTGTGTTTTATTCCATTTGAACTTTTGGTTGTGTTTAGTTTTGGAAGGTCAGTCTGTGACTCTAGGAAAGATCTACTTTTCAGTACTTTTCAAGCAAACTGGCTTAATCACGTTTGATATTGCCCCATTCAGACACACACCTATGTGCACACACATCTGCATCACTGATTTCAAAATGCTTCCCAAACCACTCATTGTGTCTGCAGTCCCTACCCATGGTGTCCTGGTATTTTGGTATCAAATTCTTCTAAATATACAGTACAATGACACTCAGTTTTCCTGACAACTGTTGTTTTGAGAGTATGTGCAGTTGCTGCAGTAATGTCATTTGGTAGCTGCTTTGGAAGGTAACTTGTCCTCCTTCCCACAAATTTCTGACTGGAATATGCTATTAAGCAAGTCCACAAAATACTGCCTGCAATCATCCACCTGAAACATATTTACTTAATTTTCAGCAGGACAGGACTATAGACCTCCTTTCACACAATACATCGTGGCACACTTCTTCCTCCCTTTGGAAAAGATTACATCAATACCTGTGAATATGTGCAGTACAAGAGACATCCTTAAACTTGCTCCTGTCGGTATTGAAAACTGAGCTCTGAATGTTTGTCTGGGAACCTCAAGCACAGAGAGTTAAGCCCAGTGAACAGAGAATGTCTTCCTGCCACTGAAAGAAAAAAGTAGTTGACTGAGGCAGCACAAGAGTTACAGACTGAGAACCAGTTCCACACAGCTCAAAAGTGAAAGAAACAAAACCAAAGCCTCCTCCAGCAAATTCCATCTTACCTCTCTTCTCCCTTTTCAGTACCAAACTGTATTGTCTTAATCTGGGAATGTGATTTATTTATGAAATACCTAGTGGGTGGCAGAGGTGGGGAGCAAAGCTTCACAAAGCTCCCTAGAGCTGCTGACCGAGGTAACTAGTGTGTCATAACACATTTATCAAATAATAATGGAAACTGTATAAAATACATAGAAGAAGGAGGGGGAAATCTCATTCCCCACTGGGAAGTTACTGAATATTTCAGCCAGTTTATAAAAATATGTGTGCGTGTGTTTGGAAGGGGGGAGACTTTCCTAGTTTCACCTCTGCAAATAAATCATTGGCCAGGGATGTCTGAGCAGACAAGTGAAATGGATGAGTGCATTACGGATCAAGGAGGCAGTATTCTTGCCTTGGTTAGTTTGAGAGAGACCACCCAAGCACTGTGGGACTAAGAAGAGACTGTAAGTAGTGCTTGTAGATTTCTGAAAGACCTTGCAACCTCTGATGTGGTAGGAAGGTGGGGCAAAAAATCAAATTGATGGTATTTCTCAAATAGCAGACTTGACTAGTCATTTATCTGAACTGGCTTTGTTGCTAATGGTTTGTTTTCTTTTTTTTTTTTGCCTTTGACTGGATTGACAGTATTGATCCTATGAAACCAAAAAAAAAAAGAGAGAGAAAAAATGGCTAATGAGTAATAGTTATGTCTGTTTTGAAAATAAAGGTGGAATTAAAAAAAAAATAGTAAAGATCATGTATTTGGACATTTTAGCTGTTTACCAGCAGTGACTTTAAGAATACAGAAACTAGTCAGATGCTCTCATTGACATTAAGAATCTTACATCATAACTGGTCTATTGAAATCTTCAGGAATTACTTATGGAAAGAGACATCCATTCCACATTAATAGGGCTTGCAGAATGTGGATGGGTATTACCAAAAATACCAATCTAAAAGGAGCCTGACAGAGATGACATCCTTATGAATATATGTATAATCACAACTTTGGAATTCTTGCAAGGGAGAAGGAGATATGAGTTTTGGAATTATCATCTTTCACAGGGAAAGCTCTCAGAGTGCAACTGATCACCTCTTTATATTTACACATGGCAATAGTGATTGAAAGCTGATCAGTCCGTGATCTATCCAGTTAAGAATTAGATGAATTTTGGGCTGTAAGAAAAGGCAATAGGAATTAAAAAGACAAAATAGAAACCTGTCTACAGAAAATTATCCTTTCTTTTTAATTATTTTAAAGGAAAAAAGCAGTCTTGATGTTTTCCTATTATAACATAAAATTTGCCATTTTTAAAGAAAATAAAGAAATGTTGAAAGTTTTTATTTACAAATAAAATATGTCTCTCATAGCAGACAATCTTAAATTGTTTTAAAATTATTTAAAAGATGTTTCTGAAAACAAATGCTTTTTTTTTGTTTGTTTGTTTAAAATGCAGTGTTTTCCACTTATGGAGTAGTTTTCCTCCTTGTTTGATCACTTCCAATAGCAATCCATCAGCATTTGCAGTCACATGCAGACCCTCACATTGCTAGGTCAGACAGTGGTTTTGTTGGTGATTGGGGCAGAATTGATAAGGTGAAGCCTAGGGGAAAATCAGCTTTAACACCAATCAGGGGTTTCCCAGCTGCAGGGGGGTGGTGCTGGTAGTTTTAGACACTCTGCCTCCCATAACCAGTGTTGCAGTGGAGAGCCAGCTATGTTCCTGACAATGGGATCTTCGGGATGATATAGGAGGCTGATTTGCTTAGCACATGCCATCAATTAAGTTCCTGTATTGTATTTCTCATGAATGGAGATGTTAAATCCCCAAGTTCAGGCCAGATTTCAGCTTCAGCATTCATATTGTGCTTATCTAAATCTCCTCTGAAGTTTTGATTTGATACAGCCTCATTCATTTTGTGCCCTAAGTGGTGCAGTGCAACGTTGCTGCCACTGTTGAACACCCGCTCTGCTTCAAAAGTTGCTGTTCTTTTGTGGTTTTTTTTGTTTGTTTGTTTGTTATTTGTTTGGATTTTTTGTTTTAAGGGGAACTAACTCAACTGGAGCTCCAACTGTCTCTCAGCAGGGGTTGATGAACAATTGGAGTTTGTGCTGGAGAACAAGGTTGCAATAGACTGGAAAGACTCCTTCTCTGCTCAAGGGCTAAAGGCACCCAACCAACTGATCTATAGCTTGTACTATAAACTGTGGGCTAAAGTTGCAGCTGTGATCTCTGAACAAGATTTACAGTGTATGGACCTGCCCCTGCTGTGTTCCCAGACTGACTGAAGCAACTCACTATGTTCCCAGCATGTCCTGCAAGAATGTGTTGCACATCAGGCTGGGGGATATCTGGAGGCTGCTTCACAGCCTTATCAATTCATGTAGACTACCCACAGACTGACTGCTGGTGGAAAGGCTCTTCCTTCTCTCAAGCCCCTTCTTGGAGGTAACTGTTGTGTTATTGAGGACTCTAGGTGCTCAGCTACTCTAGTGACTAATGCCCTAGCTATTAATAAAGAATTAAACAAATGCAAGATACTGTTGAAGTAAAAGGAAAATTCCTTATGTATAGGAAAATTTATACAGAGGGTTGTTATGACTGGAACTATATGGATGTTACCATATTTTTCTGCCATTGGTATCTGTACACTGAAGCTAATTGCCCCCTTTCATGTAGAAGTTTATCAGGGTAGCAACTGTACAAGGAGAGAGGACTGCAAAGAGAGCTGTCCTGAACAGCAGCAGAACAACTGGATGGAGAGGGTGTTGGGAAGAATGCAGAACAGAGGAGAATCTGTGACCCTGTGACTCCTCTTACCTTCTCTGTTCCCTCATGTAGAGGTTTGTCCAGCAAGAGGTCCTTCACAGAGGAACCTTCTTGCTGTATCTGCTGGTGCACTTTCTTTACACTTTTTGAAATCTGTCTTGTAAAAGCGATCTCAGTGCATGAAACATGTGTCTGATAATTCTGCAGCTAAATTAATATGTAAGAAATGTAGTATTAAAAAAGGCCAGAAAAGACTGATTTGTTGTTGAAAGCGTTGTCTAATGCATATTGTTGAAAGGATTCTTGAACGCAAAGAAGACAGGTTTCCTTGACATAAAGAATAGGCCTTGATCCTGTAATTATTTTGGCAGGTGCTTAATTCCCAAAGTGTGAGATATCCTATGAAATTCAATGCACATAGTGAAACAAAGGAGTGGGAAGGGAGGAGGAAGGGATTACATATGTTGAGAGAAAGGCAAGAGGGGCTCTCTGTACAAATGGGACTGAAAGCGGGATTGAAGGAGGAGAGGAAGGGCGATTGGTGGATGAGAAAAAGAAAACAATTCAGATTTGAAGTTGAATCAGCATTTGTTGACATGAACGTGACACTAATGGAAAGGATTTGGGAGAGGAATAGTCATAAGATAATAGATTTGTTCTCTTCAAAACATTCCGTATGCAGGTAATAACATGTAGAGTTTGTTTATAATAACTTAAAGTGACATCTTTTTGTTTCAAAGTAAATTCATGGTCAGACACAAGGAATGCCACACTCACCTGTTTTTCTTCTTCCTCTTTCTTTCTTGAAATTTATTTCTGGAAGTCATTAAAATTCAGATCCCATCATTTGTAACAAATGATGTGAAGTGTTAGGTACAGTACTTGGAATATATGTTTGTTAAAATGAAGGAAGAGACTCTTCCAACACTTTGGGATTTTATGAATGATTTACATCTGGTGCTAAAGTTCATAAATGAAACGTGGGAGAACCAGATGCTTCATTTCTTGACTGCATCGTGTCTGCACATACTGATGGTGAATTGAAAACAGGAATGTCTCATAAATCAAGAAAATCTATTTTTGTACTCTTGATTTCTATTCTGAACATCCATATAACACCCAAACAAACGTGGTAAAATTGGTTCCTTGAGAAACCCTTTATGTTTAGTAACAGTGTGGACATGTTAATAAAAAAAAAGAAAAGGAGAGAAAAAAAGGAACCCATTTTCAAAATAAAAAATGCTCAGAATGAGCAACTATTCTTGGAGATCAGCTCTGATGGCACTTCATTCAGCAAGAGAAAGACTGAATGGAAGTCCTAGGCAAATTCTGCCAGCTGTAGAAAGAGCTGTGGCATATAATATGGTGACATTTCAGAGCTTTTGGCATTGAGGGGAGAAGTAATTTACTGACATGATAACTGAAGGCAGAATCTGGCCCAGTTGTTGAATAGAGAGACTGAGGCTCACAAGAGTGCATTTGCAGAGAACTGAGTGCAATTCAGATGTTGTGTAATTTTTTCATCAGTGCTTTGGAATGGTGCTCTTTGCCTGCTCTTGTTTCTTGCCGACATCTCCTACTGGCCTAGGAAATGTAAACAATGCTTATCATGATGCTCAGGTGTCATTAAAACTATTGTAAACAGGTTTTTAAAATATAAGTCATTGAATTATAGTGAAAGAATAAGCATAAGTCTGTGTACAGGATTTATTTTAATAGAGCTAATAGATTCCCTTACCATTCCCACTTTCTGGATTTCATAGCATGTGTTTACACACACATTATAAATGATCATATTGCAATTACAAAACTGCCTGTGAGAAATGGCAGGGTAGCACTAATAAGTTTGGATGAACAAGTACCAAAAGGGTTACCAAGTAGCAGCTGATGTGTAGTTGCTACCCATGTGTGTCCTCTTAGCCTCCAACAAATGCACAGTAATTGGAGTGGGCTTAGGCCACTTTGCAGATGTATGAGGCTGAATTTACTCACCCTGCCATTCCTGTGGGGGGAATAATGTGCATCCAGGCAGTTCTTGCAGCTCAGCAGACACCTGTTACCTTGTGGTATCTTGTTTGTGTGTCTAAGCCTTGGATATGCATACCTTGTTATTTCTGTTAATAATTGAAAACAAATATTTATTTAAATTTATTTGCACATCCTACACACAGATTGAGTGTAGGTGTGCTGGCAGAAGGGAGACTTTAGGAAGGATTTCATAAAGGTGAAGGAAATGACTTAGCAGACAGGTTTCAAGGAGGCACCCCAAATGCAAGGAGCAACCTGAGACCATGGAGGCATCATGATGGTATCAAGGTATGCACTGCTGGCAGAGCAGGTAGAGCTTGTGAGCTACAGGAGCTGACCTTGCTTTCAAAGGTAGGTAGGCAGATTGTATAAACATACCATTAGTTTATGTATCTGCTACTCCGACATTTCTCTTGTGGAAGACAGTGGAAGTTTTCCGTCTTATTTCAATGAGAACAAGATCAGGCTTTTCAAAGGGGAATATTCCCTCATTTCATGCTGGGCACTGCACCCACTTTCAAACTGAGGTGGAGTCACTAAAAGTGACAGAAGTGCTCTGTACTCCTCTTAGTTACTTTGCTGCTTGAAATATGTCCCTAACTATTTGCTATATGTCATAAAACACAAAGGAAGCACTTTTCACTCCAAATATCAGAAAAGCATTCTCTTTTCTCAACTGCAGAAGTAACAGAAATGATGTGTTCATTTTAAATTCCATTCATGTAGGCCCTAATAAAAGCTATTATAAAATACAATTGTGTGGAGACAAAAAGAGAGATAATATCACTATAGCTCAATATAAAATTTAAGTAATTAAGACATGAAAACTATTACACAATTTACTATGAATGCAATGTGAATAATAAAATATTTAACCATTTCAGTTCTGTTTCAGTAGGGTTTTTTTGGTTTTTTTGGGTTTTTTAAAGAATGTCTTTTGAAAACGTTTGAGGTTGAAATATTGCTAAAGATCTAAATTCCGTATTACTTCAGATGAGCAGGTCTGAAAAGTAAGCCTGCTGGATTTCCAACTAAGTATTGCATATATTTTTAGATGTTGATGTAAATATGGCACTCTGCCACGTAATGGATTCTACATGAAAAATGTCAGTTTCAGGTGATTTTGATTGTGGTTATAAATAAAACAGGACATACTGAGTGAACTGTGGAAGTATTTCAGCAGTGCAAGCTAAGCAGCTGCATAATAGTTATGAAATTGTGTAGACAGACTGATGGATCCTAAAATTAAAACAAAAGAATCCATAAAAGCACTGGAAAGAAAAGTATTTTTAAATAGGAGGTGCTTAATCTCTGCATTTTTCTTCCACATGATTCACCACTGTGTCCTCTTCTCTGGTGGGCTTCAGCAGCCCCTATTGGTGAATGTTTGAGGGAAAAGCTCACTCCAGCCTTTCTCTGGTGGAATGAATATGAAAATTCAGTATCTTTAATAGCCATGTTATTTCCTTGTGCACTGACATACACATGACAGTCACAGGTGTGTACTGGCACTGCCTGGTAACACTTAGCAACATCTGCTAAGATCCACTCCTATCTTACTTCATCCCAATGTGATTGTGTCTGTTTGTTTTCTAGCTCAAATTTGTGGCAAACCATGTGGTTCAGCCCTTGTCCAGGCTCTCTCCATGGAGCAGCGTTCTCTTGAGTTGCAGGAGCCGAGAGCTCGTGCCGCTGGTTCAGTAGATGGCACTCTTCCCTTTAGATCAGCCCGCGCCTTGGTCCCAGGTGCTGCACGGGAGATGAAGCAGTAGTTCTGCAGGGAGCTGTGCGACAGACCCACGGCTTGCATCGCTGGATGCCAGGGACTAGCGTTTGCCAATGCCCAGGTTTGAGCACATCCTACACGAGATACAGTCTGTGCGTTCTGGGGGCCATCCTTGGCTTGTGTGCCACGCAGCATCCTCCATACCTGTGCTGTTCAGAGGACAGAAGCAGATCTTTCACATCTGGCCAACATTTACCCTCAGGATCCAGTTCTTCCCGAAAAACCCATACAGCAAGTGGAAGCAGGGTTTAGAGATCAGTAAAACGCAACTCTGAAGTCCAGCGTGTCATTTAGGAAGACATTTTCTAAAAAAACCTCACTGGTCTTGCTCAGTAAATTTGAGGAGAGCTTGTTTGGTAGGTCTTTAGAACCTGATGATCTGCAGTTCTATTTATTGTAATTTTGTAGTACTCAAACCTTCATCTGCCAGGCCCCAGATACCTCAAACTGGGCACATTTGTTTATAAAGTCCTAGTCTTCAGTGTCTCTTAATTTCTTGGCTGTTAAATGGAACTGCTAAGACTTACATATTGTGGATTCCAGGCATGGGGTAAGGGATAAAAACATTTGTGATGTGCTAGGCAAAAAATTATTAAAAAAATTGAATGGAGCATTGTGCTTTTATTTGTTGTTATGATGAAAAATCCCATTATAAAGTTCATCTCCTGAACTTTTGGGATCTTTCCATTTCCTTATTGTCATGGCTTGTTTCAAATTGGGTTGAATCCTCCCTGAAGCCCCAGACAATTATAAACAGTAAGGTGCAAATATAGCTATATGTGTGTAAGTATGTTTGTGTGTGTATATACTACATTATGGTAATTAAGACAAAAAGAAAAACTGTAAGTAGGCCAAAATGGAGAGGAAAAGTTCTCACAATGTGTAAGTGAAACAATGAAAAAGGCAGGCTCCAATTTTGGCCTGCGAGATTTCTAAATTATTGGTTTTTTTACTTAGTTTTGTTAATCACTGTCTCTTCTTAAAATTGCTAAATGCTTTTCTCCCATATATTGCATAAATCACTCATGCTTTAAGATTAAACATTAAAACAGAAAAACACTCCAAGCTACACATGTCAAGTCTTAGGATAGACTTTACAGGGAAAAGGCTTGCAGGTTTGTGGTTCTTTAGTCTCCCCAGTAACACACACTGTAGAAAGTTTAATATTTGAGATAGAAATTGTCCATGAATAGTTTTTACTAATCAGTGAATTAGCCACTCACAATTTAAAGAGAAAAAAAATGACCTCCTTCTTGCACTTAATCTGACTAGAGTCAGTGTCATTGCTGTGTGATTGGGTGTCATTTATCTGTTGTAGGAGCTGTTTTGATCCAAAATAGACAAAACCGTGTTAGAAATCTTATAAAAGGAAAAAGTCAGATATGTTTTTATATATGTGTATAGGTATGTGTATATGTATGTATATGTATTTGTACATATACAAATGTCCCTATAAGACCAGGACTTTCCCCATTGTGTGATCTACATTCTTCCACACTGCCTACCGCAGTTAAGAAAAATACCTGACTCTTCACTCATGGAAAACATTTTAGAGAACTCCACACAGAAAGAGAATGCAAACCATCCAAAAGAAGAGCAACCCTTTTGCAAAGTGTCTTTGGTCTGGCTGAAGTGCAGTTCGTTTTCCCCACAGCAGCCTCACAGTGCTGTGCTTTGCATTGGCAGCTGGAAAAGTGCTAACACACCCATGTTTTGGCTACTGCTGAGTTTTCCAACAGCATCAAAGCTGTCTCTCCGACATCCCCTTGCCCCCTCCTAATAGTCTGGGAGTGGGAAAGACCTTGGGAGGTGACACAGCCAGAACAGCTGAACCAAAGTGCCCAAAGTGCTCCATACAATTTGACATCAGTTTAGCAAGAAAAAGTAGAAGGATGGGGGGGAGGGGGGGAGAGGGGGAAGAGCAGGTGGGCTTTGTTATTTGCAGCATTTGTCTTCTGGAGCGAGCACTACAGGTACTTAAATCCTGCTTCCCGGGAAGTTTCTGGTTATACCTTGCTGCTGGGAAGTAGAGAATAAAATTTTGTGGGTTTCTTTGCTTTTGCATGCTCAACCTCTTCTCTTTCTTTATTAAACTGCCCTTATCTTGACCCATAAAGTGGGGGTTTTTTTCATTCTTATTTTCTCCCCTATCCTTCCACCAAGGAGGGGAGTGATAGAGCAGCTTGGTGGGCAACTGCGTCCCTTCAAGGTCAACCCACCACACAAAAGTATCTAAAAAGCCAGATCACACCCCCCCAAATATTCTGACACCTCTATCTGAGAAAGCAATGTAATTTTAGATTAGATGACTCTTCTGTGTCTTTACCAAATAGAGCTTGAAAGAAAACATAGACTTTAGAATATGACTTTAAAAAAAGAATTCTTTGGAGGTGTTTATAAGACATTAACAATGGATGATACCAAATATTATGTTCTCCATTTTGCCAGGATTACTTTGCTTCAATGGCTCACTTTTTTTTCATGAGACCCAAACTGCTGACAGAAAGTCACTGTAATAGGAAAAGACATCATTTGGAACAGTTATTAATATAAAAAAAGACCATGTTAGAAAAGGGTTAGCCATCCAAATGGCAAAGTTCAACCAGACACAATTAAGCTTGCATTATTTCCCTCCCCGGAGCTTAGAAAGGGTATAATTTAGCCTTATGTTTACCTTTTTCCAGTTACCTTTTTCCATTGTTAGTTAACACTTTTTTTAATAATTTTTATTTTTAATGCAGCCATAACATCTACCATAGCTTTGATTTCTTCTTATCTTCATAGTCAATACACTGTAAATATTTGTTTATTCGTATATATTACATCATGGAAAAGATATTAGCTACAAAAATCTGTATATTACTTTTTCTGTCAGATAGAGATGAAGGGTCACCCTGGACAGTAGCGGTTAGTGACAGAGAAGTGTGAACTGGGGGAGGCATTGAAACCATTATTTAGAGAGATAGCAGAACTGAAGAACAATTTGGAGTGAAAAATCTTATGAATACAAAATTTCATAGAAAAAGGATGGCAGGTTATGCAAAAAGCCGTTGAGATATCACAGAAGATTCAGACCCTGGAATTTGACTAGAAGAGGTATAGAACAAACTTCAAGAGAGGTTTCAGATAAGTTTCAGTGGAGTACAGACTGAAATCTGATTGAATATGTTGAAGAAGTAGGCTACAAGAAATTAATTCAGCAGGAAATTGTAGATGATGTAGACAGATAGGAATTCAATAAGCTCAGCAAGAGAGGGAAAAGAAGACTGGATCCTAATGGCAGAAGGATATAGGAAAAAGAACAGACATTCTAGGGGTAAAAGAAACTTCTGCCCATATATTTCATCACAATTACCATAAAACAGTGCAATAGATTCTAGTAAGAGTGATTATGCTCCTGTAAAAAGTTAGCATTGTGGGACTCATTTATGCCCTGGCCTCTCCCTTAGAATTTTTCTTCTGGAAGTTCTGCAAAAAAATTTGTCTTCATTTTATCTGAAGTTTATTAATTGATGCAATTAAAAAGTTTGATCTTATTGCTGAATAAAATAAAATTTTATTTTCCATTTATAGTAATGAATTCTTAAAATGAAGGGAAAATATTTTGTAAATCTTTGTTATTTTTTGCTAAGCCTGTAAATGCAAAAAGTTTCCTCCTATTCATAATTTGTAAGTGGTGAATAATATGGAATTTAATGTATTTAAAATATAAAATGAAATTCAAATAAATAACAGCATAAAATATTCATCTTGTTGTTCTCAAGCATACACATCTCAGTTATTAAAAAGAGACCATTTCTATTAATATTCTTCTAGCCATGCCTTGCTTAACCTTGCCCCGATGTGCTGGAATGGGAATATATATGACAGTTATCACCACAAGATTTTGAGAACCTTACTGGGGGGGAAAAATACACTTTTAGTCAGCAACACTGGACAGTGTGCCCACTTTCAAGCCTGACAAAATGCCATATTACGTTTTCTGTGTCCAGCTAGCTTAAAACTTGAATCTAGGAGCTTATGCTTGTGTTTATAAGATAGTTAACCAGCATTCAAGATAAGAATTCACATTATGCATTCCACAATGTGCTGTGTCAGTCCTAAGAGTCCTGAGCTGGTGCACCCTCTAATTATCTTGGGTTTGTGCAAAAGTCAGTCACAGAGGTGAAACTTGTGCACACAATCCCCTTCTCACTTACTTGCTCAGTCTTACAAATTGCATTATCAGCTTTGCTTCCAGAGGTTTTCCAGACCTCTGCTATTTCCTTTTGGTCTGCCTGTCTTTTTTATTTTTCCTCTAATCAACATATTCAAAGCAGAGCTGAAGAATGCAAAGATTATCCACTTCCAAAATCTTCTCTCTGTGTACAGACCTATATTGCATCTGCTGATGAATGACAGCTTATTGTTCATTCTTATTACATTAACGTATAAATCTACTGACTGTAACTAGAGAAACTGGGAACTTGTTTGCCCTACAAACTTTCTCAGGTGCCGCTGGAGGCACAGTGTCTCCCCAAACACCATGCTTCACTAGCAATTTCTGAAAATGCAAAACAAACAAATAGTCCTAATGCATGTAGCACATAAGTGGCAGGAAGGATATATTTTAATGTAAATTAAGGTAAAAGTTCTCAGGCTCAACTGCCTGAAGTGTTTTTGAGTTAGCTGATGGTGTATAATAGCTGCTCAGCCTTTTTCTTGCTTCTCGGTGCAGACAGCATTGATTGGCTGGGCTGATTACAGCCGTGCATGTCAAAAAGGTGCAAGTTGTTCTTAACACTAGAAAATCGGCTCTTGCATGTTCAGGCTTAATGCATGATAAGCTATATGGTGTAGACATAAATTTTGTATGCTTGAAATTGAAGTGAACTTTGCTTGTATGACATATCCACATAGATACGGCCAATAGCTGTTAGAGCCTGTTGCAGCTCATATTTATTGCTTGTAGTTAAAGTAAAACTCGGTGCCATGTGATTTTATTCAATTCAGGGAAAAAAAACTAATTGTCCTTCAGCCAAAGTTTAAGTGCTACATTTTTTTCATTAGAATTTAACAAATGTTCATCTTAAAATAGACTGACAATGGGTCAAACTGTTCCACTTTATCTGTTATGAACATAAAATTTATCAAAGCTAGCACTTGCTCTTCCCAGAGCAATTTGTATTTTCACTCCTGGATTTAACTATCAAATTCTTCTTAGCAACTATTATTGAGCAGCTACAACATCCTGAAATATTTGCAACAGTCTTTCACCTGCTGCACACAACACATTACATAGATGTTTTGGGGCATTCTCTAATGCAGAAGTGTAGTATTTTTAGGGAGTATTCTTGAAGAAGAGAACTGTTACCTTCTCCATTATTTGATATCCCTCTTTATCTTGGCCAGCAATGACCATTCCATGAATGTATGTGAATCAAAGCCAGTTTGGAGTGTAAGCTAAATCTTCCTTCTGACTTTCAGTTTGTATTCCATTGCATCATTTGCAGGCCCACATCTTGAATAGGAACTTTTCTTGCTGTTCTAATATAACTAATGGTAATACTTGAGGAGGTAGGTGTGATCCAGTATGAGAAAGGGTATCTTAATCTTGCCCTCTCATGGTAAAGTATATTAAATCCAGGATTTAAAAAGTAGACTAAGCATTGATGGGATTAAACGTATTACATATCTTTAAGGAAGGCACATTTATTCTTTAGTGTTTAGTGCTAAGTCCCATGTTGAACTAAATCCAAAAATGAGATGTAGATTCTACATATCTTAAAATGACGAACTGGATCTTTTGGTTCTTGCTTTGATGTGGCAATATTCTTTTAACGTATGAGTAACATCTTGGGTAGAGGTGAAAATCTAACACAATCTAATTCATTGTGTTATTTATAACAATTTTCTAAGTCAAATTAGAAGTAGATGGCTACTAATCTTTGTGTGTGTGTGTGTATATGTATGCATGTCCAACAATTCCTAAATACCACTAGAAAATGAGAGTAATTTTGATATTAAAATGATTACACCATTTTTGTAATAAACTGATGTGACTTTAGAAGTCTGTCCTTGATATCTTTCATGATTTAGACATCACACAAGCTATAATTGTGCTATTAAAGGAAAGAGAGCTAATCTTTTTACATTTGAAGTAAGCCCTCATCATCAGACCCGACAATGCCAGACAGATCAAAAAAGAGTAAAAAAGAGCATTTAAGGAAATTAGTACAAGTGTCAGTTAAAAGGTAAAAATTAATGCACTTATTATTGAAATACAGTTGAAACCTACGTTCTTTTCATTTCTTTGATATTGCTAAAGCATAAAACATTCAATTAACTTTCCATTGTGTTTGCAGGGTAGTGGGGAAAGGCAAAGCATTGTCAGTGAAGTGTTAGGTGTGTAGGTGGTTTGTGCAAGGCAAAAATGATTAGATACAAGCAGAGGGTAGAGCAAAGGCTTTTAGTTTGCAGTTGACAAAGCCAGTCAACTCTTCTAGTGTGTTCCAGGAAAATGTTATTACATGTATTTTTCTTTTCCTAAAGATACAGTACTGAGCCTCTAAGAAGGTAGCATACATTCCTTTCACCCTCACCAGGGAGTATTTCTTTTCCTGATTGTTATTATCTACATCATTGAAACCTGCATGGTTTTGCACCTCTTTCATAATAAAAAGTGAATACAGATAAATTGATAATATTTGCGGCCACTGAATAATAGTACTTTGCAACGTAAGTGAAATAGAGACATTTAGTTCATACTTACCCTGCCATAAATAGAAATTCCCATGGCTGTATTCTTTTGTTCTTTGAAATTTGTTAGTAAGAGTGCTGATTTGTAAACATTAATTTAGAATATTTCAAAATATAGAATTGATTTACAACTATTATCTGTTGGCAACACTGAAGCTACAAATAATTTGTATTAACACAGTAGTTTATCCCATCCTTTGTGCTGTTTAATGTAAAAGAAGCTTCTCTCTTTTTTTTTTTCAATGAGAGCTCTGTAATGATGTAAAATTTGAAAAGTCATACAGAACAGGAATCCCTCTGAACCCATTCAGCTGGCTTGTTAACAAAATGTTTCTAGTATATTTTTGAAGATGTTTTCTCTCTCCTTTCACTATCCCTACATTTTATATGAATTTCAGTAATATTAAAACTATACCTTAAGTTCAACATGCTTTAATTAAAAGCAGTATTTGCTAATTGGCATTAAGTATATGTGTGATTATTTTTTCATATATTTATGAATTTGAAATAGGAGAACATCTGCTAAATATTTTCTTACATGCCGATTCCACTTAATCAACATTCTTCTTGATGGAGGCAGAAAAAGTTAGGAACTCTGTTTTCCAAATGTATTCTATGAAAACATCAGCAGGATGACAAAGTCATGCCCTTTGGGGTACAAATGAGCAGGTTTACTGCAAAACACTTCTATATAGATAAGAGATAAATCTTAGTTTAAAAATCCTTTGCAATATTGAGCACCTTACAAGCCAAATGTGTACTAGCACTTAAAGAAAATATTACCAGTTTTAACATCCAAACTCACTCGATGTTTTGATTACTATTCCTATTAATATGCACATGATAGAAGTTAATGCCACACTGACAGATTTAATGCTTTGTAAATGTGCTGAATTAAACTAGAAAGGTAAAAGCAGCCATTACCCTAAGACCTAAAAGAGAGACACTAATCAGCTGGCTTTTTTCCTCCTATCCTTTTTATACATGACTGGGAATACGGGTTTTATTTAAAATGCAAGGCTGGAAAAAACCTTAGCCACAGGAAAAAGAAAAGGTCTTGACCCTTAAATATTGATCCCATTCTATTGATTACAGGAGATGGGGGTGGAGTGACTTTTAAAAAATGTAATCCTAAAAAAAGCACAAAGCAGATTTAGGTAAAAATCAGCCTTAGCTTTGTTATTTACAGGACTAAAGCATTACAGAAAAAAAGACAAAGTGTGTGGAGATCAGGGCACACATGGACTCCAGAGCTGTTGTTCAGGCTTCATAGATGCAGAAACCAAAAGCCCTCACCTTTCATGGCAGGAGCACTGTCAGTAGCCCACGTTGTTCGTGGAAGCTGGGTTATCTGGCAAGGTCAGGATCTGCATATGCTGCTAAATTCCCTAGTATGGGCAAAAGGGCAGGTCGCTAAAGTATCCTTCTTCTACAACCAATCTCTCTCTCTACAACAAGAGATCAAGCAGAAAAAGGAGCCCCTCAGCCATCAAGAAGTTAGGAGAAAAGGTAAGAAAAAAGTTTTATAATCCTGTGTCTTGCAATGAACTTTGTGAGCCAAGTGGAAAACTGGAAGTTTCAGGGACAAACAGAAAGGAAGACTATTTAGCATGATATTATCCAAGAGAGGCTTTTAAAAGGCCCTCAAAAATCCTAGGGCAAGCAAGCCTATGTAGTACAACTCCTCCAAGAAGCTTTAAACCTACATGAATCCTGTAGTGTCTGATTTACTTGAGTAAAAGGCTCTGTAATTCTCATTGTCAAAGAACTGAGGCATTTCTGTAGATTAGTGGGACGAAGAACTGCTCCCTTACAATGTGCCAAAGCCAGAAAGAATTTGCTATAGATACACTGACAAATGGAAACATAAAATAAACACAGAAAAACATGTAATCCAAGGCAGTAATATATATTTTAACCTAAACTGCTGCTGCACTCTGTGTGTCTGCTTAGCTTTTCCACGTTGCATAGCCCAGGCTGTTGACAGGACTTTCCCCATTCTTTTGCCAAGAAAGCACAAAATATGCTAGATTGTTTCTTTGAATAAGTTTCTTATATGCTTGGGATATTCTGAAAATAGGCTGTCTTAAAGATATTTAAACTATAAAATATTTGTTGAAGGACTTCTAATCAACAAATGATGATTTGCAAAATTGGTAGAAGCTCTAGGACTCAGTCTGGTGACGTTCTTCTCTGCTGCATATAATACTCCTGTTGTTTTTTGTGATGATTCTTTGCAGGTATGGTCTCCTCACTGCACTGGCAAACCTTCTGGTCACTGACATTGCTATTACGTGCCTGTCCAGATAGAAGGCCACAAAGTGCAAACAGTCAGTATAGAAAGGCTCAAATACTCTGTTCAGGTTAGACAGAGCTAAAAATTGTGCATATAAAGTATGTTTCAGATTTTAGCAATCTGTAATAACTTTTAGAAGCAATCAGGGGCCTGGACAGTCAGTATTTCAAGGTGACAATCACACAGGAGCTAGGCATGTGTGATCTGGAACAGCTTGGTGCTTTGCATGGAGTCATTAAGTCTTGCTACAAAAATAGGGTAGCATCGTCTTCATAGTGTAACATCGTGGAACATGACTGTATTGCTGGGAGTGACCATCTCAGATCTCTCTACATGACATTCCAATGTGCTATATAGAAAAATATACCATAAATTACCATGGTAAGTAGTCTGTTCTGATTACAGTGTGCTTTCACCACTGCTCCCAGTTTTTACTGTCTAAAGACAGCTCTGGATAATATGTTCTCTAGTAGGTATTTAGTTAAGAAGGGATCCTGGATTTTAAAACCCACATTTCTTTGCAAATTTTTTTCTTCTAGAGTTTTTATTAGTTGCAGTATCCTCAGCTAATTCTGCAATCAGTGATCCACTTCACAGTGCAGTTTTACTGCTAACAGACAAACAAACAAATTCTTGGGGTAAAATCAAATATCAAATCAAATTATTAAAAGATTATTTAAAAAAAACAACTAATAAACCCCAGCATTTATTTCTGCCTGGTTTCTCCCTCATCGAAAGAAATCTATGAAATTTTAAAGAATTTTAAAATCATTTCCTTTACATATAAACTGAAAAAATAGGGCTTTTTTAGTATGTGCCTATTAAATTAGAACATTCAGGACAGTTGATTTCATCAATAATAAACTCCCTTTGCAGCAGTTAGTGACAAAAAGTGTTTCTCAAAGGATTTAAATATTTACTTACATATTTATAAACTTTCTCACTGCTCTTTGTGAAACTTCTCAGCAACTCAAGCAAACTAAAGTGGTAAATTACAAAATGTGCTGCATTATAATGGGTATGAATCTTTTTCTTTTACTTGTCTTTTTAAGAGCTAAAATGAGAAAAGTGTAAAAGTGATAATGTGAGTTGGGGAGCTCCAGAATTCTTGTGAGCTTTATTTGCTTTTTGAGTTTGGGCTGTCTTTGTCTTATCCATATGTAGCCTGGTCTCTGCAGCATACCTGGGGAGCTTCAGGTGCAAAACACTCTGGTCCAAAGCCGGGAAGAAAACTCCCCTGGCCTGAGATGAGACTGGTTGGGCTGAGGGGCTGTGAAGGAGCAGCCTTGACCAGGGTTTGCCAGGGTCTGAGCCCTGAGCTGGCTCCTCAGGTCCCACCTGGCTGGAACAAGATCACTTCCTTGCCTTCAGAAGGACATTATAAATATAAAATACATTAAAGACAGCAAGGTGCTTAGACATTAAAATTTTGGAGGGGGAACATGGGATCGTTTAAGCACCTCAGGAACAGAGACGAGTTGATTAACATAGAGACAGCTTCACCTTCTTCGAAGTAATAAGGCAAAAATGCCCTATCCTTCAAAAGAGAAAGGAGCATGAGGTAAGGAAATGAACGGCTGCTATGACAGCAGCAAAGGCTCACAAGGTGTTGTTATAACAGCAGTAACTGGGAGTTGGAGAAGACCCTACAGCCTAGTTGTATATCACAAACAGGAGTGGAGTTGTTAATGAGACCTTTTAATCTTCAGAGATAATTTACAGGCTTCCTGCTGCTGAGTTCTCAGCCACCCTCTTCCCATAATCTTCCCTGAAGCCTGGCCCTGGCCATGGCTGTGTCCCTGCAGCTCTGCAGCACCAGGTGTGGATGGCAGTGCCAGGGCTCAGATGTGATGGCAGTGGGCCCTCTGTCCCTCTCATCACTGTAGGTCGACCCATATCCTCCTGTTGTCCATGGGACACGGGGCTTAATTGGCATTGAGGACAAGCCTATTCCCTCCCCAAGAGTAAGCCTCTTTTCTTAGCAGCTCCTTGATGCTCAGAGGGAGATGGTGCCTCAGCAGGGGCACGCACCCTCTCCCCAGGGGCACTGGTAATCTGTGAGGTTGATTCTGGCTGTTCCGGGCCACCATGTTGTGATGTGAGCAGCCAGTCAATCATGTTTTTCCCGCTATTGCCCAGTCTGTCATCTGCTCCCTACCTTTTTTCATTTATTTTGTTTAATCACTTGAGGCTGAGGTACCTTCATGTAAGCTGTATATGTGCAGGTTTTCAGGCCTTTGTCCCAGCAAAGCTCCAGTGCAGGCACCTGGGCTTCTGTGAGTAACCCTGGAAGATAGAATCTGAATTTAAAAATTGGTAAATTGCTGCCTGAAAAAGTGCTGTATAAATCTATACTTAATAATAACAATAGAAAGCAATTAGTTTAACCATCTAGCCTCCCTTGCTGCTTTACCACCCTTATGTTAATAATTGAGTGGAGTGGCAAGAGAAACTGAGCCATTTCACCTACTGAAATGCACTGAGAGAGCTGATGCTTATGTAGGAATGGAAAGAAAGATGCTTTTTCCTGTAAAAAAGAAATGGGCAGGGAGTGAAGCTGACATTTACTGTATAAAAATATTATTCTAGTGGCTTCATTATTTTCTGTTTTAGTAAGCAGGGAGAGAAGTTCCGTTTGGAGAGAGGACCAGTTAATTGGGTATGTTTTTCTCCTGCAAAAAGGGGTGGGGCAAAAGAAATACCAATTCTCTATAAGGTTACTATTAGGTAATTTAATTTTTTTTTTTAAGAGTTGGAATTGAAGACAAAAAAACAAAGGAGAAACTGAAGGATAACTTGTGTTTGGAAAGTTAGCTCGCAGGGAAGACAAAATTATGTGCATGGAAGATAAGTTCTGCAAAAGGACCATGTGTTTCTGAGATTTGTTCCTTTCCAAATGCATCCAGTGGTGCACATCAGAAGTGTAAACACCAAAATAAGAGGTACATAAACCACTATGACTTTATTAGATGTTTCTTTGCTAAAAAAAAAAGAACTACAAGTAGCCCCAATATTACAGAGATAATAGGATGTGTTTTTTGAACCTTTTGTTGTTGTTTGAGGATACTGACCTAATATTTCATATAGAAACTTTGGGCCTCTTATGTCACTTACCCACAAGGGCTAGAAATTCAAGTTTCAGATATCCAGGTATTTACAGATATGCAGCTGGATCAGTGTAAAGGCAGACACTTATATGCGTCATATATCCTGAAATCCTTGTGCTCTCCCCATATGTGAGAGTTGTGGATTTGTTGCAATTTAAGGATTGCAGAATGTATATTTTCAATATTTAAGTGTCACCCAGAGGCTGCTCTATGTTTTTTACTCACCCATCCTACCCAGCCTTACAGACAAACTAATTTGTGTCATGATCCATGCTCTGAGAATTAGTGTCATGGCACTGAATAAGATTGTAAAGAAGTAATTTTTTTTTAACCTCTGTATGTTCAAGGTACTTATCTTGTTGCATGAATATGGATGATAGTTTCCTATGAATATGGAAAAGACTGGGGAGGGATGGGTCAGTGTTTAACTGCTCTTAACATTTCCACCAAGCTGACCTTACCAGAATATGATGCATAGGAGGGGTCGGGCTTAGCTGGTTTTCTGTAGAATGCCATTAGTAATTTTTGCCACATATATTTGCCCTAAAGCCTTGTTTGCCACCTATATAATTATTAGAAGACTCTTATCATTGTATTTGAAATTCCAAGTTGACACTTATGTCACAGTACTATGGCACAGTATTATGTTTAATTTCTCTTTTGTTAGTCTCATTTAATGTACTAGAGAATTATGCTCAAAAGAAGATCCCACACACTTCTTTTCCTTTACCATTAGCAGCTACATATTCCTCCCCTACCTGCTAGAAACATCAATTTAATAAGAAAAAAAAATAGGAAGAAAATTGTATAGGTTTGCATGCTCAAAATATAGTGTGTAAACATCTCATTTCATGTTTTCTGAAGGAAGTGATAAGACATTGATATTTCCCTGATTGGCAGAACTAATAACCCAGTGGTATTACAGGATGATGATGCTAGATTAATTGCAATTTTGTGCACTATGTCAATCTGAGCTGCTTGGCACAAATTATGTTCACTTGATCCTTGTACAGAGCAAACTCTGTAATTGAAAGATTAGCTTCCTTCTCCACTCTGGCAGACTTGCTTGGGTGTTTCCTGCAGTGCTCCCTTTCATGCCAGAATCCATGGGTGAGGTTTCTCAATATGAAGATTCCTTCAAAGGCGTTAAATAGCAGGTGACACCTGGACCGCATGTTCACTCTCATGGGGCTTACCTTGGAATGGAAACTCCTGCTACAGCCATGAACTGGTTATCTATGAATGGTTATATTAGGATCACACTGTGTGAAAGTGAAATAGGATGATCACTTGGGCTCCTCGGTTGACGCTGTTGTTAGGTTGCACCTATCTCTTCCGAAATCTTGGAAATTCACATCAGCGTTCGGTGCACATGGGGAGGGTGGTTTGGATGGGGTTCAGATAAGACTGTAGAGTTGAAAATGTATGGGGTTCATGGGTTTAATTTATTTGTTTGTTTATTTTCATGGTTTCTAGTAGGTTTTAGAAGCAGAGGAATGCAACATGAAGTCACAAAGAAGAAGCACTATTCAGCCACTATATAAAGAGTGGAAATGAGCCTTTTCTTATTAGTTACTTTGTACTTAGCAGCATCTTTTAGAACAGGTGACACTTTCACCCACCTGCTGCAGATTGCTATCTTGATTATCTGTTCCAATTGAACGCAGTTTTACTGTGGCAGCAACCCTAGTTTACCACTGTTCTTCATCTGCTGTTTTCTAAATATCTAAGTTTTGGAACAAATTTGTCAACCAGTAGATATTCTGTGCTCTTTTCAGTGATTGAAAGTGATGTACCAAGAACATAAGCTAGTTTTCCAGAGAAGATGAGTAAACACAGAAAGGTCTGATTGGTTTATTGGGCCCGTGTGGTTAAGGTGTGCCAATTTCTGTAGCCAAGAGCAATGCAAAGGAGTGGTTAGCAGCAGATGTGTGTGTCTCTCTGCTTTCTAGCCTCATAGATGAGGTTTCCAGTTGTATTAAAGTAGCAGAATTTTACAGCAGTCTGAACTGGAACTGGAATTTGTAGATTGAGATCCACAGTAGGAATTTGTTTGCCTGTAAACAACTATAAAGATAGTGGACATAAGTGGATACTTTTGGTAGCAGTGTCTTTGCAGTCAAGTCCACATTTGAAAAATTGGGTTTTTTTACAGGTTAAGCAAAAGTCTGGTCATATCATTCTGCAGCAGTAGCAAGGTACTTAGCATGGTGTTGTTATTTTTGTTTATGCTATACATTTCCAAGACAATTCAATTAAGATAATTTTGTCATTGTGTTAATTACTGTGGACATGTATTGCATAATACAGAATACTTTCTGAGTAAACTAGCTCCACACTGCTGGGACTACTCTCTCCTATTTCACTTAAAGGTTACCAGTTGCTACATGGTATGCAGAGTAGACATATCCACAGTTGCTGTCCTGTGGAGTTTATAGTTTAAACATGCAAAACAGGTGAAGAGCAGGGAAAGAGAGATTTTCCCATGATCTAAAATCAGTTAGGGATTATGTGCATGCCTGCAGGATCTAGGCACTGCTCCATCCATACTGCTGTCCCTTTGGAAGAGCAGTCTAGCATAGATTACGATACTTACTTACTCACACTTGCACAAAAGGGGTTTTGCCTTCTTTTTTTTTTAATTATTATTGTAAAGTAAATGTCAGCTCTTCCATCTGCCCCTCAACAGAACCATCATTAATTAGCTGATTTATTTTAGATGTTGCAGCAGAGGTGGATTTTTAAGGATAGATTTCAGAAAAGCAAGGACAATTGCCTGACAGCTCAGTTCAAGGAGGGCACTCCATGTGTGAGGGGCAGGATGGAGCTGTGTGTGAGAAGCTGACAAACAGCAGAGAACGTTGTTATTGTTGGTGGATTTGAAGGAAGTGTTTGAGTGTATGTGTGTGTGAAAGAGAGAAACAGAAATGCAATTAGACAAAAACAGACAAATAAAGAAGGGTGGAGTTTTGGAGAACCTTGAAGCTGAGGACAAGAAGCATGAACTTGCTGTTTTGAAACCAGAAGGGATTGAAAGGGGGATGAGTGATGTGGTCAGAGCGCACAAGCACTATAACCCTCAAGTGCAAAAAAAAAAAAATTAATGATGCTCTATTTCTTGATAAGCTCAGAAAGCACAAATTGACAGAACAACCTCTGCTTCCAAAACCTTTAAGCGGCAGAACAATTTTTGAGGAAGAAAAGAGAAGAGAGATGGCATCCAAAATAGCACATTAAAAAAAAAAAAATCTGAGCAAGGGCATTTGCAGTGCTAAAGCAGAATGTTAATTGAAATCCTACTGTGCCAACAGGAACATTGGAAGGAGACCAGTCAGGATTAGACTAATTAAGATGTCTATAAAAGAAAGGGGAAAAAAATCTACTGAAAAACTGAACAGGTTGGATTGTCTTAAAGAGGAATTTACCAAATACTCAGAGAATTCTTAAAGAATTTATAAACTGTGTCCATCTTCCAAAACATGAAGTAGACTGGAATGTTGATGCAGTTAAAGAAAAGTTGCCTTCTAAGTATCTTTGGGAGCTGATGGCTGGGAATGTGCTCTAGCACATTAGCTCCTTGTCTCCTATATTTTTTTTTTGAGGACAAATGCCAATAGCTACTTTAAGGAAGTTGGTGGATTTTGTATAACCTATTGTAAGGGGTTTCTCTGACATAAAACATTTAAGGCACAGCAACCCTCTTCCTTGTCATCACTTGCTCCCTGTTGGGTTTGTGTGCCTGACTGTGGAAAGAGGCAAAGGGAGATTCATTCTTGAGCTGGAGAATGGATTTTCTTCTTTTACTAAGGTAAGGATATTGTCTAACATAATCTTGTCACAACTACTCATGAAAAGGAATAGATATTCTTCTTCCTGAGCTTTCACTACGTGGTGCTCCAGGCAGAACAAAAGTGCTTATGTTCCACTAGAACATGAGCAAAAAGATAAAGGTAGTGTTTGAACTTGCCTTTTGTAAGACTAGTGCGATGCAGGACACACATGTTTGAGTCTGAGAACATCAGCAGAAGGAATGTTTGCCAGGCATCTTCCACAACTGGAGTTGATGACCCACATCCAAGTCTGATACAGCCCTTGGGAAGGTAACCATTGCTCCTGACTTTACAGAGTGATGGCATTTGACAGAAGAAACCATGAATATTTTAATCCTTTAAAAGGAGTAAGAGGCATGTCTAGTGTTCAGTCAAGCTGTTTGAATTATTCAGTGTGAATAAGTGAGCCAATTTATTGGACCTTTTCCTTGTTCGCAGACACTCACAACCTCATTCTTCTTTCCATGACCAGAGTTGCTTTTCTCAGGTTTTCTGCAAATAGTTTTTACAAATGTCAGCCGATGTGACTTGCGATCTCTTTCCTTTAACCATTATTAGCTGCCAGTCTTGCATAATTTTCCAAATTATTGCTTGTCAGTATTTGGAAGGCAGGACTTTTAAAGTGGGGGAAAAAATGCAATAGTGAATCTTGACTAAATATACATCTGTGCAAATATTGTTCTATAAAAATTTCATATAAGTCTAGTCATGCAAAAAGCAGACATTAACTATACAATTGTAAGAACAAGTAAGTTCCTAACTGACTTAAAATGTGGATTTTAATGAGGTTTGAATTGTGTAATAGCCCAACAGGAGCCTTCTCAGGAGAGAGGATCTTGTGTTGGCCAGAACCATGTGTGCTTAGCCCTGAAAATGTCTCAGCTGTCCAGAAAAGTATGTCATCTAATCTACACTTACTGTGTTCAGCAATAGCTTTAAAACCTGTCCATGTATTTTATTGGAGCAGAACAATTGCAAATTTGAGGAATGAATATTATTAATATGGTTTAATCAAAGAGAGCACTGAGAAATATTTCAGAGCCTTGATTTTATACTTTTCAACTTGCTTGAGTTTTGCACTGGTGTATTTATTTATTTACCAAAGTCACAGTCTTGCTACGAAAATACTCTCTGTAATGACATTCTTGGGAGGTCTGCAGCTTGTCTCACATTTGTACATGTATGAAGTCAACCCAAACAAGTAAGCCTGTCAGTGTAGTCTGCATGTTGATATAGTACCTTTCTTAACATCTGATACAAAACTATACACAATAGGAAAGCCAGAATCTTTCTAGAAAATAGCACAGACAGTAAATCCCATTCTAAGCCATTTATCTAAGTAAAATGGAGTGTACAAGGTACTAAACTAGCCTGACAACCTGTATTTAGTGTAATGATTTATTTGCTCTTTGGCAAGCTCTAACCATTTACTATTAACTATTGCAGAGGAAAGGTAAGGTTATTATTACCTCATAAAGTAAATAGTGATACTTAACAAAACAGAACATCTGCCCCCCCTTATTAAAATATTTTGACAGATTTAAATTAGTTAACATTTAATCTCATTTGTAATTATGGGAAGCAATAGTATGTGTTCTGAAGACACAAAAATAAATATTTTTGTGATTAGAAAACTTGTTACACTCCAACAATATTTTTTTTTTTCCTCAGGGTTCTTTTCTTAATCTGAAAATAATGTAGACATTACTTTGGCATTCTTGTAAATACTGAGGCTACTTGGAACTAAGCCCACCAGCTTTAGATAGCATAAAAATCCAAGCCTTATTTATTTTAATGGCATATAAGAAAGGGAAATATAAAAGCAGTTGTGCTTAGCAAAACAAGTTGATATATAGGAATCTAAGGGGATAGGCCACAGTGCTTTCATGTTCTGAGAATAAAATCTAAGTGCTTCACTATTGCATATTTAAAGACTACCAGATTTTCAAAAAAAGTCTGAAATTCCCCTACTTGAATGTTTTAAGGGCTGAGGACAAAATCCAAATACTAACCCACTAAAAGAAAATCACTAGTTTTCATCCAGATCTGTTATATTTGGTTCAGTACACTACATGGCTACATGACCATAAATGGGTTGCCTCAAGATGGGAGGCAGGACTAGGCAGTCGGACCAGCGAGACCTTCCTGGTCTGTGTTTCTGCTGATTCACAGTTGATTGAAATGATGCTGTAAATGTGACTCGAGACGGGAATTCCAGAAACTTGAGCTAGGCTGTGCTTTTGTAGCTTAAGCTGATGTATCTCTTTGACAAGTAACTCACTGCTCTGCACTTTTTCTGCCTTTCTTGGCCCAAGTTAAATATTTCTCTTGTCTATATGGAAAAGGTTTTAGCAGTAGGGTTTTGTTCCTCTTATACATTTGCACAATATTCGGTATAGTGAGATCTGTTTCTTAGCTGAAGGTTATCAGTGTGGAACACAGGTTCAAAACATCTGGATGTGACTTTGTGTAAGCGGAACTAGTCTGCTTTGCATCAGCCTCATCACTGCATATGGCAGAATGTCCGAAATCTCTCTGCTCATCAACTTTGTTTAATATAGCACTTTTTCTACAATGTGTCAAAAGCATTTTAAAGAACAATAGCTACTGAGTTGAATAATCAATTATAGATAATAATACAGTACAGCACAGATAGCACAAAGTGTATAATTATAGTATTTGATTTGGTTCTGTTAGAAGTCAGAGGCAATTTAACATTCACATCATCGGTGGAAGCAGGAAGCCCACTGTAGATAAATGCTCAGCATACAGTTAGTTGTGAACTCCATCTCAGCTATTCACAAATATCCTGTAAAATTTCATCTTAAGCTGTATCTTTCTGTGTTGAATTCTGGCTCAAAGATGATCTAGAGCAGTTAAAGGTAATATTAGTTTATCCTTTTTCAATTTAAGTATTGACTTTCTGGCCTCTCTGTGGGCTCTATCTGTATTTAAAATATCATCTAGGGTCTGTCACTATAACCTGTAATATAATTTATTCAGTGGAATTTACCAGTTCTTTTAGAAAAATATTCACAAGCAAATTACAATTTTCTCACCATTTCTTACATTCTTAGAAATTCATGAAAGCGGCTTTTCCTGAGAAGTCCTCCTCACCCTTTTCTTTTAACGTGAAACTCACAACTAACCCCTAATATACAGAAATGTAAAATATGTAGCTTAGTTGTGACTGGTGATGTGATTTTCACGGACTTGTTTGTACTTCAGATGGATAAGTGGAAGACTTTTAATCTGCTTTCTGCTGCAGGGATTTTGGAAAGTGTGTTTTTTAAATTGTATTTCAGCAACTTGTAGAACACAGAGGCTGAAGATTCACTGTCCCCAAACATTTGAGCTAAAATACTTCAATTGCATGACTACTCTAAGAAGAGGTCTGGAGAGCGTTTATAGCTAGATTTAAATGGCTATTCATATGATTTTATTCATTATTCTCTCCACAGTATTAATGAGTTTTCAGAATATAATCTGAGTTTTTTCCTTTCTGTGTGTTCTTTGTGCTGTTTTGGTTTTTGATGTCTATTTTTGTATTCGATGTATATTTTTTATAGTCTATCTTGTTTCTGCTCACATGTCCAGCTTCTCCTGTGATCTTTCTGACAAGGTCTTGTGACTAAAAGCAGTACGGCCAATCATCATAAACAGGCTTGGACCCATAAATTGTACATATTCTACCAATTTGTCTTAATCTCCAGATTAGTCCTCTGAGTCATCATCCCATCTTTGCCTGAATGGGCTTTGGAGTATTTCTTTCTTTGTTTTAGCCTGAAGCAGTTGTGACAGTTGTTACACTCAGAGCCCCAAGAGCTATTTTTTTTTTAAATATAATGCTTTATTCTTTTCTTTAATTTATTCCACATATAGGTTTGTGGGTGGGATTTTTTTTTTGTTGGATATTTGGCTGTTTTTTAATCAAGGCCTACAATAAGCATAGGCATTTGTATATAGTGAGTGCTGTGTTCAGCGCTATGTCCTCCAACATAAGAAGAAGGTGGACCTGTTGGAGTGAGTCCAGAGAAGGGCCATGAAGACTGGAGTACCTCTACTACGAAAACTGGCTGAGAGAGTTGGGATTGTTCAGCCGGGGCAAGAGAAGGCTCTGGAGAGACCTTAGAGCACCTTCCACTACCCAAAGGAGGTCTACAAGAAAGGTGGAAGGGGACTTTTTACAGGGTTTATCTTCTATAGGACAAATAATAGGACAAGGGGGTGATGGCTTTGAACTGAAAGAGGTTAGATATCAGGATGAAATTTTTTACTGTGAGAGTGCTGAGGCACTGACACAGGTTGCCTAGAGAAGTTGTGGATGCCCCATCCTGTACAGTGCCCAGGGCCAGGATGGATGCAGCTCTGAACAACCTGGTTTAGGGGAAGGTGTCCCTGCCTATGGCAGGGGAGTTGGAACTAGAAGATCTTTAATGTTCCTCCCAATCCAAACCATTCTATGAATCTACTATATATTCTGTGAATCTGTTTTGCTGGTTCCTTTGTTTTGCCTTTTTTTTTTTTTTTCACTTCTATGTACATGGATTTTGAAAGTCTGTTAAACCTCTGTCAAAGGCATATCTCTTCTGCATAAAGTCTATGGGTGTGCTCTTATAATCAAGTTTTAAGAGAGAGGTTGGTAAAGAACTTGTGTTCGATCAGCCCTCTGTTAAAGGTGGAATAACAGAGGCTGGCCACTTAGTATAAAGAATAGAAATTTGTAGCTGTTACTATCTGCACTGTAAGCTTCAGGCTAGCCTTACAGATAGTAAAAACTACAAAGCATTAACCCTTGGAGTGCTTCTAGGTCGTTACTTAAACTTTCCTGCCATTTTACTTCCTAAATTTTTTTTCCTCCCACACTCTGGTTTTTACAAGAAAAAGAGACGTTCCCACCCTAAGTAATTACCACCCTTCTTTTACAGCCTTACAGCTCCATAAGATGAGCTATTGTGCTAAATAATTAGCACATGCCATTCAGAATATTACAAGAATTATATGCAACATCAAGCAGGAACTATACACTGACACGTGACCATATTTTCCATGAAGTTGCACTAAACAGAGATTAGGTATTAGCAACAGGTGCATTTAAAACAAGTTATTAATTGTTAAGGGAAAAAAAAGATAGAGAACAGTGTCATATTCAAACATTAATACAGTAAAGCATTTTAAAGTTTGCAATGATTTGAACCATAACTTCTTTTAACATATCCTTTGTTCATTTGCATACACAAACATTAATCCTGTGCTTGAACACAGAAATGCATTTACATAAAAACTACATTGTGATTTATAATTTATTAAGTAATTGTAACTGAGATGTTATTGGAAACAAAGAAAACAACTATGTTTAAATGCCAGGCTCTAAGGGAATATAATATATAGGAAGTCTTTATTATGGAAGAGGAAATATTTTCTTTCTAGGATGTTGCTAATTAATACAGATTTTCTTTTTGATATATTTATTTTTTAATGGAATTTTGTGTTTTGAGATGAGCTATACTACAGTATACTGGCTGCCCTGGAGATTATATTCTCTGCTTAAATAGTGGGTAAAAGATTATCACAAAATATATCCTTATATTGCCCAGCTAGCTTGCTAGGTCAAACCTATTAGGAGATTTCTGCAGGGTGTACCTTACTTGTGGATTGCAGTTGAAGACAGTCACTGAGCCATGCAGATTAAAGTAATTTTGGCATTTGGAAACAGAACTCAATGCACTGGGGGAAACTAGGGTGATTGGAAAGGTCTCTGATGAACTAAAGCAGCAGATGAACAGGGAGATTTTACATTTCAGATTTGGGATGTGATGCCTAAAGCACCAGTTTTATGGCATTGAAAATAATGGTAAAGTTTTTTAAATGAAATCAAGCCCATAGTGTGTCCAGATCCTCTAGCCATTCCTGCCTATACAGAGCATGGGGCTTGGCTAAGGCAGTTTCAGCTGCATCCAGGGATCTCCAGAATATCCTTGTAGAAGAAATACACCTCCTAGTTTCCCTTGGCATTCCAAGCACAAGCTATTACTGGGATGTGAGGAATGGCTTCAAAATGTCTGAGGGAAAGACCCTAGGCCTTATTTACTTTGAAGTTATTCTTTGTGTTCTCCTCCCTCCTTAGCAGCCTCCAGCCTCAATTTTTATCTAATGCTGGGTTACTCCATAGACTCTCTCTTGCTCTTCCAGTAGGTTTAGCATTTGTTCAATCTGTGTTTGAATTGACTATATTTGAATTGTCCTGCAGGCTGTGAGGCATATGGTCCATTGAGAACACAGGAGGGAGAGTCCTGGAGCCAGCTTTCTGTTCGGAGACACTTCAAAGCTTTTCAATTCTGCAGGCAAAATTTAAAGGGATAAGGAACTATAGTCCCAGTTGGATTTTTCTTTTGTCAGGAGAAGTAGCTGTAAGAGAGGGAGGAGAACTCAGGACAATCATGCTTGCTGCTGGAGGAAGGGAAGGACACTCTAGGGGAGGGCTGATCTCAGCAGCTGCCTTTTCTCTTCTCCTGCACTACTGATCCTGACTTTGGACTCGTTTTGGGCTAGTCCTCAGAGCTAACTGGCAGGGATTCTGGGGATCTGGCTAAAGCAAAAAAAAAAAAAAAGTGGGCAGGAACAAGCCTCCACCACTGTCCTTTGTGTTCATAACTGTTTCTGGCAGTACCTTTTAAAGACAAGCTTGACCTCAGGGTTGAAATGGTCTGTAGAGGTTTTATGATCAAAATATTTAGGGAGCAGCTGAACTCTGAAGAGATTCTTGCTGAGCATGTGCAAAATACAGATATACTAAAGGCTTAGTAGGTGACCAAAGGGAGAAGACTTTTCACAGTGGTACCGTAAGATTCAGCAGTGACCAAAGAAAGCCCTAACCCTGAATGGTTCACAATGTGAAGCAGATGACAAAGAAAATTTATAATATTTATAACTAACTTTGTATGATGTCTTACCTTAAATCAAAAGTTTCATCTCTAATTGTGGCTGAAGTTGTTCTCTGAACTTGGTACTTTATGCATGTCACAGGCTGTGAATTCAGGCACAATTTGCATCCTCAGCAGTAAACTACAGACTCGTAAGTTCTGTGGTGGATCAAACAAAATGTTCTTTAAATCCTCCTGCTGAACTATTAAGATAGAAATGACATTTCAATAGTTCTATATTTTTGGTGAAGTGAATATTACTTTGTAATTTTCTTTTGATAACACCTTTCTAGGCCTTCCAGAAAGCTGAAATTTGTTTGATTATTAAAGTTCATTTTGGGCACGTGTTCTGTATAAGTTTCTTTGGGGGATGGGAGGAAACTGTGTAGAAGGCAAATGAAACTAAATTATAATTTGTGGTTTGCTGCTCTTACAACATATCAAGCCCATGAAATTTCAGATGGATTTATTGATACTTTGAAAAATATGTAAAACTAAATAATCAGCTGTCACTCTCCATATATGTGCTATGTTTTCTTTAACATTCTTATGTCAGATTCTATAAACTCCAGCAAGGCACTCTCTATGCTATGTACAGCTTGGCAGCTTTAATGACACACATTAGGACTTTTGGCAAAAAACATTTGGAAAGCCTTTGGATTTTTTTGAATAAAGTAGTTCAAGGTGGCAAATTCCATAGAAAACACTTTCCAGAAGGCTGGGCAAGCAGCTGCAGGCCAGTCTGCTCCTGCTCTGTATAAAACTCCATGGTGAAAACATCTTTCAGCAGTAAGGAAGTTAATACAGTAAATCAATTTACTCTGTGTACATGTATAGTTATAGTCTTTCATAGAAGTACTTTTAATGAATTTTGGATATGGAACTACTCTTTTCTGGTTTTATTTCGCTTCCCCTCTCTTTGTCTTTAAGCTCCCAAAGGACAGCGTTTGTAACAGAAAACTGGGATTCTGATCATGGTTATGCTTGTGCAAAATTTCATAAATGACAGAAAAACTCTCCTGGACCTTTAGTTGTGTGCTTGAATTCAGAGGTGGTCCTGTTAGTCATATAATAATAAGGATAATAAAGAAGAAGTCAGGTGTATTGAAAAAGATCAGATTTATAGATGACTCTTGGCTATGCCCTTTCTTGCTGACAGGTGACTTGTAGAGCTGTGCTAAAGGACAACAGACTGAAAATTTGGGTGAAAATTTTTGCTTGTGATTTGCAGTTGTAAGATCAGTTTTGCCCACATACCTATTTACCTTTTAAAGTCACAACAGAGCATCCCATTGTGAAATCTATCATTAATGTTGAATTAATATTAACTGTATTTAGTGTCTGGGAGAAAAAATGAGGAGCATACCTTCTAGAATGATTTTTGAACTATTTGTGACAGGTGAAATCATATGCTAAATGTATTAGTCTGTAACTGTAGCAGTAGTTCCTGATGATGTAATATGATGTTAAAAGTAAAAAGAACTACATACAATTTTTAAATTAATATCTGAAGTTAGGACAAAATTTGTTATGTAAGAGGTTGTCTATAACAGAGCTACCTGGCCTGATAATCAAAAATTATTTATATTCTCCCAATGTTCCTTGTCTTAAATGAAGCTGGTGGTCTTCAGTATCAGACCATAGCTGAGCAGGCTGAAGACGTCACCACTTCTGCCCTTCCTCCATCTGTTTGGCATAGCTGCTACAACAGAAGTTACCAGTCCTTCAGTCCATTACATAATTTTTATTTTTTTTTTGCATATTCGCCCCTAACCTACATTAGTCAAAATCAGCCGTTTTTGAAAAGCCCTACTCTCTATCATTTTGACAGGAGAGGATTTAGAGGGCAGCTACATGTGCAGTTAGACTTGCAATCTGAGGGAGGGCTAATCTCTCCTTATCAAAGCTGCACTGTGATGCAACCATAATTGTAGAATTGCTAGGCTAGATAGTATTGCCAAGCCTGAGGACTGGCAAAAATCAGGAGTTGGACTAAAAAATTCATGAGACTTTAAAAACTAATACATTTGAAATTATTTGTCTTCTGGTTTGTTTGAAAAGGCAGAGTGAAACTTTCTAAGCTTTCTTTAATAATTCTGAGTGCTAGGAACTAGTTCCGTTTTAAAGTAGGATGAGGTGCAATAGTTAATGATTTGATTTCAGCTTTTTCAGTTTTGTTAAACAAAAACACCACCAAAGTCTGATAGCTGACATTAAACAGCTCAAGTGTGCAGCATAGAGAAACAAAGCATTCAATATGAAATTTGAATGTTGCTTTGTCCTGCTAAAAGATCTAGAATGATCTTACAAGCTCTTAAAATTGCCATTTCTTTGGGAAGAAGGTCTTTCCACAGAAGTCGTCATAGAATGAGGATTTCTGAGGACGCCTTTGCAAGCCAGATGGTACCAAGGACAGAAAGAGCCCAGTGAGGGAAATGTTGGAGTATGCAGTGCGATGACAGTTTAGCAGATTATAGTACAGCCTGAAGCTGCTAAAGTGGTGCCTCTAAGGTGATCTAGGTTAGACTACGGTACCGAAGCGAAACGCTTCAAGTTATCCAGAGTCTTTCTGGACTTTGATTTCCTCAATCACTGTGTGTGCCAGCAGAGTTTTTGGATGTTACCTTAGGAGAACAAAAAAAAATAAATTAGAAGAGATGAGACCAAAAGGCAGCTGTCCTGAAACACTCAAGCTTTTGGTTGTTCAGCTCTGTGTTTTTTTTTCTTTGAGGCTACAGTCTCATGATGTATTCATATACAATTATACTCATGCTCTGAGAGATATGTATGACATAGGCTACCCCGAAGGAGGTATTTTCCTCTTAGGAAATTTCTCTGCTTCAGAGAAAGAAAAGAAATCATGGATTGAGGCAGGAAATGGGTAGTTAAAGGCAACTGTGAAACACGTGCTAAAATTGCAATTCTTCTCAGAGATCAATCAAAACCCATTCTCAGATCATGTACTGCAGCCAAACTGCATCTCACAAAAATATATTTTTATTTTTTGTTAACTGCCCTGTTCTGGTACACTAAGAGCACTCCTAGATGTTCAGGAAGCCTTCCTGAACAGTAACTGCTTAACATCTTTTCTCAAAGGTCAGAGAAGCTGTTATGGGACTATGTTGTTTAAGGAATAAGAATCAGTTTAAGTTTGATACACTTGTAAAGAACGTGTGCATCCGCAGGTCAGTATAGATACACCAGCTACTTGGATCCTGCTCTGGTAGCTTGCCGCTTTGGGCCTAATACAAAGGAAGGACCTAAAAAACCACAGATCAAATTTTAGAAGAAACTGTATTTATGAAAGTACAAGTGTGTAGGCCTCGGACAAATTGAAGCTCTTAAAAGTATTAGAACTTCAGCTTTTTAAGAGTTTTGGTGACTATGGTGATACCGGGGATAAACATAGGAAATATTTTTCTTTGTGATTATATGGATTCCATTTGGCAAAAATTTTATCTGCGGTGTATATATATATTTACAATATATTCGATATATATTTATACTGAATATAAAGTGCGGGTGCCAAGTATGGCCGAGTTCTTTTATTTGTATGCAGTGCAGTTTATAGCAACCACATTTAAATTCTTACCTTGAAATATGAGCTGCATGAACACAAAAGCAAGAGTTACTGGTCAGATCTACATCTGTGCCTGGATAATACAGAACAACTGGTGTCACAATTGTGGTGCAGACATTCCCAGCAATGGATGCTCCTGAAACCAGTGACCAGTGTTGCAACTTAGACTTGCTTTTCACTTCCTACATAGTCAGCTTACTTCTTTCTTTTTAATTTCGGCTGATGGATGTTGTGGTGAGAGAGACCAAGCCAAGGTGGAACAGCGATGACTGCACACATTTGCAGTGCAGACAAGTAAAAATGAACAGCTTAGACAAGAGACAATACCTGCTGTTCTGCTAAGACTTACTGAGCTATGATTAAGCTTGTGATGACCATATAAGTTGCAATAGTTAAATATGGTGCTTTTGATCAGCAGTCTCTTTTAAAGAGCTGTTTAGGAAAAGGAACAGTTAACGCATAATTTGAGCTGTATTATTTTGGTTGTTAACACAAATTCTGTGTCATACAAAAATTAAAAGAAATCTGATATACTACAAATATCAGTATGCATTAGTGAAAATTTTGGTTGCATGTTTAAATATTATGTTTTGGACAGCTGAGAGTAAATCCTTATGGAATGAAATTTCTCCTTAAGTTGAAATTTTGTAATGGAAGAGGCAAATTTTACAGTGCAATTATAAACCTCTGAAAGCAGAGTTTGAAAGGGAAATGCTTACAGGCTCCTTACTACCATGTCACTAACAGAAACTATAAAATATATGCATTTAATTGAACAGTTAATAAATATTGCTCTTTTTTCAAGGAACTCTCAGAGTCATATACACAGTGAAGTGACTTTGAACAAGAAAAGATGTAGAGGATCAATAGGAAGTTTCCATTATCCACTGAAAATACAGAGAAGGAAGAGAGAGTGCTATTAATAATTCTGTTTGTGTATGTGATGTATATTATGATATACAGAATGAATGCAGTAATAAATATATATTTACAGATACGTATTCTTTCCTCAGAACTCTTAGTCAATACATAACAAGAGTGTTGGTTCATTTTGTAATAAGTTCACAGCTGAAGTTAATTGTGTTGTATTTATAGCCTATAGAGGTGGTTCTCATTTTAGATCAGGACTTTCCTTGGTAATGTACTAATAACCACAGGTTCCAAGAGGCTAAACTGAGACAAATACAGAAGAATTCAAATCAAAACATGCAGGGGTTCTACATAAAAGTCACTGAATGGAACAGACAAACTCCTTAAGATAGAAGAGGACACTCATGTAGAAGGGAGGGATTTCACTGATTTAAACCATATTTACTGTCTTTTATCCTTTTCAACTTCAGATTATTGTATTCTAGACATTTTGCATTTGAATTAATATATATTTTATATACTATTAGATGCCCAGCTGTGGTCCATTTGAACTTCAGGTGAGACAGAGAAATTGTAAATGAACATATTTTCTCTTTCCAAAGAAACAGATTCCAGTTTTGATGTTAGTTGGTAATAGAAAGTTAGATGCAATCTCTTGAACTTGGAATATGTCTGTTCTCTACATCTTGTTTTAAATGTGATGATTTCCCCAAGTTTATTACAATGGAACTCAGAAAGACATATGCCCCTGCTCGCAGGACTGACTCTGCCCTGGGCTTCTGCTTTGGTTGCCTATCACAATATGTGTCTTGCTCTGTTCTGAAGAAATACAATGGATATTGCCTGACTGGCAGAATTCCAGTAGCTGCATATGTGCTGGGCAGCCTTCTTCTGTCATCCAGAGCACAGTTTTGCTTGTGGTCTGTGGGGAAATATTGCAGTAAACTGATACGGTCTCATGGCTGAATTCCTGTCTTGTTACTCATTTTATTGTGGCAAAATGCCAGTTTACTTGAGTGGGAATTATGCCTGAGTGGAAACCAAGTCTAAGGACTTTCAGGTTTTGTGTTTGCAGAAGGGTACAAACTATTAAACCATAGAGATACCCTTTGCTGTTCATTAAAGGAGGCATTTTTATTTTCTTCACTAACATTTCTCCACTATGTGAAAGGGAATATAAGTAGATGAGCAATTTTTTCATTGTTAATGATAATTTATATGTATTATAATGGAAAGGAAGATGTCTCAGAGAATGACAAAAGAAAACCTGAATTGGAGAAAATGCCACTAAAAATGTTGATATTGACTTGAATAAACTTTCCTTTCCTTGAGTAATCCCAATTTTAAATTTATCTCTGTGAGAAAACCCACGTGTCTAAGTTACATGCTGTTTAATTCTGTTTTATGCAAGCATAGCATGCTTTAGACTTTTTAATTTAAATATTTCAAAGAACCAATTTATGGCAGAGGTGTTACTTTCCTTCTTAAGTACATATTATGCATTTTTTATTACAATTTTGCTACAGCCAAATGTCTTAAAAGCCTGATTCACAAACCACTTCACTGCTCTTCAAGAATGAAAAACAAAGAGTATACACTCAGAACGTGACTTACCTTTTGAAATGCTGTAAAGCCTCAGAAATTAAAGCAATTTAGACCTGGCTCTTATTTTTAGGTTTCAGAGTATTTTGGCATTTAGTTTATTTGGTTCAATGATTATCATTTGATGTAACTGTAGTTATTTAAAAATGCTGTCTCCATGACAGCCTTGTAAATGAACGTTTTGACTCATATGCACTCTCTTTCTTTTAAAAATAAATCTTATTCACATAAAAAGCTTGCAAGTGAAAATACATACAATTCTTTTACTGTGGGAATACCATGTGATTTAACCAATGGTTACTGTTGAGTAAAAGTGACTCTGACACTGTGTATTTCCATGTGATTCAGGGAGAAAATTGATCCATTAAGTGATGACCCCCCAAACTGATGCACCTTAGGAAATAAAAAATGTTTTTGTAGAATTGTGAAGGTTCAGAGGAACATGACAAACTTAGCTGGTAACAGAGTGATTTGCTATTCATGATTGAGCACTCATAGTTCTCCTGGAAAAAAATTGGTCATGCTGAATGGGACTGGCTCGAATCCTGAACTTTGTAAGCAGCTCTCTAGATTTGTTACCCAGGATGCCAGGCTGAGTATTTCTAAATCTCTCTGGTCCAATATCCTATCTCTAACTGGCAGCAGCTGCATCAGTGGAGGTTATAAGGAACTCCAGGACACCAGTGTAATCCAAAATTTGTCAGGCTTTATGTAGACAGTGGCATAAATTTTGTGCTTAGAGAGCAGGAAACCTAAGTTGAACTTTGCCTTCAGGACAAGCTAAACTAGTCATGTGCTTGTTTCTGCCAACATGTATAATCTGCTAATTGGCTCACGTTAACTGAGGCATAGTAACACTGAGCTTTAGACAGGGCCTTCCAGTTGATTCATATCCAGGAGTCTGATGAAGTATGCTGATAGTTTTAATTGGATTATGAATATTTATCTGATATTAAGTACATTTCTATACATGTACATTTATAATTAACTTATTTTAATCCTGCCAAACTCCTGTTTTCAGGGTAAAGAGTTGTTTTTTGGTTTTTTTCCCTGGCATGAAGTTGCAGTTATCAGTTTAAATTTTGTTTTTGTTTAATGGAGTTGATCTTTCTTTTGCTTTTGTGCTATGGCAGAGAAATTTAAATCTCTAAAGTTATAATGGAAGGAGGAAACTTCACATTCTCCCATATACATGCCTGTGTCATTATGTCCAAGCCCAAGTTATTTGCATTTTTTTTACTATGTGCAGTGGCCCATGTTCAGAAAAATGGTATTTTCGGGGGGCTGTTTTTGAATTTCTACAGTGTAATATAAATGGTGAACATATAATATTAACCAAATATTATTATTTAAAATATATTAATTTATTTGGTCTAAAAGCAAATTTAAAATGCTTACCAGCAAGACTACCTAAGTGACTAAGCCAATCTCAACTGGAAACATCTCAGAGAGGTTATGGGATATTCCTAAGATCATGTAATAAGATGTTAATAAAAGAGACAGCAATTTATGGAAAAAAATGGGTATATGCTTTCACAATAATTTTGTGCCACAAGTGGAAGAAGATTTTATTTTGAGTATGTTGGTGGAGTTTTGTTGAGTTTCAGTTTGCTTATAAGGTCCATTAAGAACATGTAAGGGAAAATGAAGCAGACTTCTCTTATTACAGTAGACTGCATGTGACTTTAGCTACCAGAGAACTTCAATAAGTAGCTGCAAACAGACTCTTGTCTGTATGATAAAAAGCACAAATAAAATTATAAAGAAAGTTCTCAATGGCAGGTCAGTAGTGAAAAACAGTGATTGAGATAGCTCTGACAGAAATTGTAAATAAAGAGAAAGCTCAGAAACCATCTGGTGTTCCAAAATTGGCGCTCAACAGTTTGGCCGTCAACAATCACAAAGCTTGATCCATTTTAAGGTCTTATCTGAGCCTCTTAATTGTTCAAACCAGGTGGATTACTGTTTTCTGAATTTGATTTTTTTCACTGATTGTGGAAGATTTTAATACAACTTGTAGTTTGTAGATTCATTTGTAGTTTGTACCTAAAATGAAAGAACAGTGAGAAATGTAGAAGGAAGGTAAGCAGCTAGGAGGAAGAAGTGGCAAGAGGGCAAATGTGAAAATGTAAAGTCAGAAGGAGAGCAAGGTTCTGAACATTAAAATATAGAGATTCTAGAATTACCTTCAAATAGGCCAAAAAAAGCCAAGGGAAAAAAGCCAGTGAAATTTAATTTCTAAGAGAAAAATAGAGGATGTATGGGCAACTCAGAGTTACATTTTTAGTTAACACAGTCTGTTCAGCTCTTCTCTTAAAATGTATATATAATCACCCTTGAGAGCTGTTTACCTAAGCTCCAAGACAGTGCTTTACTTAGTTAGCATGGTTCAATTTTCAAGTCCTATGTGTAGAAGATTTTTAATATTTAGCAAACCTTTTTTTTTCCCCTTGCAAATTAACAAATTGCTTTTGTACAGAGTTTTGACAAAACAGTCTTTCTTACTATTTTTAAAATAATGTTTTTTTTATATACTAGAAGGCTTTCATCATGCTCTTTCTTAATTTTTTCCTAGTCTAAACATATTCAGTCCTTTTAGAATTTCTTTATAGCACTTGTTTTCTATTTTTTTTGCTGATTCTGACTCTTTTGCTGATTTAGTCTATGTTTTGGTTAAATCAAGTGTCCCAAATGGAGACAATTAATGTTGAGGGCACTCCATTCCTAGCTGAAGAGAAAACTGTCACTTGCTGTTGAGATACTCCTGTTAAAAGTTCCAGGGTAATACTGACATTTCTTGCAGTACCAACATTGTTTCATTCTCAGTCTGAGGTCTGCTATAATCCCCTAACCACTGCATGCAGTCCTAGCATGGTCAATTATTGCTCACTGTAGATTTCTGAACATTATTTTTTCCATCCCTGAATGAAGCAGTTTGTACTCTTTCTGTTTTCAGATCATTCTTCTAACTTATTGTTTTGAATTCTAAGCTCCTTCTTGCCATTCCTCACAGATTTTATAAATTTATTCTTTTTTGTATCATCCAAGCTGTCACTAAAACTTTGAATATTGTTGATTTGGAAAAAGGTCCTTAGGGACAGTATCCTGAGTATTGAATTGATAGTTTTTTGATCAGTTGTTTTCTTTTCTGTAGTAATTTATTTTGGTCATATTTCCATTGGATTTTAGCCACTAATTGTCCCAGATTTCTGTATTCTTCTTTTGTGGATTCCATTTTTCTAGTAATACTTTCTGTTTTCCCCTTGTTTTTCAAATGACAGTCATTTCACAGTAACTTTCAAATGATTTTGCACATTCAGATTTTCAATCAGATTGAACTAATCAGAATTAAATCTGAAACAACTTTCTTCTTACTTACAACCTCCATGTAAATCCAGAGGTTTTGGTGCTGTGTTCCAAGGAAATGTTGCACAGGTTGAGTCTTGCAGCATTGTTAATCAAATAAATTATATCCCTGTTGCCATTTTGTCCTGGGCTCTCCTCTTTACTAAATGTTCAAAAAATGTCTTATCTTCCTATTCCAGTTTTAGTGGTCAGAATTAATAATAATTAATAATCCATTATTAAATGGATTCATCAGTTTTCTGCATTAGCTAACTATCAGTACTCACCAAGCCTAAGTTATCATAGTAATTTCTCCCACTCCATTTCTAAATGATTGGTGTAGCTGTCCATGTTGTACATAAGAAGCAAGTCAGAAGATGGCCAGAGCACTCTTTTACACGCCATCCTTCCATCTGAGGGAAATATCTCACCTATTCTGTATTGCTACATTTGCCATTTACTGTTCTAAAAGTAAAGACAGGTGGGAAGAAGCCTGGGGAAGAATCTTGAGAAGCATATGTATGTGTTTCTGGAGGGCAGATACAGCCAAACATTTCCCTGGTATGAAATAATGTTCCAGAAATACTGTAAACAGATGGTGGGGCTTGAGATCTGCAAGACAGTGGGTCATTTTCTCACTGGTGAGGCATTGTCCTTCTTTAGGATGGTGTAGCTGACAGAGTCCACAATGAAATCTTAAAAAGCATAATTAAAGATTGGAATAAGCAAAAATTATGTAAATTGGACCCTGATTTTGGATGATATTAAAGACACATTTTAAAATCTTTGTATCATATTGAAGTAGTAAGATGAAAAGAAAATATTGAAAAGATTATACTGACTAAAATGTCTGAATCTGGGCTTCAACAGATAAATTTCCCTCAAAGTAACCCAACATTAGACACTTGGGAACAAAAAAACCCAAAAAAACCCCCAAAACAAACAAAAAACCCCCAAACCGACTACAAAAAAAAACCCCAAAAACCAAACAACCAAAAACACAACCTCCAAAACAACAAAAAACACTCAAAATCCCCAAATGCAACTTTGCCATCAGAGCCATCCAATCTCTTTCCTTTGATGGGTCTGCAAGCAAAAAAGCATTAAATTTGTGCTTGAACAACTGCAAATAAAGTGAGTTTTAAACATGCTCTGAAGAAAAGCAACCTTGAAAAATTTATTTTTATTGTTCACCAAAAACCAACCAAACAAAAAAAACCCCAAAACCCCCACAAGCAATGTGAAACCTGACTGACTCCCTTTTACTTTACCATATATTGCTGTATCTTTTTAAAATCTTTAAATTAATGGTTATCTAAGTAGTCCTGTAAGTGCAATATTTTACTGTAACTGTTGTAACAGGTATGTTGAGCATTTACTCTATTACTAAAATAAACACACATTTTCCGGTAGTTTAGATATCAGTTCACTGAACAAGTGTATCTTCTTGCACTCATCCCCACTGTTGTTTAGTAACAATATTACTTTGAAGCAAACTGGAAAAAAGAATTCCCTAAACTTCTTCCTATTAAAGAATAATGTTAATTGGTTAGTGTATATAGAAGAAGGTTATATGGCCCATTGACTTTATATAGATTGAAATGCTAAGCAGGGCTAAGTAGAAGCATCAGTAGGGAATAGAGGGTAAGTGCTCATCAGCTTTATGTTCTCTTTCCTATTTACTGCTTACCCCTTACAGTGTTTTACAGCTAGATACACAAAGTTTTCTTGGATGTTTCATAAATAAAAATGTATTTTTGTTTTTCTTTGCTAGCCTGCCAGGTCAGTTGTGAGGGAAAGAACAACTACAAATAGGATATCCAGGTTGAAAAAAAGGAAAAGTATTTGCCAAGAGGAATCACTGGAGAGGATCCAAGCTAAGAATGGGTACCACTATTCAAGAACTTTTTTGATGCTGAGAGACAGGCTCAATGGAAAAGGATTGTAGAGATTTGTAATGGAGGTTGCATCTCAGCATGTTTGTCAAATATGTTAGTTTCACCAGAAGAAAATTATGCAAAAACTGAGGGTACAATCAAGGGACACCAACTATCCCTCACTTTAATGTAGATGAAGAGATCTGATTTACTGAAAAATACTAAACAAGAAATGGAAGGGTGGTGATGGTGTCACTGTGTCTAAAGGAGTTAAGGAGTTACTGCTGTTAGCAAGTTATTGATTGCTCATGGAGTAGCATATTAAAAAAAAACAACCAAAAAACAAACCCCAAAAAAACAACAACAAAAAAACCCCCAAATCAAAATCAAACAAAAAACCCCTTTTCTTTTGCAGTTGGGATAGTTTGGAGTACACTTGTGATGGGTTACCGGGACTCAGACGGTGGATGCTAACATTTGAAGCTATGGTAACTCAGACTGTATGCTTTCACACAGGTTTCCACTAGATTTATTTTTTCTTTACTTGAGCATAAAATCAGAATTAAGCTTTCTTATCTATACTTGAAAGACACTAATGATAGTCTAGGGACTGATTATAGTTCAGATTAAGATTTTCTCCCACCTTCAGAAAGATAATGAAGATTTCAGCTGAATATAAATGTAGCTCATCCAATGTGGAGTGTGGTTATCTGGGTATAGGACTTTGTCTGTTGGCTGTATACTACTGAATAAATTTTGCAGGACAGACTTCTGACTGAGACTTTTTATGCAATGTGTGGGGTCTGAGATTGGAATTTTTCCTGTTGTGGTCCACAACATTAAAAAATTAAATCTTATAATTAAAGAATATCAGCCTTCAGGAAATGCCTTTGAATGATGCTTAAAAATAAGGCCTAGTTCTAGTCTCAGTGAAAGTCAATGATGAAGTTATAAGGGTGAATTAACATGGATTCTGAAATCTTTTCCCTGTTAATAGAGAAAACCATCCTCTGAAATCCCTGTTACCTTGACATCAGAAAAGGAAGCCCTTCTAATGTTGGTTTGTGAGATCTGGGAAGGTTACAGCAATTCTAGCTACCCTAAATTCATAGACAGATTTTCTCATTCTGCAATGATTCCCCCAAGAAGAAAGGTTTCATTCAAGCTGATACAAGGAAGCTTCCTCACAAAGAGCTGGCATTGGAAGTTGTAAAGAATGTGACTCATAATAGTAATTTTCTGTGTCTAAAATGAAAGATACAACTGAGTTCAACCAATACTTGCCTTTTCCCTGCAATCACCAGAGAACGATGATGTGGTATACACACAGCTGGTACTAATGGCAGATTCCTTTCTCAGTGCTCTGCCGGGACTCCAGCATAGATGAATCCCCTGGAATTAAGTGATTTGCTGGTACAGCATTTTCCTTCCATCTAAGGAAACACTTCCTAAGTGTGCAAGGACAGATTGAGGGGTGCTGAAAGTTAAAAGAAGTCATGATCAAAGAGGAAGCACTGGCAAATGGAAGTAACTTTCCTAAAATTAGTCATCTTATTTTAATCTCTGCATATATTTTTTTCACCTTCTGTCTCTGTCCCTGCAGTAAGACTTCCATCCTTCTTGGAACTCCCTGGAGCTAAGTTCAGAAATCAGTCACTGCCTCCCCTAACATTTCCTGAATATTTTTCCTTTATTCCTAACTTGAAGCTGGTGGTGTAGTTTTGGTCCATAACTCCTACTGGAGTATTAAGGTGTACAAAGATAAAGAATTAAGACAAGAGCTAATTGATGTTCTTAATAAACTCCTATTCTCCTTACTATCAGTGAGGTTTTTTTTTTAATTATTTTACTCTATGTCAAATATATAACATCTCGTACCTTGGTGTATAATTGTTGTTTAATTGGTGTTTTATTCCTTCCATTGAAAATTATGTCAGGAATAAAATGCCAATATTTCTCTAGTAATTGACAGCTCATTTCTGTCATATATTAAGGAGGATTAAAACATCAATTTAATGATGATAGTGTGACATTTTAGATATTTGACCCAAGCTTCAAATGATAGAACAATTCGTGGGTGGAGGAACTCTATTCCTCTTATAGAAATGATGTTAATTAGTTGCAATATTTATATGAGAAGAGGAATAAAAGAGAGAAGGGGAACTTACCCTGTCAAAATGTTTGCAATTTAATATCTGTGTTTGGCAATTATTAAAAAGGCACAGACACAGAAAAGTTTGCAATAGAGGAAATATAAGGATAATCAGAGTAGCAATTAGTACCTGGAAATTGTTGCCTTATGTCCACCAGTCCTCCACCAATCCTCCACCAGCATATTTGTTGAATCCTCTGTTCTTTCAGGTGACAAAGTTCAGAACTTTTAACCCCTTTCCTCCTTCTCACATGGAGGAGGTTATGAAGGTAAGACAAAACGCATACTCTCATGTCTGCACAAGAGATTTCATTATCTGCTTCCATGCAAAGCACTCGTGGAGGTGGAGTGAACCACCATTTGAGGAGCTGAACCTTGCTGTCCAGGAAGCTAAACAGCTATCAGTTTGTCTCTCAAAATATTTGACTCGGAGTTTTTGCCTTAAAAATGTCTGAAGATCATTAGTGCAACATTTCCTGGATTTTCAATGTAAATGTGCAAGGAGATAAAGATGAAGCATGGATGACAGAGGAAATGCCATAGTAGACTTCTCATAGAAGACAGAGTAGGTCTGTGTTGGACCCTTTTGGTGGGTCTGTACAACAATTACAGCCAAAATAAAGCTGCTGCTCTCCAAGCGAAGTCCGGACATGATGGAAGGCTGGAGCTGATGTACTGATTGCCGTTTACTGTATTTGGAAAACATGGTAAAATGGAAAATGACTGAAATTTCTGCCCTGTGTTACAACAGATTCTCTGTTCCCTTTTGTCACTTAAACTACTTGGATTCCCAATATTTTGCAGTGCCAGCAAATGATATACAGGCACCTCAGTACTATTCATGTTTTATCTGCCTCTGTATGTGAACTCTACCTCATGGCCCAGATCTTATATTTTCCCCCTTCCTTTACTGCATTTTCTACCAAAATACCATAACCACCTTCATCCCTTTTCCCAGGCTCTGTCCTCTGCATAGTGCAATCTCACTGGATTCATCCTTGCACATTACCTGCATACACTGAGGCCAAATTACCTAAGTATCAATTTCCAATTGTTGGTCCATCTCTTCAGCTTCTGCAGTGGTTTGTTTGAATGAGGAGCAATATGGAAAGAGGACCACTGCTGATGGTATTAGAAAAGTAACTGTTTTCTCAGAGGTACACTTGAAATCAGCAGTCAATAACTAATGATGATGGAAAGATGAATTACCTGTCACATGTCTGGTCCTCAGTATATATAGTTAAGTAAACAATCCTTGCTATGCAAAAGGCTCTATAGAATTAAATAGAAAGAGTAGCTGTGTAAAACCCCATTTTCCTTAATGTGGTATTCCAACAGCCTGATCTGGAGGTCAGTGGAAACATTAGGTGTTTTTCTGTTGACATAAATTATTTCTGGTTTAGACAAGAATAAACAAAATATAAAGGACATTCAAAATTTTTATTTTGAAATTGTTATTGATACAGCCAATCTGATTACCTATCCGAACCTGAGTTGTAAACAAATGCAAATCATAGGTGTGCATTTTTTGCAATCAACCTTGAATGGTCCAGTTACTGGCAAATTAAATCCTTATTTGCAGGTCAGCACTGAATTATGTCTGTTTCAAGAACATGTTCCAGGATTTGCTCTCACAGCAAGCAGTTTTATTGTTACCTAAAACCTAGGTTGTGAGGGTTTTGAGGTTCAAAGAAGCCTGTACAGAAATTGCGTGATTGCATGTGCTCGCCATAAGCAGGTGGCCAGACTGGCTCACTACAGAGATTCTGCTTGTCTCATACTCTCTAAGACTCACTCTGCTATATTGTAAATGACACCTTTGTGAAAGAGTTATAATTTTTCCCCTCATAGAACTTACATTCTGAAGAAAGCCTGTCAAAACATAATTGTAATTATGTAGCACAATATTTTGTAGATTTAAAGATGTTTTAAAACTTAATCTGAAGCCTCCAGACTTGAAACTACAGAAATGTGTAACTACATTCCTTTTTCTTTTTAGTTCCCATGATAATTGTTTAACCTGTTTAGTTTCACACCTGCACTAATCTTCTGATTCTCCTTGAATCTCCCATATTTCATATTTCATATGAACTCTCATATTTTAGCAAAGTCTTGCGGTATACATATAACCTTGTAAACTCCCCTAATAGTGCATAGACTAAATCATCCCAGATTTTAAAAGCTGCTAGTTACATATATTGCCTTTTCCGTACGTACACTGGAAAACAAGAGTGTACATAATAGGAGGCAAAAATAACTAAAAAGAAGAGACACATATCTCTAGTCTAAACAAAACAGTGTATTTTTAATTGAAATAACATTCAGTAGAACTGAACATCAAAACATTTAACTTTTTCAAAGTTTTCAGCATTAAAGAATTAAGATGAAACACAATTAGGAAACAGAAAACTGCAACATTGTAGAGGATGGTCACTTTTTGTATGTCATGTGGCTTTAAAAACAAGTCAGATAAATGATGATGCCATTAAAACTGAACTAATTAAAGAAAGCTTCTTTTAAGAACTCATTAACTGCAACCTCATTTGCATAATGATGCATATTAATTAAGTTTTAATGAATCTGAATTTGCACCAAGCCTATTCATGTTGGCTTTGAAACAAATTGAACAAATTAGTTAAAAGCTTTTTGGAATCTACTTTTCACACCAAACAGGATATGAATGCAATCATCTCCACAAAAAAGAAATATTTTTCTTTTAATTTAATTCAAAGGTATGCAGACCCATCTATTAATTATTTTTAAATGCAATAATTTCCACCTTTTCTTTGCAAAATCAACAGTATTACTCATTCTTGAGCGGCATGTATTATAAATGTGTGTTGTGGGATAAAATCATTACAGCCAATTTATTGAAAATAAGGTGGAAACATTTGACTTCAGGGTGCATTTAGTTTACTTAATACATGGATTTCAATTTTGTTGGTAACCTTTAGGCATTTTGGCTGTCTGCAGAACAACCACTAAAACTGTATTTTTTTATGTTGCTATCAATTTTTCAAGATATATGTAAAATGCTAAATTGCACTTATAATACCCATTTCCTAATGTAAGATTTCACAGCATCATAAGTCTTATAAGTATTATAGGGGAAAAATAATTTCTAAGCTTTTAAAAGCTGCATGTTCTTGCTTTGGCGTTGTTAGATCTTATTTTTTTTTCCCATACACACAGGCATATACACACAAGCAGCAGAATCCAATTTTAACAAGTTTGCTTTCAGCTCATAATAAAAACAAGAATTACAGCAGAAACACTATTGATTTCCTTATACTCCATTGTGTCTTCATCAAGAATGAAGAGATTTATGTAATTACTGCTCCATCTTTTGTTGTTAGAAAGCACTTTTTTGTAAGTCAGCAGATACAAAGGCTGGAATGCTTTTATTGTTGAGATTAAAAGATATTTTTTTTCTCCTTCCGTTAAAATGTTTTTTGGTGATAGGTTCTTCAGGGAGGCTGACAGTTAGGAAGATACTATACATTGAAACCCCACAGTTTTCAACATAATTTTCCCACCATTTTATCTTGTCACCTTCTTTTCTTGTTAGTAAAGGAATAAAATACATTGAAACAGCTCCCCTCCCTTAACAAAACACCTCTCTTTAATTCTGTTTTGTTTCATTGTCCGTGGTGGCATCCTCTGCCACTAAGCTGATACCAATGCAGATTTCCTGCAGCAAAGTACTTTGAATCCTTTCATACTTACTGGTGCAAATCACAAGATGTTGTATTATCACTTCCAAATGATTTTACTTTTTGTTTTTCCTTCCCCTCTCATCAACAGTTTATCTTTCCCATTCATTAATAAAGTTAAACTTGAACATTAAATATCTGAGGGATTAGAGGACTGTGCTCTAGAATTGTGTTTTCAGCAATGCAAATCTCTCCTGAGTGTCCATTCCCTTGGTGGAAACTAGCTGTACTGTAAAAGGCAATGAACCTACTGGCAACATTTTAAGGAATTGCATTACTAGATTATGGAGGCAAACAAATGCCTGATTATATTGTGATTATTTGGCTCACAGTTAATGAAGTAACGGTATGGATAAATTTTGAGTGGAAAAAAATTAATTAGATCAGAATTTTGAAAATGGGACTGACTCATCTTGATTTGTTTTACATTTGTTATCAGAATTTCTACAATATAATCCTCCTTTTACCATAGATTTAATTAGAGAAACACATTGTCTTAGGTTGTATGTCATTGTCCAGGGTAAAAATGTCATCAAGGCTAAAAGAAATGTAGACTTCTCTGTGACTTTGCGGGCAACAATTATATTCTACAGTCACTTTAAAATAAGACATTTTCCCATTTTTAACATTTTTTTTATTCTTGTACTTTTATAGTGTACTGTAGCTTGAAAACAAAATGAAGCCATTAAATATCTTGAGTACCATCTGATTTCCAAATAGGAATAAATTTTTATGAGATCGCAACCTGGAATAAAGAAAAAGAATTGCTGTAAGTTATAGAGTCATAATTCTTTTGAATTTTAGGATCCTGGATTAACCAGTGAAATTAACACCATTATAATAACCTATAATTAAAAAAATAATAGAGGCAGTTGGGACCTTCCATTATGGTCTCTATTTAAGCAGACAGATATCATTACAGATAATAGTTTTATATTTGCCAGATATGCACTCACCCTAACCTATAGGCTGTTACTGTAGCCTGTCATGTAACCCATTGCTTTGTATGTTACATTTGAATATTCATGTTTCTGGCCTTAAAGATTTTAAGCTTCTTGGAATCATAAAGCGCAATTTGCAAGGAATGTTTGCTTTGTTCAAAATTACTTTTAATCTTATTTATCTGATTGCAGGAGACTTTTCCTTTGGGAAGTGTTTTGTGTATTTTTTTTTTTTTAATACAAATTTAGTGTGCAGAGCTGGTTTCTTTTGGGGGAATTTTGACAGAAAGTGTCTTCCTTGGGGGAGGTCAAGAGTCATTGGTATTAAACTAGACAAGCTGGTAGTGCAGTGTTAATGGAAATGGAAAGCAGATGTTTGGTAATTAGGGGAGATGTGAATGACAAGGCTTGAGAGGTACGGTACATGCGCTAGCTGGCACAAAGCAGCTGTTGTTACCGATTTCACTGTCAGAAATGTACACAAGTCAGATCATCCCCTGTGAGTTTGCCATAGCAGTGACAATTAGGAAAAATTGTATTTGATTAAAATAAGTAATATATCATACAAAGTAATTTTTGTAACATTTAGAAATGGCCTGGGTTAAAGTCCAAGAAAATGAACTAGATGTAAACGAAGCTTGCTGAATTGACAGTCCTTAAAAGTAGTGAAAGTCAGGATGAGTATTGACAATTGATTCTAAGGCTGTCTAGGCTGATGGAGAGAAAAGAAAGGAATTTGAGCTTCCAAAGTGTACAAAAAAGAATATTTGAAAATTAAAAATTAAATTAATTTTTCTAACAATTCTCTTTTTAACAGGGAATATTCTTATTTTAATTCACTGGCGCTAATGTATTTATTTAACAGCCTTTTCATTCATCTTTTGTACATTTTCTATTATTAGCACTTTTGTTCATATTTTTGTTGTGAATTGTTTAATATAAATTTTTGGAACAATTTGTTTGTTTGTTTGTTTTTTACTATCAGAAAGCAACTCAGTTAAGATGGACCATCATAAAGTATAATAATAACGTAATTGTTCTGGCTGATCCTAAATTAATTGAAATGAGAATTTGCATTAGACAATTTCAAAAACTTCTGTGCTAGGTGCTGCACATTTTTACTCCCTATTTTTACTAGGTTCAGCATGTTTATGCCTGGATGGAAAGATTTGTCCCATCAGTCACCAGAAAAGACTGGACTCATCTCATTTACTACAGTTTTCATTCTCCTGCCATTTGAAGCCTGTGGTGTTGCTAACTGTGGTGTTACAGGAATAAAAAGGTTCCAGCCTTTCAGACATTAAGCTTTGCTCCATTCTATGGAGCTGTGCACCATAATCACCATCAGTGACTGCCTCATGTAAAGGAAGATTCCTCTTTAGTCATCAGTGTTGAGCGTGAAAGTTAAACCTTCTTTCCTCTTGGCAGTGTTTTTCCATTTATTGCTAAACCAAGCTATAATTTTCAAAGCTAAATTCTGGTGATATTAATTTCCAATGTCCACATATGTCTAGTATACTTGTTTTTGAAACATTTTGGGGAACATGGGATGTGAAAGATATAGCAGTAAAATGTACATCCTTTTATGAGTGAATGCTATTTCAAGATTTCATTTGATAATGGAAGAAAAGTAACAGGCCAAAAATATAAGACATGATTCCTTGATGCATTGTTGTGAACTTGTGTAAGGGATATCTGAATTGGAATTCTTTGTATACTTGCAATTAAATTTAATTATGTCTAAATATGTCTTAATTCATCTATCCATTTGTGAATGAAAATTTCTTCTCATCCATATTAAAGACTATTATAAAATATTAGCTTTCATAAATGTGATTTAAAGATTTTACAGAACTTTTGTATTTGCTTGAGAAAATAATTTCCCTTCCCTGACACATACATGCATGCACCCACATGCACACATACTTCCCATGTAGTAGTTTCATCATTCTATTTAAGAGAGCTTCTGGGAAATAACAACAAAAAGAATTCAATACAAAGAAACAATCTCTTCTTTGAGGAAAGGCTCATTTGCGAAGTTTGTTATAGCATAAATTTTAACTGACACTAAAATATGTTCCCTGAGTGGAAAATAATCACTTTTCTTTGGACATGTCAAGGAGCATAATGTATTTGAAATTGTAGACATTCAAATTCTGATAGAAATTGCAACCTCTACTTTTAAATTACTTAATTCCTTATTTTAGTTTTTCACCTTCTTCTGCTATATAATTTTATATTATTATGTGGGGCAAATTCTGCCTTTAGATGTGCCCCTGTAGCTTCCATTAACTTGAATAGTGTTCTGTATCCCAAATCAAAGTCAAATTTCGGTTAATACTATGTAACCTTTTCCTCTTATATGTTCACCAAAATGCAATGTTAATTTAAAAAAAAAAAAGTAGTTTCATTATGCCTGAGTGAAGAATATGTCACTTTAGGCTTGTGGGCCAAAAGTAAAATATCAAAGGGTGGGTGAGTAGTTTATGACTGTTTCTTGTTCAGTCAATGACAATTTTGCCTGAGAAATGCTTCACTGTTGAACATTATATGACTGCCTTTAATATGGGTATGCTTTGTTAAGCCAATTGAACAATAGAAGCTTAGAGATTACATCTAGAAGGGTTGTTAGATCATCTAATCTTCAGTGTGCCCTATAATCCCTTTCTAAATATATCTACAGATGGTGTTTTAACACCTTTTCTTAGTGATGGTTTAGCAGTTGGATTGTTCTTACTGCTGACTGAGCTTATTTCCTTTTAATTTTGAGCTGTTTACTTAAAGAATTATTGGTCAATTTTAAATTAATCTTAAATAAGAATGAAATTAAAGTAAGAATATGGCAAATTAGAGCCAAATCCTCTCTCTCTAGTGATGAAAGCAGAAAATTCCTAGATCAGATCTTCATGTAGTGTAAACTGCAGGAATTGCACTGCATTTGAAGAAGCTGTTGTGTGATGACAGAATTGCAGAAACTGTTTCCAAAAAAGCAGTGCAGCTGTTTATATCTGGGTTCACAAAGACATCACTTGGAGATGCTGTGTCAGCAATGTTTGTCGCAGGACAAAACACAGGGATTAGATAAGAGAGTGTTTGGGAAGGTGGGTTCATGATTAAGCTTGTCTTACCTACAGAGCTATCGATGCTGCTTATGGGTTCTACTTTAGACAGTAGTTTTTAGTATCAGCTGGCCTCCCCCTATGCAGCTTGGGTTAGGAAGAGAGGGCAACTCAGTTCTTTAATACCATAGGAAATTTCTCTATGATCACGAGTAATACTGTTGTGAAGTTGCACGGGGCAGTTTCTTCCTGCATCAGTGTATGATGAAGTTTTGGGATATTTAGACTATTTTGGTACTGTGAAAATGGGCCATAACATGAGAATTAAACCTAGTATTTCATCACTGCCATTGGTAATTCTTAATAATCTCTCAAATTAAAGAAGTGCTCAGAAGGAGTAGTTAGCTACTGTATATGGCATTACTTCATTACATCTGTTTAGTATGAAACCAGTTGGAACTTACTCAGAAATACAGCTGACATCATTTCTAGAGAAGGAGTAAAACCAGGGACATGGAAACCTGGTTTTAGACCAGTACTGCTGTTCCATAACAAAGTGTTCAGATGGTGCAATATGAGTGTTGGTCACTGACTGAAGATCCATTCCTTTGCTTCTTACTCCATTCTGGCCTCTGTCGTGGTTTGACCCTGGATAAATGCCTGATGTCCAGCAAAACTCTTTCAAGGCCTCCCCCCACCCCTTTTCACCTTCCAGAGGGAAGAAAAGAAAACCAGCTAGTAATTTATGGCTAGAGATAACAACCGAAAGAGGAGCTTTGATTAATACCGCGGGCAAAACAGAACTTAGAATAATGCTTAAATTTATTGCTAACAAACTAAAAACTAAAACAGAGAAATAAAAACAGGTTAGAAACACTTTCCCACCACCACCCCTTGATCTGTCCATGCCCCCTCCTTTCCCTGATGGTGTGGGGGACAGGGGAATGGAAGGTTTACAGTCAGTTGTTGCTGGGTCAGCCATTCGCAGATGTAAGTCCAAAACTCGAGCAACAGTTCTGTCTCACGGGGTTTTCCTGTGGGCTGCAAAGGGGACAGCTTGCTTCACCACAGTCATCACCATGGTCACAGGGGAATTACATCTTTGAGTCCTTCCCCTGCGCTCCGTGGGGTCCCCCACACAAGAGAGATCCTCTGCTCTCT